>VXBP01002733.1:533912-843036 GCA_013400115.1 Rhinopomastus cyanomelas | reverse complement strand
CAAGTCACACAGGAACATGTGCAGGTAGGTTTTAAACATCTCCAGAGAAGGAGACTCCACAACCTCCCCTGGGCAGCCTGTCCCAGTGCTCCGTCACTCTCACTGTGGACAAGTTTCTTCTCATATTGATGTGGAACCTCCTCTGTTCCAGCTCACACCCATTGCCCCTTGTCCTATCACTAGATGCCACTGAGAAGAGCCTGGCTCCATCCTCCTGACGCCCACCCTTCACATAAACATTAGCGAGGTCACCCCTCAGTCTCCTCTGTTCCAAGCTCAAGAGACCCAGCTCCCTCAGCCTCTCCTCATAAGGGAGGTGCTCTACTTCATTATCTTCGTCGCTCTGCACTGGACTCTCTTCAGCAGTTGTGTGTCCTTGAACTGAGGGGCCCCAGAACTGGACACAACACTCCAGATGTGGTCTCACCAGGGCAGAATAGAGGGGGAGAAGAACCTCTCTCAATCTGCTAACCACCCCACTTCTGATCCACTCCAGGACACTGCTGGCCCTCTTGGCCACAAGGGCACATTGCTGGTTTTCACAGTCATCCTGCTGGCCACCAGGATCCCCAAATCCTTTCTCCTACACTGCTCTCCAACAGGTCAGTTCCCAGCCTATACTGGTAGCTGGGGTTGTTCTTACAGAGATTCCAGACTCTACACTTGCCCTTGTTACAGTTCATTACATTTCTCCCTGCCCAGCTCTCCAGCCTGTCCAGGTCTCATTGAATGGCAGCACAGTCTGCTGAGGTGTTGGCCACTCCTCCCAGCTTTGTGCCATCAGCAAACTTGCTGACAGTGCACTCTCCAGTCCCTTCCCCAGCCTCATTACTCTTCTGGACCCACTTCAGCACCTCAACAGCTTTCTTGAATCAAGGGGGCCCAGACCTTACCCCGATGCTTGAGGTGATGTCTCACCAATGCCCAGTACAGGGGGGAGAATTATGTCCCTAGTCCTGCTGGCCACACTATTCCTGATACAAGTCAGGATGCCATTTGCCTTTCATGCCACCTGAGCACCCTGCTGGTTCCTGTTAAACCAGTTATCAACTAGTACTATCAGATCCCTCCAAGCCACTCATCCCCCAGCCTCTAGCTGCAGGGGGTTATTGTCACCAAAGTGTAGGACCCTGCACTTGGCCCTGTTAAACCTCATCCAGTTGGCATCTGCCCATTGACCCAGCCTGTCCCCTGCTTTTATCTCACGGGACAGACAGATGCTGACAGACAACAAATTTTTTTCATATACTTAAAATGGGGAGATCTAAGGCAGGTGGAGAACTACAGGTGGGTAATGCATAGGTGTTAATTCCACCACCCGTGTTGTACAGTCACAAACTGTTAAGATATAACACAGTACAACAAATTATTCCATCTGCAGACCAGAGGACTCAGTTCAATAATATCACAGATTCGAGTGGTAAAACCTACCTTGGTGTAGTGTACCAGGGAATTAGCAAGGAACCTGCACAGCTTGACTGTCTTCTGGAACAGCCTAAGGTCAGTGCCATCCTGTCCAAAAAAACCACCCAACTCAATTCTAGAACTTAACATACAGAGTAAAACAATCAAAAGGGAAGTCAGACTAGTAATAATATTCATAACCTGCTTCAAACTTGTTTCTCTGCAGACTCGGCAGCTATGGGGGATAAACTTTGAGGCCTGTTGAAGATCTTTTAATGTTTTTATAGCAATGTTCAGAATTGAACTCTACTATTTTGATTGATCACAGGATATTTACTGTCAGTTTAGCAAATAACTCCCACAGAGTTTAGTGGCTCACTAACCATCCCCAATCTAAACAGAGTTGTGTGTCTCATTTTCACATGGTTTCAAAAGAACCAGGTATTCTGCCTGCCACATGAAGGAAAAGTCAACCAACGATCCACTTCAAGCAGTAATAAAACACAAGGAATTTATCCTCCTCTAGTTCACTTGCAGATTTGGGAGCTTATTAATTCACCTGTATCTCTGACATCTTCATTTGCTCAGCTAGTTGCAAGCAGGAGTGAAAAGAAAGCAGCATGTCCTTGCAGAGGCCACCGAGGATGTCACCGTGTTTGAGATGGCCCTGCAGCACAGAATGATGCTTCAGGCTTTGCCTGAAAGGTGGGAACATAATCAGCTATTTAACTGCCAGAAGTGACCGTGCAATGAGTTACTGCAAATCTAAATAACTAATGCTTCTCTTCAGGCTTTTATACAATGCTAATAGGTCAGTATCAAGGTACATGGCCATCACAAATCTAGAGAGAACAAGCCCCTTCACAGCCATGGCTGAAACAAAGAAGAGAGGGAGAATGACAGCAGAAGACAGCACAACCTGAGACCAAAACACCTACAGAACTGCAAGTCAGACCTCCTGAGACTGTTTGTGCACACAACTGCGTTGCAAAGGTTCTTCCTGACCAAAAGTCAAGCTTCCAATACTTTTCATACACAATTCCAAACTGCCTTCACTATTGGTGCTTTTAATACTTGCTAAGGGTCTAAATTAAACTGACTTACTACGTAAACACAATTCTTTAATATCAATGTGATTTGAAATTCTGACTTGAAGCCACTGTAACAGCGGTTATTTACAATTGCTGCCCATTCATCTTACAGTAAGATCTAAAGATTTCAATTACATACTTGATGATGAACTTCCAGGTGTTGGCATGAAGAGCGTGGTCCATATTGGAAATGATGGAGCAGATCTCCAGCACAGTGTGGATTACTACAGAGCAAACAATGACCGAGTTAGACCAGATCCTTGAGTTCACAGCTATGCTCCTGAGCAGCAGCAGTCACCAGCACTAGAGAGTAGCACAGCACTGTCAGCACAACGTGAAAACGTCACAGCAATGCCCTTTTCCTACAAGCCTACGCTGTCTGTCCCATCCCGCAGAGAAAGTGGAAGTATTTTAAGCTGCTGTTTTCTGAAAGGCTGCTTCAGGACAGCAGTAAGTGGGAACACTCAGAACACTGTTTTAAACATTGAAATGTAGTCTCGGGAGAAAAAAAGGGCTGAGCAAGAAGCAATTCTAAAGCAGCATTAGATCCATATATACCTGACACCATTTCTGTGATGTTATCTTCAGTCCCAGCAGAGTCCACAGAAATCCTATCAAGTAGTTCCATCAGCTGCTTTTGAAGACCATAAGTTTCCTTGAACATAGCTTGCAGGAGGTCAGAAATCAGGTGCAGATGCCCACAGTACACTGACTCACTGTCCTGTCAGAAATGGGGAAGAAGAGGTTTTGAAAAAGCAAAGTTCAGGAATCACAGCCTGATTTTTCAATGCTGAAAACATCGAGCAGTTTGTCATGCAAAGAAGAACAAGGCACAGGTGTACCAACTTTCACTCAACACACAGCCAGATCTGTAGCTTCTGCTATCACCTCCCATCTGCAAAACACAAAATGCTTTGACCTGCAGCCTCACCATCCACTTGTGATGTCTGCCTGCCCCTACTGAGTTCAGCTTGTGCACCCAGTACATTCTGTAAATGATTTGACAGCTAAATCAGAATTATCAAAAATACTAACTCAATAACAGTATAATTCCAAAACAACATCTTTTCAGAGTGTTTCCTAAAAGCCAGCCAGCATGAGGACTTCTCTCCTTCTACCACAGACCTACCTTGCAGTGTGTGAAGGTGCTCTTTATCACATAAAGTACCGAGGAAGGAAGGGTGCGGACACTCTCCAGAGGAAGACACTCCTGCAGCGTGCAGACGTATCGTACGCAGCCCGTCAGTGTTTCCAACAGCTGCACCATAGTCTTAAAGCAAGAATAAGTGACAACAATCAGTGTGTTTCATTGCTGTAGTTACTTCAAAATCATCTTTTCTTAGCTGCACTGCACCCTGATTTTTATGGCATTTAAAGTTTACTCCTATTTGCATAAGTCAGTAGTTTGTTAAAGATCAGTGAAGTTCTATAAATTCACACCAAGCAATTCGAGACCTTTCCTCTGATATCACATAGTTTTTAAGTCATTGGACTACTGTTCTCAATTTGCAAAAAAATTCATTTTTTATTGAGTTACAGTTAGAACCACATGCTACATGGAATCAAATCATTCACAAAATGTTAATTAACTTCAACTGCAAAGGAAGATCAATTTACATTTTAGCTATCTGGTCAGAAGCTGGCAAAAAGGGTCTAAAAACCTCGTAATTGTCTAGGTAAAAATCAAGGATAAATGCAAATATTTATTTTATGACTTATTTCATGGGACTTGCCTGTAGAAGATTCCTCACAGTGCTGCATAACTCTGTGTTCTGGCTGGTTAATCCTTTGGCCTCACTGGATAATTCATACATCAAGTTATCGAACAACTGTAAAGTCTGTCGGACCAAAACAAAACTTGAGCTTTTTATTTATAAATGCACCCATGTACATATTAACACCATCACCCCACCAGGAGTACTGTGTCCAGTTCTGGAGTCCTCACCGTAAGAAGGACACAGAGCTACTGGAAGGTGTCCAGAGGAGAGCAACTACAATGATCAAAGAGCTGGAGCACCTCCCCTTTCATGAGGACAGGCTGACCAAGTTGGGCTTGTTCAGCCTGGAGAGGAGGAGGCTCCGAGGTGACCTTCTAGCCACTTTCCAGTATCTGAAGGAGGGCTACAAGAAAGCTGGGGTAGGGCTTTTTATACAGGTGCCTAGTGAGAGCAAAAGGGGAAAGGGTTACAGACTTGAAGAGGGGAGATTTAGGTTGGACATTGGGAGCAAATTCTTTGCTGTGAGGGTGGTGAGATGCTGGAACAGGTTGCCCAAGGAAGTTGTGGCTGCCCCATCCCTGGAAGTGTTCAAGGTTGGGTTGGACGTGGCCCTGAGTAACCTGCTATAGTAAAGGTGTTCCCACCTATGCAAGGGAGCTGGAACTAGATGATCTTTAGGGTCCCTTAAGGTCTCACAAGTGCAGAGTAGAGGGGGAGAATCACCTGCCTTGACTGACTGTCAATGCTTCTTTTGATGCAGCCCAGAGAATGATCATTAATATTTTGAATCCATAAAAAAAACAAGTCTGACCTACAAACCAAATAATTTCTGTTCTGATTTAGGTCCTTGAAGATCTGACAAATGCTACTGAAGACCGCAGACAATAAGGTGCTTCCAGACACATGGAGGACACTACAGAAACAGTTATGGAGCAGTAATCCTTGTTCAGGGTAAGTCTGGTATGACCCATTTCTCTTGTAATGGCCAACATTTGATACAAGACATAGGAGAAATGCTAATCAAGTGGCCATCTTTACTGCTTTCTTGTAATGTATGAGCTAGGGTCTGAAACTTAAATCAACACTTTGGCACTGCTTTAATTCCGTTAAAATGTAAGCAACAAAGAAACTTCAAGCAACTGAGAGCACAGAATTCTTCACTGTTCAATCCTATGTTAGGCCAGAATGGACTAAAAAATGTATTAACTTTATCATTCACAAATTTCACAACATTTATTCACAATATATGAGCAGTGGTTTCTTCAGTTTATTTGTCCTGAAGCCAATTCCAAATTCTCCACCTTAGTCATTTTACAAAATCCCTCATCTTCTCAAAAAGAAACCAACCCTAATGCTGTTACCGAGTACAGAAAGCAGAACATTACAAGGTCTATCCTTGACCCACTGTAAGGGAGGTGACAACCGCAGAAACAATTCAACGCAAAACTGCGGGTAAAATTTTAATTCCAAGTTTTGTATCCAAAGCAATAATGACAGTGTGTGACCTCAAAAAAGAGCCACTGGATTCTGAGCGGTTTTTAGTGCTGGACTGACTGAAAATTCTGCATTAAATTGAAGCTGCCATACCTTAGGTAATACTTTTGAGAAAAACCTTTGTTCCAGTTCAGCAAGGCTGATATGGGGTAAAAACATTTCAGTCAGGATCCTCAAAACACCTGCAAAGCAAAGCCTTTATAAAACCTTATAGAGAGACAAAAACGATTATCAGAAATATGTAGCATTTTACCAGATTAAACAAAGCACTGCCTCAAACAGAAATAGACGAGGTATTTGTGAGAGAGGCAACACAACATTTGTCATGTGTGTGTTAGGATAAAAAGTGACCCCAACATATATAAACCCTTCAGTAACAGCATCTGACTACACTTAGTTAATTCTGAGCACAACTGCTTCCCCACAGAACTCAAATTTTCCAAACAGTAAGTAATTCCATATTTCACATGCTGTTTGGCACTCGCATGCAACTCAACAGAGAACATTAGCAAGTCCTAAACAGGTATGTATCAGCCTTGTTATACTTGTCACTATCAGATATTGCAAGTGCCACCACCTGTAAGGTAATAGCCAAACAGACAACAAAAGTTAAAAAGCACCATTCTCTCAGGCACCTGAAAATCAGACCCAAAAGGAAAAAGCACCCTTATGTGCACAGCTTGTGGGTTTCTATAAAGCTTCTGTCAACATGCAACTAACATAATGTACAAGGTCTGAAAAACAGCAGGAAAGCCCCAATTATAAATACTTTTAAGTCATGCAGAATTTATAATGCAACTGCAGTACAACAGAGAGGCAATTCTCCATCACTACTTACGAATATGCTCCGTCCAGTCTTCAGACTCTTGATACAGAGAGTAAAAGCGTTAAAGAAACTCAAACTCACTATTTTCCCTATAAAGTATCTGGGGAAGTCACCGTGACAGAATTCTGTCACTTCATCCATCATGTGAGGGATGCTCCACAACCGATGCTATATAGATTGTTTTTACTAGTGTGTATAATGAACATATCTCATTATACAAGGTCAGCACAAGTACTTCTGGTAAGTTTTCAAAGGGTCTTGGGGTTGTTCAGGGGAGGGGGTGGTGGTGGTAAAGGCATTACTGACACTTCTGTGAATTACAGGCTGTTTTCTACTGCGAATTCTTTTTATCAGCCCAAGGCTGTTCTCATTTCCTATGAAATCTCAGATTTGCTAGCATCTCACAACTTAAAGGATTTATTCATTGAGGCGGAGCAGGAAAACACAAGTGGGACCCCACATACTCCCCTCCCCCGCCATTTCGACTCGGCTCTCCACACCCAACCTGCCAACCGAAGCACCTGCCCCCCACCTCCATCCCAGGAAGGATATAAGAAGCCGGGGCAGGACAACGGGCAGCTCCCGGCGGCACAAATCCCAGTCCCAGCCTCGCAGCTCCTGCAGGAGCAGCTCGGGGTCCATTTGGGACATGTCTCGGCGCCGCTCGCCCCAGCGCAGGGCAGAGGCGGGAAGAAGCCCTCCGCGCTCCCAGCAGCCACCGCGCCCGGGGGCGCGGGCGGAAGCGGAAGGAGCAACCGAGGCCCGTAGGGATGCAGCGTGGGTGGCAATCAGAGGGGTTCGGAGCTCGAGGTCAGAAAGGTGAGTTATACCCGTTTTCCACGGAACCACAGAACGGTTTTCTAGCTGCAGCCCACTAGACCGAGTGGCTCAACCCCCCATCGTGGTTTTCGGCACATCCAGGGACGGAGCATCCACTCCGTGGGCAACCTGTTTCAGTGTCTCAGCACCCTCATAGGGAGTTTTTTCCTAATCTTCCCTCTTAGAGTTTAAAGCCTTTGCCTCTCATCCTATTGCTACAAACCCCTTTAAAAAGTCATACAAGCATTGAATGGGCTGGGTGGGAAAGGGCCTTAAAGATCACCCAGTGCCAACCCCATGCCATGGGCAGAGACCCCTTTCACCAGACTTGGTTGCCCAGAGCCTCATCCAACCTAGCCTTGAACACTTCCAGGGATGGAGCAGTCACAACCTGCCCGGGCAGCCTGTTCCAGTGCCTCAGCACCCTCACAAGGTGCTGAGATCTAATTTACAGATCCCTCTTTACTAAGATCCCTCTTTTAGCTGGAGTGCCATCCCCCTTGTCTTATCACTAAATGCCTTCATTAAAAGTCCCTCCCCAGCTTGCTTGCAGACACTGAAAGGCTACAGTAAGGTCCCTTCCAGTCCCTTTTCCCTGGACGAACCCAAATGTCAGCCTGTTGTGGGAGAGGTGGTGTTCCTGCCCTCTGATCATCTTCTCCAATTTCTCTTTATTTCCAGAAGTGATTCACCTGATTAATGGGAAAACCTTCTGATTTTCTGCCTGCAACGCACTCTTTCTTATAATAACCGCATAAAAACATCCTCTTAGAAGGAAAATATCTTGGCGTCAGTATTATGTTTCTGGCTGTAAAAAAAAATTGAGGTGGCTTTATTTTTTACTCCTGAAAATGGATTTTAGATTTAATTTTTGTATTGATGAAAATGAGAATGATGAACCAGACACTCAAAGTAAGACAGACTTGTCGCTGTGCTCTTCAAAACACCAGCAGGGATCCACAGAAAAGAGGAAGCAGACTGCCGCTACCAGAGCAGACTCCAGCTCAAGGCTGGGTACTGACAAGGACCAAGATGAGATAGTGGCAGAGCAAAAGCTCTGCTTTAAAGCTGCCAAGGAACACAATATTCCTGAAGATATCAACAAAGTATTGGAAAATAAAGTCATGGAAACAACATCTGACTTATATTATGTAAAGATGTCTGCAGTGGAAGCGACATGTTTGGATGGTGATGATGAAGAAGGCATCGTGTCCAAAACCATTTCCTCTCACTCCGATCTCATTCCTGGAGTCTATGAGGGAGGGCTAAAAATCTGGGAGTGCACCTTTGATCTCATAGACTACCTTTCTGAGGCTGAGATACAGTTTGCCAACAAGACTGTGCTGGATCTTGGCTGTGGGGCAGGACTGCTGGGAATAGTTGCTTTAAAGGGTAAAGCTGAAAAAGTCCATTTTCAGGACTACAACAGCACAGTGATTGACAAAATAACCCTGCCTAACGTGGTGGCAAACTGCACAAATTGGGGCAGTGCAGACAACAGGAAATCCAGCAAACCTCCTCCCAAGAGACCCAAGAAAGCAGAGTGCTCACCGGATCTGCTCAACAAATGCAGGTTTTTTTCAGGAGAGTGGTCTGAGGTCAGTCGGCTGCTATTAAGCAGCAACAAACCCTTCTCAAAGTACAATATAATTCTCACATCTGAGACCATCTATAATCCTGACTACTACAGTGCTTTGCACGACACGCTGGCTCAGCTCTTGGATGAAAACGGCCGCGTGTATTTGGCCAGCAAAGTACTTTATTTTGGAGTTGGTGGTGGTACCTCCCTATTTGAGCAATTCATTGAGGACAGAAACGTGTTTAGGAGCAGCATAGTTAAAACAATTGATAAAGGACTGCAGCGAACTATCATGGAAATAGCTTTTAAAGATGCCAGTTAGCATTTCAACCCTTGGTCCTTCACAGATGTGTTAAGAGAGCAAAGTGTTATATTCCTCACATCGCTCAGCTTTCTCTTCTGTTGAGTTATTCTGCTCATTAGTGAAATGTTTGACAAATTCTGATGTCTGACTAGAAGCAAAGGGCTTTTCTCATTCTGGTTTTGCAGTGTACGTGCAGGAAGCGGTTTCCCAAGGTTCAGGTCCTGCCTCAGGTGGAGTTTACCTGCAGCAGCAGATTCCACTTGCATGGGTAGTCTAGCCCTTTGCCACCAGAGGGCGATGTGGCCGTATTTATCACTCTCTCTGGGTAGCACTCAAGCCTTCGGAAAAAATAAACCAGAGAATATTTAGTGCTGTGTACTGTCGATTTTCATATTCAGATAGAATACTGTGCACTAAGAAAAATTTAGCCAGTCGTGGGAAATCCATACTGGTTTTACAGATTAAGCTCCAAAACAGAAATGTTTTACTAAAGAACATTCTACACGAAAAGTTCCTTAAGCAACCAGTAAGCCTACAAATGCAATCCAGGAAACTGGAGGATGACAGAGCTGAGCTTTGGGTGAATAAACTGCACTGTTACAACAGATTGTTCACTAGATTGCTGTGCTGGGTTTTTAAACAAGATTTTTTCCCCCTGAAATTAACTGCCTGCGCACTATGACCCGTTTTCACACCCTGCTGGGCGTTCTATGGAGCACTTGCACCCCTTCCATCTTTTCAGGAGTTCGGCAGAGCAGCGAAGCCTCTGTACAAGTCATTTCTGCGTCTTGAGCTGAAGATAGCAATAGCTGAAGAAATTGCCAAAACCAAACCCAAAGAACCACGTAACCGAGCGCTCAGTATCACCAACAAGCCGCACGAAAAATCCACTGTGTGTTTTGTCTTAACTACAACTGCACAAAAAGCTTTTACACGACTCTAACAGGTACAGAAAGCTACTGCTTGCTGTTGTGCCCCACTTTACTGCAGTGGTTCACTGGGTGTCCTTCCAGGAACAGTCAACTGCTGCAGCAAACTGGATGCAGAAACACTCAGTGTAGCGGAGAAAGGACAATAGTCTGAGGGGATGGAAACTTCCTACAGCAGTGACCTAAAGCACTTTAATTACTGCGTAAAGTTCCCGTCATGGAAGGCTGAGAAAGTCAACAGCAGGGTTCCTATTTTAACCATGTCGCTGATAAGGTAGAGTCATAGAGGATTTCCCGTAGTTAAGAGAAGAGCCTTAGCTACCCTTGTTCCAAAACCAACTGTAAGACTATTTTAAAGGGATGCTTCAGGAACTACTGGAGTTGTCTTTCATAGGAGGGAGAGGGGGAAAGCACTCAGTTTTGCCATGGCTGTGATCACACCTTGGAATATTTCTGCATCACCTCTGAAACTTACTGATGATACACAACTGCTGACTGCAGATTCAGGAACAACAGCAAGTTTTACCTCTGGCAAATCAATAAAGTACTGCTGGTAGTTCTTTTCTGTCAAAACTGGGACACTGGAGATAAAGTGACTAGCCACCTCTTGTCATTTTTCACAGCTCAGTCGTAAGACAAACTGTGGTTTGCTCATGGTGACCGAATAGTTTCTTCTGCTCCTGCTCAGTTCAGTGCTGATTCAGAGCGGTACCTGAAGCGATAATGTTGACTACTATGACCATGAATAGGGCAAGAACAAGAATCTCATGGGGTTTTTTTATGAATAAAGGCACCTAAAATCTTCTACCATAATGCTTCACCTTGAAAATACTCCACAATCAAACTCACTGGCATGAGTTTAATGTACTACTCCTTTGCCCAGCATCCTCACTTTATTCTTGAATTGCTCAAGCATGGCTGTACATTTGTGCAAAGGCAGAATCAGATTTCTTAGGACTTTGAAGACTGCTGGAGTCTTGCAGTGATAGCACACCTGTGATACTAGAAACCCCATACAGTATATGTAAGTTCCCATTTCAAAATTACAGATAGGAATTTATTACAAAGGGTGCTTTTCTTGGGTTTAATCAGCATAATTAGCATTGTGGTTTCCATAATTCCAGAACTCTATCGTGCTCTTAATCACCAGATACCTGCTGAGAAGAAACAGAATTCAGCACTTGGTTTTGTAGGCTGGTTATTCTGTTGGGTTTCAACACCAAATACTGGTTTCCCCAACATCAAGTCTTGATGTGTCACATCAGTTCCCTGCTTTTCTTCATGAGTTCTCAAGCCCATACCATAAGGACATAAGAGCTCCTGGAAGATGTCCAGAGGAGAGCAACTACAATGACCAGAAGGTTGGAGCACCTCCCCTGTGATGAGGACAGACTAAGCACGTGGGGGTGTTCAGCCTGGAGAAGAAGAGGCTCCCAGGTGACCTAGCAGCTTTCCAATCTCTGAAGGAAGAAAGCAAGCTGGGGTAGGGCTCTTTACAGAGGTAGTAGCAAGAGCACAAGGGGAAAGGGTTCCAGACTTGAAGACAGGAGATTGAGGTTGGATGTCCGGAACAAATTCTTTGCTGTGAGGGTGGTGAGATGCTGCAACAGGTTGCCCAAAGAAGATGTGGCTGCCCCACCCCTTTAAGTATTTAAGGCCAGGCAGGCTGGCTGGGACCCTGAATAACCTGCCCTGGTGAAGGTGTCCCTGCCTATGCAGGGGGTTCAGAACTGGATGATCTTTGAGGTCCCTTCCAATCCTGGCCATTCTATCATCTGAAATAAAACTCTTTCAGTCACTTGTAATACTTGCAGATATTATTTAATAGGCAGGGAAATTTGCATTTGCCTAAATGTCAGAGTATTTTAGCAACACCATAAACCCCTGCATCAAGCCCAGTTTCTTGTATGAAGCAACAAAGGTAGAACTCAGCTGGCAACTCACTTCATAAACTTATTCCAGATAACCACCTCCCTTTTCTCCCCCTCACCTCATCTCCTCACTTTTGGAAAGAGTCATCACAATAAGAAATCCGGTCTAAATTATGGCTTTCCCGTAAGCATTGTGAAGAGAAACATTAACATCAGTCAAAGCATCTCAGGAAACCAAATTTAAAAGCTTGTTTGTTTTAGCAGGCACAATCCCCAACTCTTGACTTCCCTTGTAAGACTATTTGCTAGTTTTGGGAAATGAGGCCATTAAAAAGGAACAATGTTTTGTATGCTGGCACAAATTAAATTACATCCTTTACAGTTACTTTACTAAAGCTTAGGGGAAAAGAACCTGTGAGGAAAACTGAAGTGCCAAGTGCCCAGTCTGCAAATTATTGACTCGTGTGCTATTCTTGGTTCCTGGGTACACAGGCACTTAATCATGGTCTGAAATCAAAATCTCATTAAGAAAAAAAATCAAGGCTACAATCAATGTCATCATGGCATTTGTAGTGGTGCAGCCAGATACTACTGCACAGGAGCATGAAGAGAAACAAGTGGCAAGTGCAGAAGCACACATAGGCACTGCAGGGGAAAGTCCAGGCTGCATGTGGGGAGGAATAGGTACCAAACAAAGAGACCTGCAGCACCAGGTTCAAGAGATCCTGCTCCCAGGTGATCATCTGGATAGAGATACCTGGAACTCTTCTAGTGAGGAATGGATTGAAAGGAGGAAAGGACATGCATCTTGGTCAACCACAGGCACAGAAGTGTGACTAGATGGATAATGTAATGAGGCAGGAGCTGTTTTTCTGAGGGGTATTAGTCCATAAACTAGACAAAGCCTCCTAAATTTAATGGTTTCTACTTTTAAGACTCATAGACACACTGAAAAGAAGAAGCCACCATATAGCACCAGGTACCGGCAGGTAAGCGCAGTAGGAACGAGAGCAGAGGGAAGAACCAGGGTTTATATACAAATACCTCTTCAAGACTGCAAGTCAGCAATCTAAGTGTAGGAACTACCTTGAAATCACAACAACACTCAAGAAAAGGCTGGTAGAAAACAAAAAAGTTAGAATTGTGGCCATTACTTTACAACAAATTAAGTTGGGGGCAACATCCTGTCCCACCAATGGAAAGCAGGTGCTGTAGGTTAATTCAGACACTGCTTAGGTGTACTGGGTCTGGCTGGGAGGTAGCTAATTTTAATTAATAGCTAATAATATCTAATAATAATTACTCCTATAAAAAAAGGGAAACAGCATGGCTGCAAAAGAAACTGAGAGTAAAAGAAACAGGGGAATCAGAATGAAACAAGTATGCTCACTGTTTGACACTACTGTAAGTATGCAACAGGGAAGGGTCTCACAGGGCCAGAAAAGATCTTGATCATCACTTGTGCAAGTGTTCAAAGCCATGGAGTCAATCAAATATTTAGATCATTGGTGAAGAACTGTAATAGTCAGCCCTCCTCTGATTTCTGTAAGCGTGGGTAAGAAAGCTGAAAATCCCAAAGAGCCTAAAGAAAACAAAACACTGCAGCCAGACCAGGGAACGTGATTGGTCCTGTGTGGTTTTAACAGCAAAATGCTGATGTATCCACCATATATCAGTGAAACAGAACTGGATGAAAACTGGAGGTAAGATAATGTGGGAGTGTTTAATGAGATTGTATGTCAAAAGGAAAGGAAAAAGGCTTAGAACTGCAGATTCTGCACAAAGCAATGATCTAAAAAAATAATCTGAGGATTACCAACTATATTATAAATTACAACAGAATCTAGTTACTCAAGATTTATGGTAACACATGTGGAATACATTCAATTTTATTTATCAAAGTACAGCTCAGGTTACCAGTTTTGAGCTGCTTCAAGTGCTTGTAAGTAGCTGATTTATTTCTTGTCATCCGACCACGTGATTTCATAGTCTGTGTACACTTTCTTCAGTATCTCTACAGTCACTGAGTGATCTGCTTTTCCATAGCCCTGCAACAAAGAACAAAGGCTTAGCAGATAAACTCCACAAAGTCCACAGGACCACTGCTCTGTCCTTGAGGATGCACAGGCTGGATGGGGTCTTCACTAACTTTTGGTCCTGTCACCACAATTTTGACCAGCTGGAGTGTGAAAGGGCTTGTAAGTGACGCAGTGAGCTGCTCTGTGTCATAGAATCATAGAATCATTAGGGATTGGAAGGGATCTCGAAAGATCATTATTCCAATCCCCGTGCCACAGCAGGATGTTAGACCAAGATTCTTCTTGTTTCAAGTCTGACACCAAATCTCTAAGTAAAGAGAAGCATTAAACCCATCTAATTCATACACTTACTTTTCACCTACTGCTACGATCTTCTGAATCTCCTGGTCTCCAGCTGACAGGAGGGTCTTGTGGTGACAAGAACTGCTTTTATATGGTGCTCATCTGTACGCATCAAGGTATCAATAGCAAATAGAGGAACAAGGTATTTTGCACAGGTGTTGCATTACAAGAGCAAGAGCTGACCACTACCTTTAAGACATTATCTGGCAGCTGAATTAATAACCCTTGTCTTAAAACGCAGTCAACCGTGAGAACCTACAATCGTGAGCCTCCATCAGAAGCAGCATTATACACCTCCCTGCCTTCCCACCCCATACAAATCCTAAGAGTTCATTCTTTTTGTTTCAGATTCCAGGTGGCAAGAGTCATTTTTGGACAAAAGCGGCACCAACATTTTCAAGGCCCAACTTTCACTGCCTGTATGACTAAGGTAAGGAGATTTGAAGTAACCTCTACTTTTTAATTAAAAATAATCTAATAAAAATACTTTTTGGCCTACATGAGAAGCCTAGACTCTACTCCCTGCATTGCTAGACAAGCTGCTATGCTTTGTCACACAGCAACACCAGAAAGAGCTACAAACAGGCTGTTCCCACCATGGAAGTTAGACTAAAAGATTCCGAGTGAAGACATGACAATTACTAGTTTTAGACTTAATTATAACTTCATGTGGAATAATATCAGCAATAAGTTACTTATGTTTGCACAATCTGCCCCTACAAGTAGCACTTTTCTAATTTATCTCACAACTGAGCCAGGCAAGTTTTCCAGGTAACATTCACACTTTGTGCTTCAAACTGCCCCAAGCCAGCACAGTGAAAAACAAAAACCCCAGAACACCAGAGATGAAAGGATTTGAAGGCATACAAATCACACTTACCATAGAAAGCCCAAATACCCTAATTTTCTTGTCTTTGCTGTTGTGATCAATTTTCCCTCCTCCAAGGCACTTGCATTCATACCCCAGCTTTTCCATCTCAGGATTTAGTTTCTCAAATATATGATCTGCACAAGAGGAACAGTGAGAGCCATTAGAATATGCAGCAGGCATTGAATCCTCTTCTCACCTACTTTGGTCTTTTTTTCCCTACAGTTCACCTTCTAGAGAAGGTTTTCTCTTGACAAACCTAGAGAAGCTGGCACTAAAGCTCTCCAGTTCAGATTTTAACTTAGCTTTTACACATATCTTTCACCTAATTGAGGTTTATCATGTTTGGAAATGACACTTCACAGAAGTACTAACACTTTTTTGATGACTGGCTAAATACCAGCCAGCAGCGTGCTTAGGTGGCCGAGAAGGCCAATGGAATCCTTGTTTGTACCAGCCAGCAGGAGTGGGGAGTGACTGCCTGCCCTGTACTGGGCACTGGTGAGACCACATCTCGAGTGGCACCTCAATACATAGAAGGACATTGAGGGGCAGGAGCAGATCCAGAGAAGGGCATTGGGGTTGGGAGAAGGGTCTAGAGAAGAAACCTTGTGAGGAGCAGCTGAAAGGGCTGGGAAAAGGAGGCTGAGGGGAGACCTTACTGCTGTCTACAGCTACGTGAAAGGAGGCTGTGCAGAGGTGGGGGTTGGTCTCTTCTCATCAGAAACAAGCAACAGGACAAGAGAAACAGCCTCAAGATGCTGCAAGGGAAGTCTGGGTTGGACACGAGGTAAAAATTAATGGAAAGAGGGTCCTCAGGCCTGGGACCAGCCTGTCCAGAGAGGGGGTTGAATTGCCATCCCTGGATGTGTTTCAAAGTCGTGGAGATCTGGAGCTTAGGGACAGCGTTTAGTGGTGGCCTTGGGCAGTTGGGTTAGTGGTTGGACTCAGTGATCTTCAAGGTCTTTTCTAACCTAAATAATTCTGTGAGACACTTCTAATGGGAAAAAGGGAGGTCAGAGCTATGCCCAGGGCCACCCTCCACCTCAGAGGCACACAGCGGGTTGTGGAGAGGTGGGCCCCGCCAGCGACCGCTTCCCGCCTCCCGCTCCCCGTCACCCACTGTGGAACTCTGCCGCCCCGGTGCCGCGGACGATGTCCCGCTGCTCCCCGCCGCCCGGCCGCTGCACCCGCACCAGGATGTACTTGAAGGTGCCCTCGGGGTCGATCTCGACGTCCCGGACCGCCGCCATGGCGCGGCCGCCGGCCTTGGGGGAGTGGAAGAGGCGGGACAGGAGGCGGGAAGGCGCCGCCGCCATAGCGGAGGTTCGTGAGGGGAGTGGGGAGGCGCCTTCGTGACCGCAGAGACTGTGGGTTGTTCTTCCTGTGTATTACGGTAACTGTAATTTATAAATTACATTTCATTTGCAAATTAAATTCTACATAAAGGTTATAGAAGAGATAAATTTACCTGCTGCATGGGTTCTGCACAGATTCAGCACAAAGTCGCAGCTGCCTGGAGTGGCCAAAATACACCAGCTTTCTGAAAACTGAGGGTAAGGTTTACTGGAAATAAAGTGCTAGTGCCTTGTTGTTTGGTGTTTTGTCAACAACTTACTCCAATATCTGCATTTTGGAGACTAGGAGGTTTTTTTAAAGTTTCAGAGTATTTCCACAAAACTGTGTTGTGTTAGAAGACCTCCAAAGGTCATTTGGTCCAACCCCGCTACAGCAAGCAGGGCCATCACTCACCAGATCAGATTGCCCAGAGCTCATCCAGCCTGAGCTTGAATGTCTCCAGGGATAGGACTTCAAATCACATCTCTGGGCAGCCTGTTCCAGGGATCCACCACCCTCAGAGTCAATAACGTCTTCCTCATGTCCACCCTCAAACCATCATTCCCTCATCCTATAATTCCCTACCTTTGTGAACAGTCTTTCCCAGCCTTCTGACAGGCCTGTTTCAGGGACTGGAAGGTCACTATAAGATCCCCCTGGGGCCTTCTCCTCTTCAAGCCAAAGAACCCCAAATCTCTCAGCAGAGGAGAGGCCCCCAGAACAGAGGAGCTCCAGCCCTCTGAGCATTTTCACAGTCTCCATTCTATTTGTGTTGGAGTCTTTGGAAGCGGATGCAACACTCCAGATGAAGTCTCACCAGGGCAGAGGGTACAATCTTCATCTGCTGGCCACACAAATGAGATCAAACATATTGTAGATCCTTTTTGACTGAAATAGTAGACAGTAAAACAATTGATGGTTTGAATTTTGTTATCCATAACACTCTAACCATATGAAAACAACACTTGCATACAGACAGCACACTACATAAGCTAATGCACAAGACTATACTAAAACCATGAGAAAACATACAGCCCAAATATGGAGTTTAGGAGAACTTAACATAATATTTTGTATTAGAATACTTTCTGTGGTTTATTTCTCTGCAACTAAAGTTATTTGTTAAATTACTATAGCCACTGTCTTAAGCCTTATTGAGAGTTTTAAACATTTTGTTGTTTCAGGCACTATTTTTAGTTACCTTTCTGGGTGCAGAGCAGAACCATTCCTGGAGAAATATGGCCAGAGCTCTAATAAGGTAAGATAAACTCTCAGAAGCTACAGAGGTGATGAGGGGGTGAGAAGGGCTTTAAGTAGAAACCAAGCCCACTGTCTCAGCTGTTCTGGATTTGCTGAGGCTGGTGGGGACAGTGATAAAATCTGTGTCCGTGTAAGGTGTCCTTTAGCACTATAAGGCTGGGAGACACTTCTGTGCTAATAGTGGTTGCTCAAGCTTTTTCAGACCAGTACTATTGCCTTGTAGGCTTATTGTGGCATTGGTTCTTTAATTTTTTTTGTGGTTTTGGCTTTGTTTTTGTTTGCTGTGTCTGCCTCTTAAGCCTCCTACTAGCTCTTCTTATTTATGTATTTTTAGAGTCATAGACTTAAGGCTTTTTGGGACTTACTTGTTTGTTTGAACCTTGCATTTTTGTTTCTAACTGGAACAAGATACTTCATCCCCTGTTGGTTCTGTTTCTCTATGGCTGTGAAAGACTTTATTTCTGCATTTCAGTTATGATGTACTGAAGGAGCTACCAACAAACAAAGGTGACACTGATGATAAAGGGAAAGGATGACAAAAAAAATGCAGAATTACAGAATTATCGAGGCTGGAAAAGATCTCTAAGATCATCAAGCCCAAACTATGACCTAACGTCACCCCACAATCTGCTAGACCATGGCGCTAAGTACCACGTCCAGTCTGTCCTTAAACACCTCTGCAGATAAGGACTCTACTGCCTCCCTGGGCAATCCATTCCAGTGTCTGATCACCCTTTCCTTGAGGAAGGGCTTCCTAACATCTAAACCTCCTGTGGTGCAGCTTCAGGTCCTGCCCTCCTGTTCTGTTGTCTGGGAGAAGAACCTGATCCCCACCTGACTGCAACCTCCCTTCAGGTAGTTGTAGAGAGGGATAAGGTAGAACCATTCAGGTTGGAAAAGACCCTTGGGATCATTGAGTCCAACCATCAACCCTACTCTACAAGTTCACCCCGAAACCAGATCCCCCAACACCACCTCTAAGTGACTTTTAAACTCATCCAGGGGTGGGGACTCAACCCCCACCCTAGGCAGCCCATTCCAGTGCCTGACCACTCTCTCTGGGAAGAAGTTCTTCCTGATGTCCAGTCTAACCCTCCCCTGTTGAAGCTTGGAGCCCTTCCCTCTGGTTCTGTTGCTAGTGACCTGTGAGATGAGACCAGCACTGACATCTCTACAGTGTCCTTTCAGATAGTTGCAGAGAGTGATGAGTTCTCCCCTCAGCCTCCTCTTCCTCAAACTAAACAGCCCCAACTCTCTCAATCTCTCCTCGTCACATTGATTCTCCAGGCCCTTCCCCAGCTTCCTTGCCCTCCTCTGCACTCATTGCAGCACCATGTCACACTGCTGTCCTTCAGTAACTAGAACAGTAAAACAAGCACCTTGTGTGCAGTGAGTGTCACACTACTGGCAGGAGTTGACAGTATTGCATAGGCTGCCTTCTAACAGCATAGGAGCAGTGAACACTCCTGGGAACTGAATGCGCAGCAGGACCTCTGAGCATTTAATGCCCCCCTGAGTCTCCTCTTCTCCAGGCTAAATGACTCCAGCTCCCTCAACCTCTCCTCCAGTCCTTTCCCCAGCCTCGTATCTCTTCCCACTCCAGCACCTCAACATCTTTCTTGAAGGGAGTGGCACAAAACTGCCCCAGTGCTTGAGGGGAGGCCTCACCAGTGCCCAGTACAGAGGGAGAATTATGTCCCTAGGCCTGCTGGCCACGCTATTCCTGATACAAGCCAGGATGCCATTGGCCTTTTGTGCCACCTGGGCCCCCTGATGGCTCATATTCAGCCAGTTGTCAACCAGTATTTCCAGGTCCCTCTTTGCCAGGCTGCTCCTCAGCCACTCATCTTCCAGCCTGTAGCTGCAGGAGGTTATTGTGCCCAAAGTGTAGGACCCTTCACTTGGCCCTATTAAACCTCATCCCAGTGGCCTCTGCCCATTGACCCAACCTGTCCAGATCTCTGCAGCATCTTCCTCCCCTCCAGCAGATCCCCCTCACCACTTGATGTCATCCATGAATTTACTAAGGGTAGATTAGATCCCCTCATCAAACCTATTGAATAGAGCTGGGGCCAGTACTGATCTCTCGGGGAGACCACTGGCCACTGTGCTCCAACCGGATGCAAGCACCCCTCACAAACACTGTCTGTGCCTGGTCATCCAGTCATACATTGATGGCATGTCTCAGATAGAAGGTAAATTTTAAATGAATTTCTTCTGAAAAAGGTGAGACACATCTGGCGTGACCTGGTATTTGTTTAAGCAAATGTGTTTGTGACTTAATGACAGATAAAGCAGGACTTTGTCCTGTTTTCCTTAATGCTTTTGTCTCCCCAAGCACCCCCTTTATCTGACAGTAGTTTTCTCTGCTGTGCTGAGGTACAAGAGCTTCCTGTGGGATTTTTGGTAGAAATCCCCTGCTGTTGGCGGTGACTGTTAATGTGTCACTTTGGGCCCCAGGAGTGCAGAGAGGATGGTATGGGGCAATAAGGGTCTCCAACCAGCGACAGCCTGCCTCCAGTAAAACTGCATGGAGGGAGTCTCCTTTTGTAATGGGCTTACTCACAGCCAACCGTGACAGTAAGTTTGGCACTGATTTCTGAAATATTAAGGGTTTTGGCCAGGTGACATCTTGTCTTTCCTCAGTGGTGTCCACAACCCCATTGTTCTGAGGAAACGTGTTATAAATACCTCAAATTCAGTAACAGTGAACTGAAGCGATGCTAATTAAGATAGGATAGTGGATAGTTTTCTTCAGTAGTTGCAGCCAGGTCATGAGGATAAGTTGGCAGAATCTTTTCCTCTCCCGTGTTACAAACAGGGCTTGTTTTCTACTAATATTTGAAGAATTTGGACTGGAAACAAACAAATATAAACTCTTATTGTTTAATGCCCTTCCCATAATCAGGTTGGCTTATAAGGTCTTGTAATACTCAACTGTCCTTACATGGGGCTGAGTGAGCCCCATATTGAGATGTGTGGTTGGGGTAACAGAAAGTGTGGTTAGGCTGTTGTTGAGCTGAATCTGGGATACCTTAACTAAGGTACTGGTTGAGCATCTGATCTTGGTTCATCTTTCCTACGTATTCCAGCAATCAGAGAGATTACGAAGATGCAACAAAAAGCTGTGGTTCACATGACAAGGTATGACAGCTGAGTGTGACTATCGTAGCTACCTCAGCTCATGTTTTGTAAAAGTGTGGGATATCCTCGTACATGTAAAAAGTATTCCCAGAGTGTTTTGAGAGGGATAAAGCAGGTAACAGCCTTGTGTTCTCTGCTGCATTCCTTCAAAAGAAGTCCTGTGACTGTTCTTTTTGTGTTTAATCGCTGTTAAAAGTGTTGATAAATACCATCTCAATCAGAGGTCATGATAGAGTTACTGAATTCCTCTTGATTGGATGAAAGAGGTGGAGAACAGTGATGCTGTGAGTGTTGTTGCTCAGGGAATAGGTTCCTGGGTATTAAGTCATATTTGGGTGGTGGAAACTGCCTGTGTAGGGGCCAAGCACATTCTTGTTGTCACGCTTAACTGCAGTTCCACTGGGCTTTGGGATGGCATTAAGACTGTGATATTTGTATCTTCATAGCAACTTTCTGGAAACATTTTTCTTCTTGTTATGTGTTCTCAAGAAAGCCTGTTGTGCTCAGCAAGTGTCTATGGATACTGAGCTTTCTTGTTTAGATCTTTTTCCCACAATTTCATATATATATTTGGGTTTTGGCCACCAAAGTGAACTAACTGTCTACAAATGAACTTGGAGTTTCTACTTGAGTGCAGTGCCCTTAAAAATTAGTTCAGGGCTATTTACCAGTGTTTAAGAGACTTAAGTCTCCTAAATCATCAACATAGTTCTCTTAAGGCTTTATATCCTCTAGCCTTACAACACTCAGTAGTTCTAACTGCATTCAAAGTAGGGTTTTCTCCTTCTCAGAAAAAACTGAGCCTGTGACTTTGAGTACATGGATTGTTACTAGACTGTTAAATACTGCTTTTTCAACACATACAGGTTAGGAATATAGAATCTTCTTAATCCAGTCGTGTTCCAGTATCAAATCTAACAGCATGATTAAATTAAAAACAAGAAGAAAAATAATCACATCAGTAGCTTAAATGTCTTAAGAGCAAAGCTCAGGTGAGTTACATGACTGCACCTGCATTTTCTTGTAGGTATTGGTTACTGTAAGGCTCCTGTCTGCTAATCTGGTTCCTAAAACCTTGGCCATTGAAGGAGGAAGGCCGAGTCTTTTACTGAACTTCCCTTTAAATAGCACTGAAAAAGCTGTGTGTGTCCTAAAAAGGGCAAGTCACCGGAGATTCTCAAATGTGGGTGGACAGGCTGATAAATCATCTCATCTAGGTTCCTTTTGCCATGACATGTTGGATTAGGTGATTTTATGAGGTGCTGTCAATGTGGGCTACTCTATGAAATTCAAGTACTAAGATTACTGAACAAGCAGTGAAAACATGGTTTGGGATTGTTTTTTCCTCCAGGTGTGTGTGCTTAGGAATGTCTAAACTGCTTTCCCAAAAATCCTTACAAAACAGAGTTCTTCTGGGTAGAAGGTTCATAGCTCACCTCCTCTCCTGGGCTTGATGTCAGGACTGTCTCTGAGACCAAGCTGCAAATTTGCATTGGTTGAGGTGACTCTCTTACCCTGGATTGTGTTCTGTGTTCTACAGCCTTCTGCTAAAGCTGAAGAGGCTTAGTGCACAGTGCCCAATAGTTAAAACACACTGGCTGCCCTTTCTGAGTACCTTGGTGGCAGAAAGGGTCTTTGAAAACTCCTGGTTGAATTCTCATAAGATTTGCTGGTCTGTGGATAAAAGCTAATGTGACCCTGAATGGAATTTTTGAGAAACTGTTATTGACTGTTGACAGCTGCCAGCTGTTTTATCAATTTGGTTTGAACTGGAGGGTGGGGAAGAGATGATGAAACTGTATTACAGCTGTATGTGGAGATAGCAAAGCCAGTTGGGATAGCAGAAACATGGAGTTCAGATCTGCCTGGCTTACCCTGCCAAAAAACAGGATCTATTTACTGTGCAGATCTCAAACTTGCTCTTTCTAGCTTGCACTCAGAGCCCAGACTACACCAGTTAACTTGTGTGGCATCTTAAGTGGAAGAAACCAGATTACAGTTCAAGATCAAATGTAGCATTTCTTCTGAGAACAGGCAAATGTGCTGTGAGCCAGGAGCACCTTAGTGTCAGAACATCCTTGTGTTTATTTTGCCGTTTAGCCTTTGAGCAGCAAGTGTTTAAGAAAGAAGCATTAGGTGCATGTGTTAAATATGCATCGTGCTGCAGTGAAGACCGTCACGGGATCCCGTGAAGCTGTTAGGCCAATCCAGGTTACCCAAGTCAGGAAAAGGGAAGCAATCAGTGTGAACTCCAGCTTTATAAATTTTTCGTTTTATTGAGCCCTTTGACAGCAGAGCACGAGATGGAAGGATATGTTTTGCCCTTTGTTGTATTACAGGAAAATATTAAGCCAAGAAGTCTGAAGTAGGTAGTTTCCATCATATCTAATGCTTATGCAAGAAAGAAAATAAAATGAGAGTTAACTTTCAGCTGTACTTGCAAGCCATTTTTTATCCCACAGTGAGAGCACAGCCTTGAGTTAAGCAGAAGAGTGCCTTAAGCACTAGTGCAAATGAAAGACATGATTGGAAGTTGTGACTATCACATAAATAATTCTTTCATGATCCCTTTCAGAAGGGTCTTCATGAAAAAACAAGTTTTTAATTCTGCTATTGTAGAAGGTGATTTTATAACCTCATTCCTCTCCTGGCTAGAAACTTCCTCCTAGTTTCTGCTTGGTTTCTATCTGTTTGGGGTTTTGTAACAGCTTGATCCCTTGATATACAGAAAATTTATCAACTTCTGTACTTTCCTGATACTGATAAAGTGCCCATTGCATCCTTTCTGAGTCTTTCTAGTTGCTTTCTCTTTCCCAGACAAGCACAAATTCCTAACAGGCTCCTGGAAAAGCATTTCTTTAGAGAGTACTTGATGGAATACTTTTACTATTTGGGCAGTCTGTAGTTTCCTACCAAGAACCATTGTTCTCCTAGTGCTTCTTGTGAAGGACCATAAATATCAGCTGCATGTGACAGGATTACTAGTCTCTGAACACATGCTCCCTTCTACAGTCCCCTTGGTCAGTGAAAACAACCTGCCTAGGTGATTTGTGGGGCTCTGCTGTCCTTTGGTTGTCCTTCCTTGGATGTACATTGGGAGCATGGTGAAAGCGTGGTGTGCAGGTGATGGCTGCAGAGTCCCAGTTCTTCCCCTGTGATCTGTAGAGATGAACTTTGTGAATGAATTGTTTCATTCTTCCAAGTTCATTTATCATAGGATCATGGAACCATTAAGGTTTTAAAAGACCTTTCAAGATCAAGTCCAACCATTAACCCAACTGTCCCGAGGCTACCACTCAACCTTGCCCCAAGCTCCAGATCTCCACAACTTTGAAACACATTCAAGGATGGTGATTCAAACCCCTCCCTGGGAAGCCTGTTCCAAGACCTGATGACCCTTTCAGTGAAGCTTTTTCTGATGTTTATCCTAAACTTCCCCTGGTGCAACTTGAGGCCTTTTCCTCTTGTCCTGTCACTTGTGAGAAAAGACAAACAAATTTACATGGGATATGACATCCTCAATGTAGGGGCCTTTCAGCTGCTTCTCCTCAAGAAGCATTCATGGAGTAGATATATGGAGGTATTTGGAATGGTGGTTTTGGGGCTGGAGGTATTTTAGTACCTCAGTCATGGTGTTGGGATTGCAGTTCCCTAAGGAAAAAAACTGGGACAAAGATGAGAAGATGGATGGGGAATGTGTCATATGAGGTCTTTATTGCAGAATTTGGATGTAGATTGAAGGGAAAAAGTAACTGAGGCTTCTTTATTGTGTTGATCTAATATTAGCATCTGTGGGCTGGTTTAACTATAGCAGTAATTCTCCTCTGAGAGAAGGGTCATTCCATGCAGCGCAAAAGGATGAAGAGCAGCTTTCCAAGGTCAGCAAGTTGTGTGTGATATAGGTAGGAATGTGTTCTTGTTACACTGTGGTACTAAATTAGATACCTTCAGAAGTGAGGGAAGACTGATTCTATGACTTGGTCTAGGTGATCCTGCTGTGGCAGGGGGATTGGACTAGATGATCTTTCAAGGTCCCTTCCTTGAAATGGAATGATTCTATGATTACTACTTCTGTGGTCTAAATAACCAGACTATTCCTGATTGCAGTCATATATGACTACAGAAGATGAGTAAATGCCTATTGATAAATGACAGGGAAAAGCTCAAGGAAGGATAAATACAGAATCGATCGTTTAGGTTGGAAGACACCCTTAAGATCATAGAATCCAGCTGTTAGCCTGACACTGCCAAGTCCACCACTAAACTATGTCCATAAGCTCCTAAATCCCCCCAGGGATGGTGACTCGACCAGTTCCGCAGAGAGGCTGTTCTGATGTTTGACAGCCCTTTTGGTGTGCATGGGGAGGAGCACATGCTTTCATTTGAGAAAAATGACTTTATGGATAGTGTTTCAGGCTTAAATATGAAAGTGCAGGAATTTCAAGATAAACACCACACTCACTCTTCCTGATGAGTCAAGAAATCTAGAAGTGGTGGAAAAGCACCATCTTCACTGGAAAGTTAAGGTATTGTTTTCAGGCCCAGGAAATAAGAAAAATCCTAGTAGTCTTGATACACTGGAATTTTAAAAAGCCTTATGGTGCTGGATGTTGTCTGGGAAATTATAAAATTGATCAATATACTCTCTGCATTAATTGAGGTACCCATCACTAATGATCTAATTCCACAGAATGCCAGTAACTTGGGTGATGGACCTTTCTGCTGCTTAGCTTTATAAGTGGCATTGGACAGTGATGAGAGTTCCTGGGACTTGGCATTAAACACAGAGTTTGGTATCACTCAAAGCACCTTTCAGGTACCTGACCACCCAACTTCTAGGTCTTTTAAAATATATGGCTTTTTAGTTTATAATCAGCTGCAAGTGACACTTAATGTACTGCAGGTGACACTTTATGTACTGCTTGTTTCCCAGTAGAAAAATTAGGAACTAAGAGAATAGTGCTGTCCTTCTCTGAAGCTTGATTAGAGAACATTTCTTCATGGAACAGTACAGCTCTGGAGTTAGGCAACTAGGGCTGAAGACTTACAGAGCAACCTGAGAAATTACAGTATTGAAGTTATAGGTTGGTGTATTTAATACTTAAATTTGTAATTGAACATTGATATAGTTATGGATCAGATATGTTTTTGTACATCAATGGCCACAGAATTTAATTATCTACCTGAAATAGACTGTACTGCTGCAAAGAATCAACTTGAAGCTTGGAGTTTGTAAAACGACAGTGAGGTGTATCAAAGAAGTGAACCTGCTTCCCAATTAATCTTTTTTTGTAGTCTTTTCCTCATAACACAGCAAATAGAGAATAGAAGGCCATGTCAGCACTCCATTGCTATTGATAGTTTAAAGTCAAGCCAGTGTTTGCTGGGAACAGAGCTAGGCAGAGGCTATGCAAACAATTTGCAAAGTAGAAAACATTTCTGCTAATGACTCTTTCACAGAACCAAGCATCTATTGCATCTTCTAATTCTGAAACTTTTCTCTCATTTGCCAAAAGCTCTAACTGTTCTTGTCCTCAGAGACAGCATTCCCATCAGTGTCACATCTGGGACATCTCACCTGTGCAAGGGAGTGTGGGACTGTGGAACAGACCAGGATAGTAAAATGACAGTGCTGAGTCTATGCAGTTATATACTTATTCTTTCTTACATGGGCATGGAGTGTGGCAAGGCTCTGCTATTATTTCCAATAGTGGAATTAGAAATAATCAAGTTCTGCATGGGACCACATCAACCTGAGAAGGAACATCTTCACAGTGAGGGTGATGGAGAACTGGAACGGGATGCCCAGGGTGGTTGTGGAGTCTCCCTCACTGGAGATATTCAAGACCCAACTGGATAAGTTCCTGTGTGACTTGGTTTAGGTGATCCTGCTGTTGCAGGCGGATTGCACTGGATGATCTTTCGAGGTCCCTTCCAATCCGTAGTGATTCTATGATTCTATGACCAGTTCTACCTGCAGATGCAGACAATCAGCTATGGGCAATGTTAGGACTGACAGTGCTTTTATCTTGCTTCAGGGTGTAAGGTTTTTTTTCTCCAATCCTTTGTCCTGTTTGAATGCACCTTACCAGTGCAAGTGATCCCTGGCCTCAGGTTAGATTCTTGAATGTGTGTTTCTACTTCTTTGAAGGAAATTGAGCAGTTATGAGTCACGTCAGAGAGTTCCCGAAAGAAGATTCGGATATAAGATTTTCTGGCTTCTGAGGCTTCACTGCAGACAGAGAGGAGACAGTCTTAGGCAGCTTGAGAAATTCCAACTTCTTTGTAGCAGTTGTCTTGCCTACCTTCTTCAACCTTAATGAAACACAGAGGCTTCAGTGATGAGTATGTTTCTGGAAATTATCTCTTCTTCCCATCTAGACCTTGGGGAAAACTTGTGCCTCAGACTTTTTGTCTCTGAATTTTTAATGAATTAGTGGTTCAACCTCTTCTCCAAACAGGAAACACCTTCTCTACTGGCACCAGAACTCCTTTTCCCTTCAAGGCTGGACAAAGCTCTTATTCTTCCTCTTCCACTGAGTATTACCATGGGCGAAGCTGGAGTTGTTATGATTTCAAAATCTCAAGCAGTTTTACAGCTCTTTTCAATGGGGCAAATGTCTGAGGTATAAACTACTTTGACATAAGTCCTTCTGAAGTGTTTTAATTTAGGAATGACAAATTTAGCTCCTAGGAGAGAGATAGAGCTGGATTACTCAGAGGTACTTAACTCTCTATTTTTGTCTGACATAAAAGCATCATTAAAATGTTAAAAAAGGAAGAATTAAAATATGTAAACACAGATGTTATCTTACAGATACAGAACCATTCTTTTTTAAAGAGCTGGAAAATGAATCTCTGTTTCTGTACATACAGTGCGTCATGTATATATTGTGGTTACCCAATTGCCTTAATTTTGAGCTTCAGAAGGATCAACAGATAATTTTAGATAATCTAAAATAAGTTTCCTGCTGCATCCTATTTTCATAAACAATTAATGAAGATACTAACAAGTTTTTCTCAAGCCAAGATCTTAAAGATCTCCAACAAAAACTCAACTCTCAAAACTCCTGTTCTAGCTTTTCATGGTTCTCTACAACTACCTAAAAGAAAGTTGTAATCAGGCTGGTGCTGGTCTCTTCTCCCAAGTTACTAACGATAGGACACAAGGAAATGGCCTCAACTTGCGTCAAGGGAGGTTTAGAATGGATCTTAGGAAGATGTTCTTTACTGAGAGAGTGATTGGGCACTGGAACAGGCTGCCCATGGAGGTGGTGGAGTCATCACCCCTGGCCTGGAGCTGTTTAAAAAATTAGTAGACTTACTTGAGGCCATGGTCTAGGAGTCAGGGAGATACTAGGATGAGGGCTGGACTTGATGATCCTGGAAGTCATTTCCAGCCATGATGGTTCTATGATTGCATGGCCTCCTTATTTAGAAAAGTCTCTTATTCCCTCCTTATTTTAAAAAAAACTCCTTTATTATTCTCTCCTTATTTAGAAAAACTCCAAAATTAGTGTGTTCACAAGAGGTAAAGGTTTTGTTTGTTATGTGGTTTAGGTTCATTTGAGATAGTTCTAGTTTCTCTTCAAAATGAGAATAAACTTTGGCCTTGTTCTAAAGAACATATTGACTGTGTTGCGCAGGATTTAATTGTACTTTGTCTGCCTGTACTTCCTGAAGTTGCAGTGCTCAAGGTCAGGTGGAGCACACCAGATGAGATTTGGCAATGGCAGGTTGGATGGAATAACTCTGTTACTACGTACCAGAACAACATTTGCTGTTTGTAACAATGACAACAAATCAGTAACCCATAATGAGCTTGTGATCTGCTATTTCTCCAGATCTCTTGCCTAGCCAGCAGTTTCCCAGTCTGTTTGTTGGAGTGTTTATTTGTCTTCATTTTTGGATCCCATCTTGAATTTATCTGAATCAGACTCATGCTGGTCTTTTGGAACCATTGCACTTCTTCAAAACCTTGTGTCAGCTGCAAGTTTCATAAACATTTTAGATTATAATTGCCATCCAACTTAAATCAGATCAAGTTAGTTCAGGAGAAGCCCTTGTGGGGCTTGTTTGTACAGTCTTTGCAGACTGGCAGCATCTTTGAGAAGCTCCCCTTGGAGTAGGACACCTCTTGTGTGCCAGTCTTATGGTGATTCCAGATGAGTGCTCACTCACTTTTTTGCCCCATGAGATGTTCTTACAGGCAGTAGGAAAGTCCTTCTTAGAGCAAACCCTAGAGTACCACTGTTTCTTTGTTATGCGTTCAGCCTTGCGGTACAAATGAGATTGTTCTGTTCAGAATAAATCAGTCTATCAATGTCAGCTCTTCTTAACAGCTTAGTAACCTTCCTCTGATTTTTCAATTGTTTACTTTTTTTTTCAGTGTAGATCTAGTGTCTTTTCTAAGTGCTCACACTGAAGGCTTCTATTCACCTTGTTCTTTCTTTCCTAGACACAGAAAGCAAATATTGCCTCTCTTGGCCCTCTGACACATTTCCCTGTACTCTCAAAGGTAATCACTGAGAGTTTGTAGCCACAAATAGTAACTCAATTAGCTGTAAGTAATCCAAATAGTCTTCACTCCAGTCTTTCTGTACCCTATGCAGTCTTTCTACACTATGCAGTGAGTATCTGTTAGCTTTTCTCTCTACAGAAAGAAATAACATTTGACCTGTGCTAGGTCAATTGCTGTCCTATAAAGAGCAGACCTGACCTGGCTTTGTTATTCTTACTCCTAATGTGTTTACATAGCCTTTTCCTCCTTCTTATGTCCTATAATGACCTATCAAGTCAAACTTCCAACTGGAAAATTAGTTGTTGCTAACCGGTTCTTACAAGGTGTCTCTGTCTGCAGCACAAAAGAGGTGATCTGGAGTGTGCCCATTCACTTTACAGAATTGTAGAATCATCTAGGTTGGAAAAGATCTTCAAGATCACTAAGTCAAACCATTAACCCAGCTGTCCCAAGGCCACCGCTAAACCCTGTCCCTAAGCTCCAGATCTCCACAACTGTGAAACACATCCAGGGACAGCGATTCAATGCCCTCCCCCACCTATGTACACCCTGCTTTGAGGCAGTTGTAGACAGCAATAAGGTTTTCCCTCAAGTCTCCCATTCTTCACACCAAATAGTTGCTTGTGCAACTTGTGAAAATCTGCATTTTCACTTGTGGAAGTGAAGTCCTGCAATGTATAGGAACAATAACTCTTTCTAAGGATTTTACTTGACTTACAATTGAGGCCTCTTGTTCTCCTGGCAGAGAGGAATTTGATTAAAGGACTGTGTGTGTAGTAAGGAACTGGGATACTGTAGCATGACAGGAGAATGGACAAGTGCACCCATCTCAGTACAGCCCCAAAAAAGAGGTTCTAATATCCTCAAATCTGTTGGCCAGGGATGAAGAGAACACAAATGTGCAGTAACAAGAGAACAAATTGGCAAATGGGAAGCAGCTAAGAGGCTGGATGGCATGTCTAGCTTGCGGTCGGACCTAAGGAACAGAATCATAGGTATTTCTTCTGAAGTACCTATGTGACTTCAGATCTGGTATGAGCTTTAAGATCACAAAGATCTCAGTCTTCCAGAATAAATCTATAAGCACCTTTGACTTTTAATGAAGAGATTTAGCCTCTCAGTTGTCTGAAAATGCTTTAAGGCTTTCTTATTTTCTTTCCCGAGAATATTGCATTTGTATTCATCTCTCATCATATTAAAAGGAGATAAGAAAACAATTGGCGGATTGCAGAATTCCCAGGGAAAAACCAAAATGAGCCTTGTGTGGGTGATGCATATAATGGAATACTGCCAACAAAAAGACAGTCTTTTTTTAGGCTGGAGTTTTTACAAATGTGTTGCTCTTAGGCTTTCGTGGGGTTTTTTTTTGTGTGGGTGGTTGTTTTATCTGCTACAGACAACTGGTCTCGGACAGCCACTGTGAAGGAAGAGGACTGTAAACGGAGAAACTTTGTCTTCCTTCCTCCGGGGATTCCAGTGGCAAAGGGGTTCTGATAAAATTACTCTAGAGCTTCAGCCACGACAAGAGTGAGCACTTACGAGCAGGAAGCTCATAAAACGACTTGAAAAAGTGAATCTCCAGGAAAAGATGTAGTATTTTCTGCCTCCTGACTCCAGAGAGGATATAAACTGTTCTGAAGTTGCTTGTAGTTCTTCTGTATACAATTATAACAAAATTAAGGTTGCCCTATCAAAACTCATCATTGTTAGGATGTATTAGGGTAACAGTTACAGAACCCCATGAAATTAGACCCTGCTGCATGAGGAGCTGTACAGGTACAATTAAAACTCACAGCCTCTGTTAGGAGGGTTTACAATCTGAAGCAAATGGATGGAGAAAGGTTGTCAGGCAGGAAATGTTTTCACCCTTGATGTACGGCTGATGAGCAACTGAGGCTGAGGAAACTGGAGTCCTGATCTCATGTTACCTGAAATCTCTGGAAGTCTAGTGTTTCTAAGCAAGGCTGGCCCATGCCTGGTCTTGCACAGTCAGTCTGGGGCATAGCCGAGAATGATCCTCCAATTCCCAGAGTTTCTTGATGGTTTGTTTGTGTTTCTAGCTTTGTTAGATCACATCTGCTAGAAAATACTCCTCACTCCTACAGTGTGTTGGTTTTAATACTCACTCTACTCAGTAAGTGACTCTGAAGTGTGTTCTAGGACCTCATTGCAATGTTTTAAACTAAAACGCTCGTGTTTTAGTAGTACCACTATTCCTGTGGGATCTGCTCTAGGGCATCCTGCTCTAGGGTTAGACTTGATGGCGTTCAGAGGTCCCTTCCACCAGTGCGTGGTTCTGTGATCCTCACAGAGGCAGTTGCACTCTGAACAGCCCGCAGCCACATACCAACCCGCTATGGCTGAGTGTCTGCGGTTACTCAAGCATGTGTCTGTGCCATGGACACCATGTGACTGCTGAGTGCTGGGCTAATTAATCAGTGTGTACACAATAAATGTGCATTAATTCAGTATGAGGCTGGTGCATTGTCTTGTCCACCTGAAATATTGTATGCACCTGTTCAGAAATGTGACTGCTGAGGTAAGGATTTTGGAGTATGTGGTCCAAGGGACTCTTCAAAGTGTGTCCACATTCCAAGCTTGACTGCTACAAGTGACTGATGGATCTCTTTTGTGAGCAAGACCCTAGAAGAGAACTAGCAATGGTGGGGCTGGCAAACCTGACCATGAATAAGAACTGCACAGTGTGCTGTGTTCCAAAGTGGGCTTATCCAGTGCTGCAGTTTCCACCTTTTACTCAAATTTAGTTAACCAGCTTTGCATGTTGGTGCCTTTTCTTAACTGGGATCCTAAAAGAACTGGCATCTCCTTGCTTTAAAACACTGAGCTAGGTACGATGCTGGAATCTGCTTATTCATACAACTAATTCAAACTAACCCTCTTGCTCCTTCCCAATATCCTGGAATTGTGTGTTTCTGTCAGTAATACGATGTAAGGCAGCTCTTGGCAGTTTGTCAGCGCTGTGTGCCTTTGTGGGAGGCTTGATTTGGCAAAGGGAAGCATGTATGTCACATGTGGGAGGGCCGGATCCTGGGATTTTCCAAGAAATTGTTTTCCATGCAGAATTTCCCATCTCGTGGAGGACGGGCCAGTTGAGAGAATAAAAAGCCGTAGTAAAGGCAGAGAATTACACAGTCCAGACACTTGGAGCTGAACTTAATCTTCAAGTCTGTGTTCAGCCACAGAGCGCAGCCACTGAGAAGTATCACAGAGGACTTTTGCTACCTGACCACTACAGCTACAACCTGTGAGTATAAATGCAGGGTGTTATTGCTCAGCTGAAGCAGGCAGATGGCATTTTGGGATGGTGTTCTTTGAAAGCTGTTTGCCTTTAAAAGCTGTCCTGATAATAATATTTTTAAATGAGTAGTTTCCTAAAACTAGAACTTTTAAAAAAACTCTTTGTTCTAAGAACTTTATTCTAAAGACTTAAGACTCTAAATTAAACTGTTAGAAAGCAAGTGGAATAGATTGCACAGACAGTATATGGAATTGTAAAAAGCCAGTGTTTGCCCTTAACAAATGTGTTTCTTTCATCTCTCATAGCCAGCTGCTTAAAAGATCAAGAGAAGACTCTCAGAAACATGATGATTTGTTTGCAGTTTTTATCTCTTGTTGCTTATGGTAAGTGTGTATTTCTCTGTGTAGCAGAGTAGTTGGGTAGTAACATTAGTAGGACTGTTCTGTTTGAGCTCAACATTAAACAGAATTTTGAACCTGATCTAATTAACTTAAGGCTGGACTCACGTAGAAAAGCTTTTAGCTGCAATGGCAAGGTTCCCTCCTCATCCGTGAATTACATTATTGGCTCCTTCAGCTTGCTGTGAAGTCTCCAAAGCTTTTTTGTGATCATACGTAGTTTCACAGGCTGAAGTCCCTGTACTTGATGCTGGCCTGGGCTTGCCAGTTGATTGCTTATAAAATAGTTAATGCAGGTTCAGTATTGACAAGTTTGCAATATTTATAGAGTTTTATGTACTCTCTTCTAGAGAGAACATGGGGGAAAAAAATCAGACACCAACTTTTGGACATCTTTTAATTCTAGGGCTTACAGTACTGCAGGGAGTGAATGGTTGGACGTACCATTATTCAGACACAAACATGACCTACAGGGAAGCAGAGTTGTGGTGCAAAAAGAGGTACACCAACATGGTTGCAATTCAGAATAAGGAGGAAATCAAGTATCTCAATGACTTCTTACCCTTCAATCCGGGTTACTACTGGATTGGAATCAGAAAAATCAATGATGTGTGGACCTGGGTTGGAACTAACAAACAACTGACAGAAGAGGCAAGAAACTGGGCTTCTGGTGAGCCAAATGGCAAAGGGAACAATGAGGACTGTGTCGAAATCTACATCAAAAGGGGCAAGGATGATGGCAAGTGGAATGATGAACAGTGTGAGAAGAAGAAGGTTGCTCTGTGCTACACAGGTATGGTGTGCTAAGGCCATTCTAGCATGTCCTGTGGACATGAGTGGGGTGGGTAGGATGAGTTTAACGCAGTCTTGTGCTAACTACCTGACCCTCTAAGAGCTTGTACACTTATCCTTATAGTACTGAGGTTGTTCTAAGAGCTAGGTTGATCTCATTAGCTGTTTAGCTCCCAGGATATTATACATCTTTTATGAGCGAATCACCAGAGTTTCTGTGTAATCACTGGAGAGAAACAGGCTTCTCCAGATGATGACTTTCATCCCCCTCTCAAGTGGGTGTCTCAGCTAGATAAGAATTGCCTCTTTGGAGGCATCTCTCTGCTGACCACACATCACTGTATTAGATTAGACACTTTGTGTAGAGACATCTGTGACTAGGTGAAAAAATATTCAAGTCAAATATCAGCCAAATTAGAGCTGTGCTGAGTTAATGAAGAATGAATCTGTTGAGGATCTCTACCTACCCCATTTCTGCATTTTAAATATTGCTAAGACCTACCTGAGACCAAGTGGTGATGGAGTTTCCAGGCAATAGAATCCTTTCACGATGAGCTAGTTTGTCAAAGTTGTTGATTTCTGAAATCCTTCTGTGAAACGACAGGAGAATCTTAGGTATCAAGCTCTCTGCTTTACTTTTTGCTGTACAAAGCACCTGTTTAGTGCCAGAAAGACAAACAAAGTGCTAGTCAGGTTTCATTAATGACCACTGCTAATTCTTTCATAATGTGCCCTAATTTTTTATCTTTTCTGTTTTTTTCTCCAGCTTCTTGCAACCCATCTCTCTGCAGTGGTCACGGAGAATGCATAGAGACTATTAACAATCACAGCTGCAGCTGTAACCCTGGATTCTATGGGCCTGAATGTGAATTTGGTAAGCAGGGTGATCTTTATGTTACCTAGTGTTCAGTTTGGCTCGTTAATTTACCTGTGCAGCCAGAGAGACTGACTGAGTACCTTCCTGTGTTTCTTTTGAAGTGGAGACTTGCGATCCGCTAACAAAACCTGATCATGGGAGCCTTGAGTGCAACCATCCATTGGAGAACTTCGGCTACAACTCATCCTGCACAGTTCAGTGTGAGGAGGGTTATGAATTGACTGCACTGGAATCTGTACACTGTACCTCTTCTGGGGTCTGGTCTGCCCCCCTTGCAGCATGCAAAGGTGAGCTGTGGCAGATGAGCTTTCTGCATTAAACAGAGCTCTGTAAACATCAGGGTTGCTCTGTTAGTTAGGTACAAGTTGTTGTTCTGGGCTGTTCTTTTGTAATTAATTACATGGTGAAGGTATTATTTCACTGCAGCACACAGATCTCTTTGTTCCTGAAGAGATGAAATGGGCAGAATGATCGTTCTGGCTCTGCTCTAGATTTCCTTGTAGGGAAAGTCTTTTCTATCTTATAATGGGGAATAGAGAATGGAGATAATCTAGGTGTTAGACTGCTCCCAACAAGCTCATTACTGACTGCAGGAATTGCCTTGTGAGGTGTTCTGCTTAGAATAGGCTACGGATTGAAGCACATAAAAGCAGCAGTCAAAGTGGGAAAATCTTGGATTGTATCTAGTTGGTGTCATGAGCTGCAGATGAATTTACAGCTTGGCTTTAAGAGTGTCACTGTTCCATTCTGGGATCATCCACTCCTGTTTTCTGAAGTCACAGCACTGTAGATCTGCTTTGTAAAGGAGCTATTTCTGTTTAGTGAGTCTGTTGTTAAGCTGCAGGAAAGAAAAAACATGTAATTACTTGTTCCAACTAAGCTCTGCTGTCTCTTGTGCCTTTCAGCTGTGACCTGCCCTGCTTTAGAAATACCTGCTCATGGTGCTGTGAACTGCTCCCACTCCTCTCTGGAGCTCACCTGGGGTACCACCTGCGAGTTCACCTGTGAGGAAGGTTTTGTCCTGACAGGCCCAGCCACCCTGCAGTGTGGGTCTTCTGGGGCCTGGGACAGGCAGCAGCCATCCTGTGCAGGTACCTTTCCTTATCCCTGCTCACCTAAGCACTTGGGACTGTAGCACTGGCATGCTGAGTTCCTGAGGCATCAGTGCTGATGGCTGTTGTGGTCTGTCTATTGCAGCTGTGAAATGTGAAGCTGTAACCTGGCCAGAAGAAGGCCTGATGACCTGTGACCATGATCCTGCAGACCTTAGCTATGGCACGCGCTGTGATTTCCGCTGCAGCGAGGGCTATGTTCTGGATGGCCCATCCAGCATTGAGTGCACAGCACAGGGACAGTGGTCAGAACTGGTGCCAGAATGCCAAGGTGAGGCTTGCTGGGCTGGAAATCAGTTAAAGCTTAGAGTAGCTCAAATAGTCTGAAGAGACTTCATGCTTCAAAAATGTATTTGAGGTGCAGCAGTCATCTCTAGCTTGTTGATGGTACTTCTCATAAGCAGACCTCAAGAAAGAGATCATTTAGACAGTTACATTAAAGAGGAAACAGCAGTGCAGAGTGACGTGTAGCAGTTGGGAACTGTGTCCCCAAGACAAATGATAACAGGCTTTTGAAGCGGAGTGTTCTGTCAGGAACTCTTGATTCCCTACACCCCAAATGAAAGCCAGTGCCTGTTCATGCAGTATGCTTGTGGAGAATTACCTGGACCTAGTCTCACAACAGCTTACACATTTAGGTTTAGGTGCATGTTGAAGGCTGCACTGTGCAATGTGCTGATATTTCTGTTTCATGAGATACTGCTGAATCTGAAGGGGGTTACTATGGCTCTGTAGGGACAGTTCCAGGGAGGGTATGACCTCTTAGCTCAAAGAATGTTTATCTTGACATACTCCAAGCTAAGCTCTGCTGTCTCTTGTGCCTTTCAGCTGTGACCTGCCCTGCCTTAGAAATACCTGCTCATGGTGCTGTGAACTGCTCCCACTCCTCTCTGGAGCTCACCTGGGGTACCACCTGCGAGTTCACCTGTGAGGAAGGTTTTGTCCTGACAGGCCCAGCCACCCTGCAGTGTGGGTCTTCTGGGGCCTGGGACAGGCAGCAGCCATCCTGTGCAGGTACCTTTCCTTATCCCTGCTCACCTAAGCACTTGGGACTGTAGCACTGGCATGCTGAGTTCCTGAGGCATCAGTGCTGATGGCTGTTGTGGTCTGTCTATTGCAGCTGTGAAATGTGAAGCTGTAACCTGGCCAGAAGAAGGCCTGATGACCTGTGACCATGATCCTGCAGACCTTAGCTATGGCACGCGCTGTGATTTCCGCTGCAGCGAGGGCTATGTTCTGGATGGCCCATCCAGCATTGAGTGCACAGCACAGGGACAGTGGTCAGAACTGGTGCCAAAATGCCAAGGTGAGGCTTGCTGGGTTGGCCAGTACAGTGTTCTTGTTGCTGGACAACACACTAATATTCATATTCTCATAGAGTCCTGGCTCTAAACTGAACTTTGCTGTCTCTTGTGTTTTCTGCTGTGACTTGCTCTGCTTTAGAGATGCCTGCTCACAGCTCTGTGCGCTGCTCCCATCCCAGAGTCAAATGAATTTGAAAATACTATAATCTTCTACCAGAGAAAGAAATAGCACCAAAGACAGGAAGGTCCTTGATTCTTAACCATTTCTTTCTGTATTTTAGTTGTGCAGTGTGAACCACTCAGCTCTCCCGAGAAAGGCTCTATGGATTGCTCACGTGGTGCTGGGAACTTCACGTACAACACAGCCTGCCACTTCAGCTGTCTAGAGGGATGGAAGCTCAATGGTTCTCATATTCTTGAGTGTGGCCTTTTAGGAAATTGGAGTGCCAGTCTGCCCACATGTGAAGGTACTTGTGACAAAGAGGTGGCACTAGCTTTCTACTCAAGTGAGATCTAACTTCTAGTTACTAGGAATAGGTAGAACTTCTAGTGAAGTCCATAAATCTAGAAAGCCCAACAAAATCTCTCAGTATATTTTTTAAAATAGAAGAGGGGAAAATTCCTAAAAGGTTTTGCTGGAAAAGTGTTTATGAACAATTTGTTATCTAAAAACGTTCATTTCTTATCTAAAAACAAAAGCCACAGCCTGGTTTTGGATTGTTTTTTGGTTTTAATTAAAGTATTTCTCCTATTGAGCTCTGTATTATTAAAGAAGAAAGCTTTTCTAGAGAAGCAGAACCTTGTTGGGAAATCTGCATTCATAGGTCTGTTTCTCAGTGGAGAAGTTTATAGATTGTTTTATAGATTAGTTTATTGGGTGACCTCCTCAGCCAAAAGACCCCACAGAGCTGTAATTTTACAGAAGTCTTAGCTTTGCCTTCCATTCAAGGCAGTAAGAGCTCTATTGCTGTCTTCAGATCCTTTGGCCTTGGTACAGAATATATCCTGCCTCAGCAAGAGAAAACTTCAGGGTTGCCAGCTGCAGTTCTGGTTCTTCTTGAAGAACATGAGTCAGAGGAAGAACTAGAGAGGGCTTTGAAGACCACATGTGCCTCTTGAGCTCACTGAAACATTTACATCCTTTCAGCTTCTGAACAAGCCAGCTATGTCTCCGTGGGTATAGCAGCCACAAGTGCCTCTCTGTTGTCCACAGCATCATTCCTTCTCTGGCTTGCAAGACGGTTCCGTAAGAAAGGTGAGCAACTGGACTGAGGCCACTGGTTTTACTGACTTTCCTGAGAAACAGTCAGTGGAGAAAAGAAACCCACTAAACCCTCCACATACTTGTGTTTTTTTTAAATATGGAAGTTCCAATACTTAAACAAATTTCAAGCTTTCATAGAACATGCTATATTTGGCTTTGAGATTTAAAAATCAAAAATAGCAAACCCAAATGTTTAGAAAACAAGAATTTTGGGGGAAAATTAACATTTTGTTTATCAGTAATTACTGCCAGGAAAAGTGAATGGGAGTTTGAGATGGGGCTAATGACAATACAGTATTAACTGCCTGTGAGACTTGTTGCTTGGTAATGGCATTTTATCAGCTATTCAGTAATGAGAGGGGGGTTTAGTAGAATTAAAAGTTTGCATGGAGGGGGTTTTCAGCTTGAAATACTAATGCCTCTTCTTCTTCTCCTTCCAGTAAAGAAATTTACGCCTTCCAGGTAAGTTGTGTCTCAGAAAGCAGCGTGAAACACACTGCAGCCACTTTGCTAAAATCCATTTGATACAAAGCAGTTGTCAGTAATTTTCATTTCTGTTATTTTACAGTAGCTGCCAAAGCCTAACTGCTGAAGGTAGTTTCCAAAGTGCTGTCCAGAACGTCTAACTGCGGGTGTTTCAGGTAAGCACATGACAGCCACACTTACAGATTCTCTTCCTTTTAATCACACAAGTGATCAGAGATGCAGTTTGCTGTGCAATTGCTGAAGCTGCTTTGGGGTATCTAATATGCATCTTGGCATTGCTTGAAAGATCCTAACGAGACTGATGGATTTATTGCTTCAGAAAGGGTGACGCAACTCCTGCAGGATGATGGTGCTCAGCTGCATGTAGCATCAGGAACACTTCTGTGTGCTTTTGCCTACCTGCTGCATGCAAGATTCCTCTGAAATGAGAGCAAATACAAATCTCTGCCAGCTTTCCCATTTACAGAGGAATTGTGTTCTCTCTGCAGGAATTGAAACCGTCTTTACTTATGTCTCAGAGGCTTGTGGAGAATGTGACTGCATGCAAATCAGCAGCTGTCCAGATGTTTTTACCTCTTGCTGACAGGGTGATTGACCTTGCGTATTGTTCAGAAATTTTGAACTCAAGCTGTCTGGTATTTCCATTGAAGACAAGCAGAGAGTAAAGCTCTGGCCTTCTGGCAAAATGCTGTCTACATTCAGTGGAGTAGTTATCATAGCTGGGAGCTTGCCATTTCTCGTCCAGATGGTGAGCAAATAGTAAGCTGCTGCCTAAAGAGGAGGCTGGTTTCTCCTCTGATCTGCTCAAAGGTACCTAGATGAGGTGAAGACATGCATTATTTCACATCACTTACTACGCTGCTGGAGATGTCTTCTCCGGAGACATATGGATTATACTTACAGAAATGGAATCAGGTCAAAAATATTCACTTAATAGTTTTGGAACCGCTGGTCTGCTTTGTTGTTGAAGTTGGTTTATTTTTAAGAGGATGTCCCAGTCAATAAATGTGTCTGTAGCAATATTTGGGTTCCTGCAAATCTTAGGGACTCCAAGCTCTTTTTTTAAATAGCCCTAGAAATGTATTGGTTGGACTCGATGGTCTGAAAGGTCTCTTCAAACCCAAGCGATTCCATGACTCTGTGAAATCATAGTGCTTATGTTAGGTGCTCTGGTTTCTGAATGCAGCGAGTAGGTCTGAAACAATCTCATCCCTGTGGGATTAGGCTCTGTAATATAAATGTATACATGGATATTTAATTGTGCAGTTGCTACTGTGGGTGTTGGTGCCATCAACTGTAAAATACTCATTCCTGTGTAGGTCTGTGGTCACCGATCTATGCCCAGGTAATTAAAGAAATATTTCAGAGGTGTTTGTCAGGATTTCATGCCTGCATGTTATTTACACAGGGATGGAAGCGTGAGATTTGTGTGTGTGTATATATTGCAAGTAGGATTTATTAAACTGGTAAATGACTTCTTATGAGAAAGTTGGGGTTTTTTCTTAAGTTATGTTTAAGTTATAATCGGAAATGAAAAGTCTCCGACTTAGCATCTAATATGTAATGTCGTTTTTTTGTTAACAGTATTTAATAAAATGTTTTTTAATGTCATGGTGCTCCCGTTTTGGAAATGCAGATCGCTGAAATGGTTTAGGTCGGTCCTCTGGATGTGGCTTCAGCAGCAGAATGTGCGGGGTTGCGGGAAGAGCAAGACTGGCCCTTATTTAGCCAGCAGATGGCACTGACTGCCTGGGAGCCAGCACAGAGCTCGATCCCGAGGCTGTGTCCCCAGTCCTGAAGGAGGAAGGCTCGGTGGTGTGTCCTGTAAAGCAGGTGCCTGGGCCTGCAGTGAACTTAGTGAGACTTGATCAGAAGGGAGAGGAGAGTAGAAAGAGAAGCAAGTAGATGATCTTGTTGTGTAGTTAACAACAGAAAACCCCAGTCCTGCTGGGAAGATTGAGCTTGGGAGAACCGTAGGCAGGTAAAAGCACAGCTCTGGAGGTTAGTGATGATGACTGGCCAGGGACCCCTACTCCTACCCTGATTTGGGCTTTAGCCAAAGGCTTTACCATAGGCTGGTGCTGGCTGGGTACCAGGCACTCCTGTAGCCACCCTTCCGCAGCCCTAACGTAGCCAAGGAAGCTGCGCTGTGCCTCTCTGTAGTTGCTGCTGGGAGCCAGCCCTTGATATGATAAAATCTGAGATATGTTCCTTCCCTGGGCAAGGCTCAAGAGAAACTGTTGGAGACATGACAATGGGAGTCAATGAAGAGGTGCTGCTCCACAGTGGATAAGGCCCACTGCTGTTTATCCCAAACCGATTAAAGAACTGAGAGTCGCTGTCAGCACTTCCCCCGCCTTGACAAGGTGGGGCCCAACCATGTGAGCAGATGCAGAGCAGTAATCCTTCAGGTTCCCTGAGGGAACGTAGAGATTAGCCCGAAACGCCCTGCTCTGAATCCCTGCAGGAGCTGTTTTGAGAGTTAAACCACCACATGGGTCTCCCAGCCTGTCCTTGTTATTGTCCTCTACATGCATGGAGCTTAGGGCCATGGTTTAGCAGTGGGGTTGGGACAGTTGGGTCAATGGTTAAACTCAATGATCCTTAAAGGACTTTTCCAACAAGAATGATTCCATGATAGTATGGTGCTGTAGCATCCTCTGGAGAGCTGCTCAGACCAGCAGGGCTCATAACTTGCTGCAGTCAGGGCTGGCTTCTCCATTCCTGACCAGAGCTGGTGCTCCTAGCAGCTTTCCCTGGGATTTGCTGGGGACTTTACTGCCTGAAAAGAGACTATGACATTATCTCCCCTTTCTGAAAGCCTTCATCTTCTGTGACTTCTAGAGGCAGCAGGAGTTGAGACCACATTAGGATGGGATTAGTCTTCTCTTTCCTGTGTGTCCCTTAGGCCAAACAAAGACTCCCTGGAGAGAATCTCCTTCCTTGCAGCAACTCGCAGGTTATATGTCTCATCATCATTAATGTTAGTCCAGGGCACAGGCAAAATTGTAGCCTGTGCTTGGCCAGGTTGCTTCGTTCTTGGTCCCACAACTGGTTTTTTTTCTGCTTCAGGCTATGAATTCCCAGTTTTGATGGCACAGTGTGTCCAGGACTTGAGAGTCTTTGGGAGAGGATTATCATTGTACTGGCTGTGCATCTGTCGTGGTGCCTGAGAACACAACCCTTCTGCTGTTTGCTCTCTGTGTAGTTCTGTGCTGGCAAGAATGGCCACAGGACAGCTCGCTGCCAGGCAGGTGTGTAGTAACTCTGCTGTGTCACTCCTCTGTGTGCTGTGTGACCACCCAAGGCCCACGGGGCCTTTGCTGGAGGGACTTTATTTCCTATTATTCTATTTTCCTTAAATTCCTCATCGCCCCCTGGGCCTGTGGCATTGTTCAGAGTGGGAGCTGTGTTTTGCCTCTGATGTTGGAGCGGATGTCTGCTTGTGCTGTGACCTATGGAAGCTGTGAAGGTGACATTAACTGGGAGGCAGGCATGTCCTTTCACAGCTCTGCGTGCTTGTGCTTGGCAAGGGCTTGAGTTCTGTGCTGTAACTTAACACATTTCTGATGAACTGAGTTTCTCGGGTGGCTTTAGCTTTTTACATCTGTGGTCTGACAAGGGGACTTGAAAACAAAATTTCACTTCAGTCTCAGACAAACAAGTAGGGTTTGATTTGGTGTTCCTGTGGCCCTTGGTGATACGGGCAGTGTAAGACCTGCCCAGATTAGGTTTGTGCCTTCTGTTTTTTGTAAGAAATTAGCCATCAGACAAGAAGACATTTACCAGGGCCTGGCTGAAGATGCCTTCCAGAGCTCCAGTTTTCAAGGGCTGGACTGGACCCAGCATTTGCCCAGCAGTTCCTCATTCACGGAGGTAACTCACTGCTACAGGCTCTGGAGACTGCACATCTTTGCAGCTCCTCGCGTGCTTTGCTGAGGACTGGCAGCAGGGACTTTGAAGCAGCAGCTCCCGCAGGAGTTGGTGTCGTGATCGAATCACTAACATGCTCAGCCTCTGCGCTGGGAGCTGTCAGAGGATATTAGGGCCAGGAGGCCAGACTGCACCGTACAGTGTCTGTGCAATGCAACATACTCAGGTCTCCAAGTCTGGTTTCTGTCCTGAGTCTTGTTTCTGTTTGGATTCCTCTGGTTCTTGCAGAGGAGGGGCTGGCTCCTGCCCTTTGGCCTGAGCATGCTACTACTGTGTGGCCAGGGGTGGGTGTGTGATGTGGGGTCTTTAGCCCATACACCTAAAAGAGCAGGTTGCTGTGGTGAGCTCTTGGGCAGGGGCAAAAAAGTCCACAAGATCACTTCTCCCTAGGGGCTGTAACTTGCATCTAATGTGAAACACAGTGTGACTTGCCCACAGATAGCCCCTGTCCTCTTGTGTGGAGTGGGCAGCAGAAACTTGGTGGAGGGCAGCGAAGCAAGCATCAGAGCCCAGCCTCTCATGGTCTTTGCATAGTGGACTCCCCAGCCTGGCTTATGGCCTCTCTCACCCAAACCTTTAGTGAGGAACAAGCAAAATTGCAGGTTAGATGTGACCAGTGGAGTCAAAACTTGTTAGACAATTATCACTACTCATCTGGCACTGTGGAATCTCACCTTGAATGAGGCAGACTTGGCCAACGCAGTTCAGCTGTGGGTGCAGTGGTGATGAGAAACAAACCCACAGCCCGGAAACTGTTTCCACAGCTGATGATGGCCAACGCTTTCTCCAGCTCAGGAAAGCAGCTGCCAAAAACAGGACAGCATGCACAAAGCACAAATGCCTCCTCACAAGGCAGCAGATGCCCCCGGACAGCTGCCAGCACGTTTTCTACCTGCCTCCCTACTTCAGAGAAGGACATTTGCTGAAAAGCCCAACAGTTGCTTTGACTTTCAGCCTTGGCCAAGTGGGACCTTCATCAACTTCTCGCCTCGCCAGCTGCCATGAAAGCAGTGACGGCAGGTGTGAAATTGCAGGTGACTCGCTTGCTTCTGGCACACCAGTGCTGTCATTTTGGGCTTTTGACAGCCTCTGAGTGGGCAGGAAGAGGCAATCAGGCTGAATAGGTGTCTTCTGGAGGAGGTCTTGGGTCATAGAGCACTTGAGTGGAAGGAAAAGGGTTAAAGGAGAGAGAGGAAACACTTTGCTCAGAACTTATTCCACAGGATGATTTCTGGAAAAGGAGGGGTTGCAATCAGGAAGGATGTGTTCACTTTGTAGTCTTGGCATCCAAGAGGAAAATAAAGCACAGCCCACACTGCATGAAACAGCGACGTCCCCACTTCACCTTGTCTCATGTCAGTTCAAACAATCCAGATAACGTAAAAATCAAACATGGTGACATGCTGCTTTCACATGAACAACTAAGATGTCCCATGGGGTAATAACAAGTGGAGGAGAAAGACGGTGGGAGTTTGTCCTAGAAAGCTTTATCATAAGAAAGACAGAGAGAAAGGGTGCTCTCCAGTCCTCACTGTATTTTCCTGTCCTGCCTTGGCTCAGTTGGTCCCTGAGTTCACTCTCTGTGTTACAGAGCTGCTCGCAGACTGGAGTCTGATCCAGATGGCAGTTGAAAGCAGCAGAGGACAGCTCTGCAGAGGTTACAGCTGCTGGATTGTTGTCAAAGAAAAGAGAAGCTCTGCCCTACTTCACAGCAACTTCACTTTTGATCCTATGTAGAACTGGATGCTGTATTGGTTCTTCTAGTCTGTCAAAGGGACTTGGGGAGTTACAACTCCTGTGTCAGTAACCTCCTGCAACTAAAGGCAGAGGAAGCAGCCAAAGCATTTGATAGTGATCGCAGAATCACAGGACTGTTTAGATTGGACAAGACCTTTAAGATCATTGAGTCCAACCAACTGTCCCAAGGCCACCATTAAAACTTGTCCTAGAGCTCCACATCTCTACAACTGTGAAACACATACAGAGATGGTGATTCAACCCCCCTCCCTGGGCAGCCTGTTTCAAGTGTGATGACCCTTCCCAGGAAGTTTTTCCTCATGTCCAACCTAAACTTCCCCTGGTGCCACTTGAGGCCATTTCCTCTTGTCCTGTCACTTGTTCCTTCTGAGAAGAGACCAACTCCCACTGCTGTTAGTTGCAGACAACAATAAGGTCTAACCTCAGCCTCCTCTTCTCCAGACTAACGGGTGCCAGCTACCTCAGCTGCTCCTCAAAACGTTTGTTTTCCAGACCCTTGTGTCCTTCTCTGGATCTGCTCTAGCACCTCAATGTCCTTCCTGTATTGAGGTGCCCAAAACTGACTCCAGTTCTCAGTGAAGCAGGCATCGTGCAGTTGTGCAGGACTGAGCAGAGAGACATCCTTTCTCTCCACTCTTCTTCCTCCTTTCCTGGAGGGAAGAACAACTCCATCTCTGTTTTGCAAGACCATTCTCACCTTCCATTGTGTGTGTTTTCTCTCTGGCTGTTTTGGTGGCTAAAGGGTTTGGGATAATGGCAGGAGACCTTTGCCACCTGCCCTCAGAGGGAAGAGTGGCAGTTTCCATTGTGTGAGCCATTGGTAAAAGCCCCAGTGAGTTTTGCTGCTCGAACACACCGAGTTTGCTCAGGCTGGTGGTTTATTTGTGCTGAAGACAGGCCAGCCATTCACCTTGATGCATTTGTCACTCTGGTCTTTTGAACTGGGGCAGCTGGATATTGCTGCTGAGGTCAGGACAGATCGATCTGGTTCATTTTCCCTCTATTAGCTCTTCTTCAGGAATATTCAGTGCCCTGTTTAATTAGCCCTGTCCGAGTCAAGGGGTTTGTGGACATGCTAGATGGAGAGGACTCGGGACAGTAAAATATCCAGGCTGAGTTTGAAATCTGGGTTTTAAAAACATACTGGACATAGAAAGTTTCTTGTAAAGGAACTGTAGTTACTTACAAACAAGTGTCTGACTCACTGAATTCACGTCTGCCAAGTGGGAGAAAGTCTCGCAGGTCAGGTTTATGGTGACAGAAATTGGTGATGGAGACTGTTGACTTTTAAAGCAGTTATTCACATTCTTGCATGACCAGGGGAAACAGAGGTGGTTGCAAACAGCAGACAGATACTCTTTGCTCTCATGTTGGCATTGAAATGTGGCTCCAGAAAGTGATTCTGCCTCAGAGACATGCGCTGTGCAAGGACCATCTGTCTTGGAAGAATTTGGCGAACACGGGCTCCCCTGGACCTTGCAATGAGCTAAGCTAACTCTGAAGAACAGATTTCTCCTTGAGCTTGTACCTGAGGAAGGTGTTTGCCAGAGGATCCTAGGAAATAGGATTTTAGGAGTCCTGGGAAGTCACCTACTCCAAACCACTGTCCCAAGCTGTGAGTGATAGCGCAGGTGGACATTGGTGCTGTGCACCCTCTGCAAAAAGCTTGGCATGAGGTTCCTTTCTCTGAAAGAAACCCTAGTAGCTCCCAGTGCAGCAGCACCCCATGTTCACAGGGATGCTCCAAGCAACCCCAGGGATTTGGGTGCGCAGGTTCTGGACAGTGTGGTTGAATGTCTTTCAGAAATCTCAAGCAGGGTCTGCTAGCTCTTCAGACACTGAGGTTGTTGCCTGGAAAAATGAGCACTTGGCTTAATTTCCTAGCACTGCTGATGGCTAAGTCTGAGAATTAATGCTTCTACCTTGTGTCTAACAGAATCATGGATTTATAGAGTAATTTAGGTTGGAAAAGACCTTGAAGATGAATAAGTTCAACTGCTAACTTGCTAAACTCCCACTAAATCATGTCTGTAAATGCCACATCTACATATCTTTTAAATATCTCTAGAGGTGGCGTCAGAATAATTCTGAACTCCTTAGAGAAGAGCTTTGGGACCTTCTCTGGAAGAGCAGAGGACCTGTACCAGGGGAATGACAACATGTCCTGTTCTTATCCTCCTGCCCTCTCTATCTGCAGCTTGATATGAGGCCAAGAGGCCTTTTCTCTGATCAGGCACTACCATCCTTCTGTTCCCATGTCTGGAGCTGGAAAATGTAAGCCTTGCACTGTGTGAATGCTGTGGGAACAGGTGCAACAGGGGACCTAAAAACCAACAGATCAGAAAACATATGGGACTGCCCCAGCTCTTAATTAACCTAATTGCTGTAGCTTCCACAAAGGTCTGCATGTTTGCTTAGTGTGATGTTTCCGATGCAGGCAAGCACCGGTCCCTGTGATAAAGTGCAGACATAATAATGCTATCAGCAGCCCCTTCCTCCCAAGAAGAGGCCCAGCAGGCCAGTTCACCTCCATAAAATCCACTTGGTGGCCCAGGCTGCAGGTCATCATGCCTAGACGTACAGCCGACCCCTGCAAAGAGGTTCTCTAGGCTTCCCTGGAGAGGGTGAAGAATGGGTTTTGAATGCTTACAAGGGTTATTACAGCCCAGCAGTTTGACCCCTCTGCCTGTTCTTCCTCCATCAGAGGATGTCACTGACTGCTCATGGCTGCAGGGCCAATGAGTCAGTCAGGCTGCAGGTGATCGGCTGATAAATGTATTGAGCCAGCTCTCTGTGTTCTGCAGCATGTGAAACCACAGGGTATTTATAGAAAGAAATTGCATCCTTGCTGCTGAGAACACTCTAAGTGCTCTTTGGTTAAAGAGCACAACTGGGCTGTTGTTCTTTCTTCAGAACTTTGGACCAGGAGAAAGGGTAGTCAAGAATCTTTACTAACCTCTTTTGATGCTCAGACAACAGCAAGGTGGAGGGTTTTTTTCACTTCAGAGTCACTCTTGGTCACTGAACGTATTTGTAGAACAAAGTCACCCTCAATTTAGTTAAACATTTGTCTTTTCATGGCACTGAACTGTAAATAAATTGTAAATAAAGCTCCTGCAAATAAATCTTGAAAATTCTATACATACCCCAAAGTTTCCTGATGTTCAGCAATGTCTTCTGACAACAATCCTTGTTCTGCAAACCGACATACGAACTCAGTTGTCCAGATGTCTGGTACAGAGCAGCCCAGCCTGGGCCAGCAGCTATTCCCACAGAGGAGTGTCCCTCCAGCAGAGCCTGGGCCTTCTCTGAAGCTCAGGGACTGGCGGCTTGAAGCACAGCAGAAGGAGCTGCCTTGAGAGGTGCAGAGATGTGAGCAAGTGAGAAGGTGGTATCTAATGTGGGCACATCTTGTCTGGCCAGCTAAGCCAAATGTTTATCACCTTTGGATCCACTATGCTGCCCAGAAAGCAAACCAGACGTGTAGTAGTGTTGGCAATCTCTGTAGGAACCTCCTGTCTGCCAGATTCTCTCTCCCTGCCCTCCCAGCAGGTGCCAGCTGGGTTTTTGCTTTCTTTCATCCTATGATCGTGGTTCATCAAAGCGAGCATAGTGAGGGGATGCAGAGCCCAGAGGGTTACTAAAATTAGGTCTGATCTTTGCTCCTGTTTGTAAGTCGTTTCTAGGCAGGGTGATGTCTGACAATACAGACTGGCTCAAATCAGGGTTTGCAAGTCCTAAGTGCAGCTCTATTTGTGTTATTGTTCACAAAGTCCTTTGGAGCTGATACACACGGGCTCAGAGCAGAGCCCCTGTGCAAAGAGATTTCAGCCCATCCGAGCAGCCCACACTATCAAACAAGCTGACAGAGGAGGATCACAGGAGGGGCACCACGGCAGCAGTTTTGACACAGTCAAGCCACGTTCACACAGTCCCTATGACTCAGGACTGGAGTCAGCCAGGATCACCGTGGAGATCTCTGTTTCTTCTGCATAAACAAGTGAACAAGATGTTAAGTCCTCATTAAGTTAATGGGGCTTAAGCAAATCTTTCCATTGAATGTAGTGGTTTGTGTTTTAGTGGATCTGGATCTTGCTAAAGCTTCTCTTCCCCCTTCTTCCCATCAGAGCTAGTTAAATAACAGTGGTTAATAAGGAGGAATGAGGAACAGCAGTTCACACCCCAAAGTGTAACCAGAATAAGAGTTTGGAACAGCTGTACAAAATACATTCAAAGAAATCACCATCCCTGGACATGTCTCACAGTCATGGGGAACTTAGGGACAGGTTGTAGCAGTGGCCTTGGGACACTTGGGTTCATGGTTGGACTTGATGATCTTGAAGGTCTTTTTGAAACAAAATGATTCTATGATGAATAAGCAGCAGAAGAAAGGAGGGAGAGCAAAAGTTGTGAAATGAACTGTTGATGTCAAGTCTGTGGAGTGGCTGTCAGTGTCAGCCTCACACCTGGGCCAAAGGAGCATTTGTTTGTTCAGTGCTGGATCTGAAAGAACAAATCATCTCAACTCTGGTCTGCCCTTTGGGCAACAAATTTGGTCTAGTTCAGGTCTTCATGGAGACCTGGATGGCTGATAGTGCTCTACCAGCCCTCTGCTCACTCTTCCTGCTGCAAAATGGGCTTCTGAGTGGCATGGAGCAAGCTGAATCTGATCTCTTTTTGCAGCAGTCTGGGTACACTCATGGTACTGCTCGGGTGCTGAGGGCTCTCCTTTTTACGGCTGCGTGGTGTCCCCATACGCTACAGCTTGTGAGAAGGAAAGGGCATATGCGTGCCTCATGGCCCAGGACAGGGATGGAACTCTGGTCTAGTGTGTCCTTGGGAAAGGAAGCAAGTTCAAAATCAGTAAAAGGAGGTGATTCTCCACTCTTCACCTGCTCTGGAAACTGCCCTCCCAGCAGCTCCCTCTCTGTCCTGGGGTGACATGAGGGAAATCCTAGTGGCAGCTCTGGCTTGGGGTAAGGGGCAGCTTCTGAAATGGGCTGGTCCTAGAGCATCAGGTGCTTCATAGGCTGAACCCAACACGTTAAACTTGGCAGCTGGGCCAAACGAACACCCTCCCAGAAGCTTTGCAAGGTGAGCTTTTGTTGTGACTCTACAGCCTCCCAACTCATGAACAGACAACAGCATTTTTTTTTCCATCCTAACAAGGTTTCCTTAGAAATGGATCCACTGCTGAATCCCAGGTCTGCCTGGCATGTTCCGGGGGACATCTGGCGTAAATTCTTCTTTATTAGATTACATTAGTTGGAGCAATAATCATTCACGTGGGATTATTACATCCAAGCTTGTCTCATTGCCTTTATCCTTTCACACATTGTCTTTCCTGGTTCCCTTTCAAAGGGCTGTTGTGAGTCTGTGTTGGAGCAAGAAATTAAGTCGTTAGTAATTTATGCATCATTTCCTCCAGCCACATGTATTTAGGGCAAGATCAATAAAATATAATAAGGAAGCGGGTGGGTATTGTCACTGTGGGGCTGAAATAATTCCTCTGGTATCACTGTAAATCCTTCCCTCACATATGAAAACCCGCAGCCCTGTCCATCATCAGCTGGTTTCGCTCAGCTGTACCAGCAGGACATTGATCGGCTCCTTTGTGTGTGCTGGTGGAGTTCACGTCCTGCTACTCCTCGCTCGCAGCCGTGCAAGGTGCTCCAAGTGCAGGTTTAAGATTCTGAAGGAGCAGCATTTCTTAGCCTTTCTTCTGTCTCTTGTTGTGCCACTCACAACCACAGGTTTGCTTCTGGAGGGGCTTCATGCTCTGGCATCTGCTCTGGGACATTAGGTCTGAGAAAGGGAAAGGGACAGCAAGAGGGATCCAGAGAACGCAGCTCAGGGCACTGAAATCTGTCTGACTGTGGGAAATGGGAGGAGGGGGCAAACCTGAGTGAATCTGAAAGGTCTGTGGCTGGTGGGAGAGGATCTGGAGTTTCTGACCAGTGATTTGACTGCTAGGCAGCCCTTTCTGGGTAAAAACAACCAAAAAAGAGGTGTTTGGACCCATTTTACCCACAGCAGCACGAGGATGTAAGAGGGGCAATGCTTGCAGGGAGAAGAGACAGCAGGCATTTGGTCTCTGTGGCTCCTAAAGAGTCTCAGAACTGAATCTACAGGGTATTTTACCTGTCTGTGTCTCTCTTCTCACCTCCTGGCTCCAATCCAGCCAACCCTGCAGGGTTTCAGCTCCATGAGAACTTGCATTTGGGGAATTCTTTGCAATTACAGATTAAGAATTTCCTGAAAGTTCAAGGAAAGTCAAACCAGCAAATCAGTGCCCTTGGTAGCTCTGAACTCCCTGCGGCTGTTTCTCCTGCAGGAGATGTCTCAGTGGTTGGCAGTGATGTGGAAGGGACTGTGTGGACCACCTTGACTTTGGCCATGCTGTCTGCTGATCCAAGGGGATTGCAGCCACACAGAGGCTCCAATTTCTGAAAGGCTGTTGAAGGAGAAGTCTTGAGATTCTCTGCACTCTGGGACCTGCTTGTTTTGTGGCTGCAAATGTGGAGGAATTTAGGAGAGGGAGGTGTTTAAAACCCCTTTGCAGGTCTGACTCACGTCCCAGTGGAATATTCTTGGTGCGGTTGTGCTGGGTGGAGCAGGACACGGTGTACGGGATGGGGCAGCAAAGTCAGAGCAATCCTGCCCTCCACAACCCCAGTGGTGTTGACACAGCCTGAAGGGGAGCGCAGAGGAGATGAGATCCCAAGATTATCAGTGCAGGCAAGGGAGAGGAATGTTGTTTGCTTGTAGCTCTTCTCCATCAGGGCTGGAGAAGGCCAAACAGGGAGGGAAGATGCAGGCAGACACCCAGGCATGGTCTGAGGGTGTAACAGAGATAAGCAAGCTCAGGGATAAAGCCAGGGGCTTTAACTTCAGCACAAGAAAAACTGGTCACAGCCCATCCCGGTTGTCTTCTAAAAGCCTTCTGGAGACAAGGGTCTGACCAGGTCACCTGCAAGCAGTTAGTGACGCTGCCCAGGAATGCTGCACAGGACATTGCTCCCTTGTCACCCGCCCCCGTGGTCTTCTGATAGCTTCAAGTGAGGCAAATGCCATCTACGCCAGTTCTCCACTGGGGTCCAGTGGTGATGTGGCTGGCCCTACCACCTTCTCAATGGCATGGTTTGTCCTCAGATAGGGTGAGTAGGCTGCAGATGACAGAAAAGAGACCAAATGGTGGAGAGAAGGAAGAAAACAGAACCAAGATAGATGCTCAGACAGGATGGCTGCTTGGTTTTATTCCTTTTGGAGCTGGGGTTGGAAAAGAATCACAGAATCACAGAATGTTAGAGATTGGAGGAGACCTCAAGAGATCTTCTAGTCCAGTCTCCCCGCCAGAGCAGGATCACCTAGATCAAGTCACACAGAACATGGCCAGGCAGGTTTTAAATGTCTCCAGAGAAGGAGACTCCACAACCTTCCTGCACAGCCTGTTCCTGTGCTCTGCAACCCTCACTGTGAAGACGTTCCTTCTCATATTGATGTGGAACCTCCTCTGTTCCAGCTCGCACCCATTGCCCCTTGTCCTATCATTAGATGCCACTGGGCAGAGCCTGGCTCTGTCCTCCTGACACCCACTCTTCACATATTTATAAACATTAATGAGGTCACCCCTCAGTCTCCTTTTCTCCCAGCTCCCTCGACCTTTCCTCGTAAGGGAGATGTTCCACAAAATTGCTTCCGGAAATACTTTCTCAGCAGAACATCTTTAGATTGAATTCTCTGCATTGCAAGCCCCCTCCCTCTGGCTTTGCAACACCTCCCTCTTTCCAAAGAGACAGGAGCCCAAAGAGCAAACACAGGAAACCCCAGCCCTGGTCAAGGTCTGGGAAGTAAATTTGTAACTTAGGGCAGATTGTGAGGATGCTGCTCTGTAGCATGTAAACACACCCTTCTTTCTCAAACAGCCCAGAACAGCTGAGAGAGCCGGTCCTCAGCCTCTCTTCATGGTTGAGTCTGCTGAAGAGACAGGACGTGGGTTAGAAATGCAGCTGGGCAGACATGCTCCTTATTCCCTGGAGACTGGCTCCTTCCCTCATTTCTGTAAGTCCTTGCCCTGACTCCATGCGATCGGTGGTGAGCTCAGCTGTGGGTTGGGCAGCAGTGTGGAGGGGTGGTGGGGCACCACTGTTGGCTGTTGCCAAGGGTTTCCCAGCCTCCTGGGCTTGCTGCTCCTATAGCAATAGATGCTGACTGGGCTGCTATGGGACTTTAATTCAGGCACAATTCAGGTTTTGGAAAGAAGCTCTCGTTGCACTTTGCTGCACTCTCCCCTGCAGAAGGGAAGGCTCAGTCTGGACTTTTGGAAAAGGTGCTTACTGGGAGTAGTGGCCATGTGATAGGACAGGTGGTCTAGAGAAAGAGATGACAGCTCTGTCTTCGAAGGTCTCTGATCTAAGTTGAGGTAGGAACATGAGTGAGATTAATTTCCCGGGTTTCTTCTAGACCTGCTTTCTCTGAGTGTGTGCTTTCCTCCTGCAGTGTGTTTGGACTGTGGAGCAGAGTATGGTATTTATGGGAGAGGGCTGCAATGGCTAAAGGAGTTCTGGGTGTCAGCTCATAAAGCTTCATACAGGACAGATGGAAGTTACATGTAGAAATAGTAAAGAATTTTCTGTGAAAAAGTGATGTTTCTGCAAAACCAGAAGCTTTCCTTGGACAAATATTGATTTTGTAAAACACGTTAAATATCTCTGTGTGTGTGTGTACATACAGAGAGAAGGAATTCCACTGGAACAATGCCATAATGGCCTAATTAACTGCAGCTCCCTTTGAACTGGGTTTATGTTTTGACCTGGCCCAATGTGTTTCAGTACCTCTGCTATGTCCCAGCTCTTTGCAATGTATCTGTAACGATATTTTGACCCGAAGGAATGGATTTACCTGCCTTCGTATCATTCTGAGTCGCATAAAATTTAAACCAGCAACAGCTCCTGCTGCTTCTGCCACACAGCCATCTCAATTTAATTAGCATGAGCAGGCACACCGATTCCTCTGTACCAGGTAAGCCAGTGGCACAGTGCTGGAATCGATGCAGTCAGATGCAAGGTACATTTCTGTGTGGGCAGAACCCATGTTGTAACTGCCTGGGGCACTGAGGAGTTGTTGTAACATGCTAGAATTCTGTGCATTTATTTTCCACTAGTACTCCAAAGCCTCAATGTATCTGGACTCTAAAGTGCTCCCAAGGTGAAGGAAGTTTGGGTCAGATTCCATCTGTTTTGGAAGATCCTCTGGCTGTTTTACCGGGGTGATTCTCTTTATATCTAAGAAACAACCAGCCGATGCCTGGACACCAACAGCTCCATTGCCTCCAGAAACCTGGACATCAGGCATCCATGTTAGCAAATGACAGAGAGAAAATGATGTTCCCATCTCAACGAGCTGAAAAGCTGGTCTGAGTCACGGGAGCTGGAAAGGCCTTCATCCCACCAGCCTGCTCTCCTCCCTCAGGATGAACCTGTGTGTGCAGGTGTAGCCCCCAGACCCTGTTGTCTGGAGTGATCCACACAAGATTTGCCCCAGCTGCTGCCAGCAGAACCCAGAGCTGAAGGGTAACGTGTGCTTCCAGGAGCAGCTTGCAGGTACCCACAGGTTACCCCCTTCCACTCTGCGCCTGTCAATAACACGAGCGACCTTCCCTTCCTGACTTTTCCCAGCTGACCTTTCTGAGCAGGGTTGCAGGTTCTGGCCAATCTTCCCTTTGACAGCTCTGAAGATTCATTCCGAACTTTGCAGAGGCAATTGTTGCTTATGGGAGGGATCAGCAACCTTTCCTGGGTGCAGGGCCTGGCCTGTCTTTCTCTTCCTCAAAAACAAGCTCACAAATGCCTGAAAACACTGGCGGGGAACTGGGAGATGCGGCCTTTCCAGTGGAGAAGAGGGTCCTCTCCAGGCTGGGAGCTTGGGGCTGGCTTTTGCATGAGAAGGAAATGTCTGTATTGAATTCAGGGAGCAAAGATATGACAGGTGACTGCAGCAATGGGCACAAATTGTACTGCAACTTTTATGTGACTCCAGTGACCTTCCAGGGAAACAACTTTTATTGCTGGGCTTATTCCTTGCAGCAGAGAGGGGACAGTAAAAACCCTTTAGCTGCTGAGAGTAATGTTTCTTCTAGGCCAGACTTAGCACGTTATAGCAGAAATTATCACAGTGATAGTAGTGGAGGAAGGTGGTGGGTGTGTGTTTGTTACAGATGGTTTGGGTCTCCTCTTCATCTATTTCAGCTGAAAACCCAAGGTGAACTGCTTAAGGGCTTTTTAGGCAGTGGATGAGGTCAGAAGGTTGTTTGGAGCTAGATTTCTTGTCTCTTGCTGTGAGCCTACTTGGTTTCTCTGCTGGGTTGCTGGGCTGCATGTGGAAATGGGAAAAGATGGGACTGTCTCAAGGCTTATCTGCATATGTGGCAATGAGGGTGCAGAGGAGGCTCTGAGAAACTGCAGTAGTGCAGTAAATGAGAGCCAAATGGAACGTGTCAGGATGGGGAAGCCCAGTGTGGCATAATGGTACCTTGCTGGGGCAAGCAGCAGTGTGTAAAGGTCTTTGTCTGGGTGACATGAGCTGTCTGGAGTAGGTTTCTTTGTGTGCTGTGCTATGGAGGAGCATCTCCTGAGGAGAAAGCCAAGCAGCAGTGATGGCTCTGATGTGCTAGGGTGCTATTGCCTGCTCTGTCCTTGATGTTGGTGGCTGCTGAGTGACGCTTCCTCTTCAGATGGGCTCTGCTGTCTGGTGGGTTTTCTGCAGTGATCTTGTTTGCTTCAGAAATGCTGCTGGATCCTGAGCGAGATGCTCTGGGGCCAGGTCTTGGATGGCCCCTTAACTCTGAGGAGGATCAGAGGTGGTGGCTGTGGTGTGAGGAAGCCAGGCTGCCTCCCCATCCAACTGGCAGAAGTCTCATGGTGTCTGAAGTTTTATGAAGCCTTTATTTGTCCTTCTAGACATAGCTTACATCCCCCTGCTAACAGGTATGTGCTTATGACTAGAGTAAAGCCTCTGTGCTCAGTGATTTGAGGGAGAGCAGCATTGCACTGCAAATCTCATTGAAGAGGCTTGGTTCAGAGCTCAAGAACGACTTGGGGGTGAATTCTCCTCTCACTGGCACCGACCCTGCTGGGCTTGAGGACACAAAGTCAAAGTGCACAAGGAATCTGAGTGTCCTTCTCAAAACAAACAAGCTCTACGTTCACAGTCCCTCAGCACCCTGGGGAGTATGTGAGGCATCTACTGCAAACCCACAGCAGATGAAAGTGGCTGTTTTGAGGTGCAAACTTGCTCCTTCCTCTTGCATCTGTCTCTTTGGGATTGTCAGCTGAAAGGAAAGCATCAGGGCGAAGATGGCTGGGTGCTGGGGTCCTGTTGGCTCTTGCTGGCCCCTGGCTTAGACGCTAGTGAGGTTACAGGAGGATAGAGCAGAGTTCTGGGAGGGCGTTTGGCTGTACTGGGAGGAGCAACGAAAGGGTTAAAGCGCAGCCGTTCTGCCCAATCATCTGGCTTGCCTGTAATAACCAATTAATGGAGTGTAATTGTGCAAATCCATACGTGGCAGTAATTACTAGGGAGATTAATGGATTCCTTCCTTTCTAAGCGGACCTCACCGCAGCTTGCCAGCGTCGCCCTGCCACTGAAAGGACTCAGTGAGGGGTGGGGAAACAGGAGCTGCTCTTTCCTGGACACTCTGCAGTGAAGCCCAGTGGACAGGGAGGCCGTGTGGGGACTGCCCAGTGCTTGTTTAAACAACCCTTTTTATCTCCCTGCATTTCCTTACATCCAGCTCACTGCTCCCTGGCTCAGACCCGACCTCACTAGGACAGTCCGTGCCCAGCCTGTCCGGGCCTGGGCTGCCACATCTTTGCCCTCTCCATTGTCCATTCATTCCCTGCTTCCCTCTCCCCTGTTTAGCCCTAATTGCTGCAGAATATCGCATTTGTTTGCCCTCTTCTTTTGTAGCTTTGTTATTTTAGTTGCAATGGGTAATCCAGCAAACTGTTAAAGGCATACGTGAGGCGAGCAGGGGACAGCAGGGCGCTCGGGGCAAGTTTTCAAACCAGGCAATGGGGTTGCAGTTGGCAGGTGGCTGCTTGTAGATAGTCTGGGCCTTCCACATCCTTTAGGATTGATTTTCTTAGAGATATATGACCACAGAAGCAAAGGGCAACCCCTCCAGTGTCCTTCCTTCAGCAGATACCTCTCAGCCTGGGACTGTTTGCCCTCTTCCATCAGTTATATGGTTGCCCTCTTCCAACCATGTGGGTGCTCCGAATTCTGAAGTAATATCTACACAGACATTCCTGCAGAGCACTGGCTCGTCCTTGCCTGGCTGTTCTCCAGCAGCCTTGGCCCTGTTCACTGCCACATACACAGTGATGGAAATAAATGACCTTTTTCTTCTGGTTGACTTGTTCCAAAGGCCAAGAACATGGCTACTCTGAGGGAGCAGCGCTGTGCAAGGTGCTCAGCAGACATGTGAGCAAGGTTCTTCTCCAAGGAGGGTAACAAGGGAGAGTAAGGATCTCCAGAAGATTCTTGCCTGGAGGTGATGGGAATGTACAGAAAGGACCAGGAGAGGTGGAGAGCCCTGACAGAGGTGGAACTTTTGGGTTTGCTTGTTTGGGGTCCTGGGAGCTAGCCTGCACTGATAGCTCAGTTTCCAGCCAGCAAGTGGCACTGGGGCAGCCAACGGGTGTTGCAAATGGGATGGTTTTGTTTGTCAGAGAGCTGTGTTTGTTGGGATCATTTGATGCTCTTCCATTTGATCTTCCCCAACTACTGTGTCATCCTGTGTTAGAGGTTACGAGTAGCTTGAGATGAGATGAGATGAGATGAGCTCCTGGAACCATTCTGCTTGTGGGAGCCTGAAGTAGCCCATGTCCTGGACTAACAGCCCTCATGGCAGGCTTCCCACCTGGCACAGGTGCCCGAGGCATTCAGAGAGCTACTTGGGGCACTGAGGTATGTGTCTTGCAGTTTCTGCAATGCTTAAGTGTTGGGTTTTCTGCTGTCCTGGATTTTAGGCTCCAGGGCATCAGGATTTAGTGTATAGTATTTAAAAGCCTCATTAATTTAAAATGAGCCAGGGACACTGATTTGGGTGCTTATGGCCTGGCTCTTAGGCACCCAGAGCTCCTATGAGAACAACCCTTGGTCCTTGGTCTGTGCTGACTCACAAACTGTGCTCAGGAACTGTGTGATGGAAAGTGCCTGGGACCGTGTTTGCAACCAGCCAGACTGTGCCCTGGTGAATTTACTTTGGGGCTGTGCTGCTGATCTGGAAAGCTTAAGACATGAAAAGGGCCTGGTCCTCAGATTTTGCAGCTGGGATGTATCTGGCTAGCAGAGGAGACAGTTCTGTGTTGAAGAGGCTGCTCTGGAATCTTCAGGGCTTGTTTTAATAAGCTGACTGAAGTCAGTGCCATGTTGGTACTTGTGTGTGAGTTGCTGTGCCTGCATCATCCCTGGTGTTTTCTCTGCTTCTGCTGCTCCTTCTGCTCAGAGGCTTGAAGGGATGGGGACAAAACATGTGGCAGTGGGCAGGTGCTCACTTCTTTCTCTCTCTTTCTGCTGGGAGGAGGTTGGGGTGCAGAGAGCAGCTATTTGACAGTGCAAGCAAATGTCACTCCACGTCTCTACAAATCCTTTACCTGCCTGCTTCTTGCTGCTGTGCTGCCTTGGCTTTGTGTGATGTGTTCTGGGATTGGCTTGATCCAGAGCTGTTTTCCTTGGGGTACACAGAATTTTATCATTCTCCCTTGGCTTCAAATACCAGTGGGTTTCCCATTAGGTACAGAGAGGCATGTGGGTTTTGAGGAGAGACTATGTTTGGGAGGCATTCATGAGGAAAGGGATGCTCACTGTAGATTCCTCCTTATCTACCCCATGGCTAAACAGTTCCTTCAAGGCAACATCAGGAGGAACTGACCTCGTGGGAGAACACTTTGGCTGAGTTTTGTGTTGTGTTTGTCTTCCTTCAGCTGCTGCTGAAAGGCGAGTCCCAAGGGAAGGACAGCAGTTAGAGAAAGTGAGGGATGTGTGAATCTCTCTGGGCAAGATGGCTCAGTCCCCTGGCTGTCAAACTGACTAGAGTTTGGAGCTTATGTGGGCTGGATCATCTAGAGATGATCATAGAATGGACCTGCTCATTTTCTTTGAAATGGAAGTCCGTGTGACTCAGGCTTTGAGAGGAGCTATCAGACACTGGTGGAGGCATAGGCAGTGAAGCTCGAGGTCTTTGGATCTTCCTTGTCCTGAGTAGTGAAGGGAGTCTTTGTGCTTCAGCTGATCCTAAGTGCATTAGGTGCCTCTTGTGCTTAGACAGCAAAATTTGGTTGTGCTTCATTTCTTCCAGTTGCCATGGCTGGGCTGTATCTCTCATATTTGTGGATGCTGCAGCCCAGCATTGGAGAGGGTCTGTCTCTGGGCAAATATGTGGTCTGGGTTATTGTTTGGGAAGGAGTTTGTGGAGAAGTTGGGGTTTGTGGGGTTTTTTTTGTTCCCTGGCGACTCAGAGGCATTATAGGTGTGAGCTGGGAGCTTGCAGCGTGCAGGCTGCTCTGCTCATAGTGAAGGGCCAGGATTGCTGGATCAGAGAATTTAGAGCAACGGAAACTTGTTCCAAGACTTGTTTGAAACTCAGTGGAACTCAGGAGAGCCATCCCCAAGAAAATCATGTAATTACAGAAAGAGATGAGATGTTTGTGTTAAAAAAGTCAGAAGAAACCTGCTTCACCCTCCTTCATGCAGACACACTTGGTTTTTAGTGGTGTTTGATTTCTTTTCCCAAGGGACAGGCTGAAATCTACTGAAATGAGCCAGTGGCATCTGCAGAAGTGAATTGGAGTTGGGATCTGGGTGAGCTGACTGGCTTCTGTGCTGCTGTGAACCCCCTGTTCAAGGGGCTGTGCCCACTACTCCACCAAGGCTTCTAGGAAAAGCCCTGTTGACTGGGCTAAACTGCAAAGGCAACAGCAAAGTGTGAACTGAAGCTGCTCCTTGGCTATATGGTAGATAAGCCTTTTGGGCCATTGGTCCACATCAAAAGCTCTGTGGCCATGTGATGCAAAGTGCTAGTCTGGTGTAAATGCCTTCTTCTTCTTCAGATCTTTTTAAATCATAGTAGTGGGCCAACTGGACGTGGCAGGCTTTATCCTGGATCTGATCTGCTGGCTGCTGGAGAGCAGGTTGTATCGCTCCTGCTGGATGCTGAAGATGCTGGAGCCCTTGCTTTGGCAGTAATGTGACAACGTTCAGTGAGGTGCTTACACCTGATCCAGGCAGTACTTGGGGGAGAAACCCAGCCTTAACAAGCTTGAAGCTGTGACCTTGCTGGCTTGGAGAGGTCATGGGTTAGAAATCCAAAGGTATATGTTGATCTTCTCTCTCACAGCAGGATAAGGAAGGACCTAGGATGAGTTATCTTGTCTCAGATCAATTTTCTGGGCTTTCTGGTCCTGGCTGCTGTGACTGGGACCCTGGGGACTGGGCTGTATCTGGGATGGCAACTGTGCCTTGAGCCACAAAGGTACTGGTCCCTAATATGAAACTCTTCCTCCTGGATGCCTTCAAGCCTTCCTCCCCTGAGAAAGGAGCTACTCAGAGCAGAAATAAGTCCTGTTACCTTGAACTCCAGGATATCCACATTTGCCTGGCTGGTATAAATAGACCTTCTGAGGCAGCCAGATGTGATGGAGATTGACAGGTTGTCTCTGGAGTTTTACACTTGCTGCAGCAGGATGGAATGTAAAAGTGTGAACGTGGGGATGCACGGAGTGAGAGCAGCAAGCACAGCCCCAGCTGCAACACACTGTGGCATCTTTTGGTGGGGGATGCAGGTGGGAATCCTGTGTGTGCTGTGACAAGCTCTGGTGGCCATCAACATATGCAAAGGCCAGCAGATCCCCTGAGTGGCTGGGCTGTCCCCTGTCAGGTGAGGGCCACCCAGCTCAGCCTCTGCCTGCTCACAGAAATACAGATTTGCCAGCAAAAAAGAACGAAGAATGGAACAGCATTCAGGAAAAAAAGGCTTTTTGAACATTTTTCAGGAGTTCCACAGAGATAAGTGAAACTCTGTCCTACCCCCTGTTTCTAGGTAGCCAGAGAAGCTCTGAAATCCTCAGGGCTTTTTGTTAGTGAGGGCTGGTCTGTGGTTGTTGTTTTCAGAGTCCCTGGCCCTATGAGCAGTAATGCAGCACTAACCTGGGCAAGGACCATTTTCTCTTGAAATATTTCCTCTGACAAATGGCCACTGTGGAAAAACAGCAAAACTGCAGCAGTTGCATGGACTGTGTCTTCTGAGAGGACTTCTGAGAGATCGTTTCTTCAGGAGCTGAGGAAAACTCCAGGGTGTCATTTCCTTTGAAGGACAGTAACCTGGCTCTTAACAGACATTTTCCAGAAATCCCAACGTCACATCCCCTGGGGCTGGCATTTAAATGACAGCCTGTAGCTCCTCTGATGGTCTGACTGGAAGGTTTGATTGTAGGATGGTATCAAGTGAACCCTTTCTTCAGCTTTGAAAGCTCCTTGCTGGACACGAAATGACATGTCAAAACTGACTCTGAGCTGTCATTTCCCACCAAAACATCCTCTGGTCATGAGAACTTCTTGGTCAGAGACCTGCCTTTGGATCTGAGGGACATAAGCAGTTGCACGCAGAAGTCCTGGTTTCACTCGGTCATCATCCAACCTGGAATCTGAATCCTGGTTTTATAGCCTGTTCTTCTGGTTCTTTTTTTTTCTTATGATCATTATTCAAGCAAAGCTAAAAAGGTGGAGAATCTTGTCTGAAAGCAGATAGGGAGCTACAAGATCCAAAACCCTGAGCTACCAAGGGGTTGACCCAATCACAGAGCCATAGAATGGTTTAGGTTGCAAAGGACCTTAGAGGTCACCCAGTAAGCCATGGGCAGGGACACCTCTCACCAGACCAGGTTGCCCAGAGCCCCATCCAACCTGGCCTTGAACACTTCCAGAGATGGAGCAGCCACAACCTCCCCGAGCAACTTGTTCCAGCACCTCAGCACCATCATAGGGAGGAATTTCTTCCTAAGATATAATCTAAATCTTCCCTCTTTTAGTTTGAAGCCATCCCCCTTGTCCTATCACCCTCATAAAAAATCCCTCTTCTGGCTTTCCTGTAGCCTCTTCAGATACTTGAGGGCTGCTTTAAGGTCATCCTGGAGCATTCTCTTCTCCAGACTGATCAGCCCCAATGCCCTCAGCCTGTTTTCATAGCAGAGGTGCTCCAGCCCTCTGATCATCCTTATAGCCTTCTCTGGACTCACTCCAATAGTTCCCTGTCCTCTTGTATTGGAGACTTCAGAACTGGACACAGGACTCGAGATGAGGACTCACCAGAGCAGAGCAGAGCGGGAGAATCATGTCCCTTGACCTGCTGGTGACACTTCTTGTGATCCACCCCAGCACCCAGTTGGCCTTCTGGGCTGTGCTGCACAAATCATGCCCAAACCTATAAATCTCATGTGATACCTCCTTCCTTATTCCCCTCTGAACTCAACCCAAAGCAATGGATGCTTTGGACAAAAAATAAAAGTTATTATCCAGAGGGTCCAACTGGTTGGTTTTTTTTGGATCCACCTTCCCAGGAACACTGCTGCGTGCTCTTCCATGACGCTACCACTGCTGACCTTTCTGCTCCAGCAAGGGGGAGTTGCGGGGAAACACATAGGCAGCGATTCTTCCCTGTTACAAAGGCTGGGATTGTTGGCAGCTTGACGCCCCAGAAAGTGTCTAATTGACTTGACTCTCTCTAGTTGGGCTCCAAATGGGTTTTCTGCCTCAGGATATCTCGGCGTTATAGTGGACCTGTTGTTTTTGCTCCTCGCGTGATATTAAAAAGTGCATTGTTGGAGCAGAAAGCATGAGTCAGAACGGATGTGCGGATGGAGCTGCCTGCTGCCCCACCAGTGAGTGCCAGCACAGAGGAGCGGAGTGAGGCGGCGTCACCTGCCATCTACTGTCTGTGACTGAACAGTTTCTTGGAGCATCCCAGAGAAGAACGAGCTTGGCTCAGTGGTGTTGATGACACTTGGTATGTGGAAGAGGACAGAGGTGTACCTGTGCTTTGCATCTGAGATAGGGAGCTTTAAAATACCTTCTCCGGTGCTTTTGCCATGTTTGTCCACTCCAGTGCTTGGTCCCAGGTGCCATCTGAGCTGAGTGGAGACCTTGTTCAGGTCATGTGGCTCCAGTACCTGGGAGCATCTCACCAGCATCCCTGTCAAAATGTGCTTGGCCACCACTGGTCCCTGGCCTCTTAGGTCATTCCCTAGAGGAGTGGGCAGCTGGGCCCCACAAACGGCAAAGCTGCTGGAGGTGCTTAGGCAGGCGTAAGAGGATTCGATGACACCACTGATTAGTGTCGAGGGCCTCATTACGGTGCTGGTAATTGAAGGTCTCCCAAGGTTTAAACAGGCTGGGAATTATCTGCCCTCAGAGGATGCTCTTGGCTGCATGGGACGATCCTTTCTGCAAGGTAGGCAGTGCTCAACCTGGAACAGCCTGTTTCTGGGGGTGGTGGCCCATGTTCTGCAGACCTTGGGGAGGGACTTCACATAGGGTGGCAGCCCTGGGAATCTGGGAGATATTGGAGGGCCTGGGAAGATGAGGAGGGCAGGTGTGTTTGTGGTGCTGCTGTTTGAATATGCTGCTGCTGGTAATTGCATTAGCCCAGTGGGGCTCTGGGGCTAATTTCATTACCTTGGTGTCTGTGGTTATTGCTTTACAGGAGAGAGCGGTGAGAAAGGGCAGTGCTGGCTGGAGAAGGGCTGATGCAGTAGCTCACTTCCTGTCCATTTCCAGGGGATGCACTTTGCTTTTATCACAGGCAAATGCCAATGAGTACAGCAGATAGCTGGTGTTGGGTCAGCCCATCATTTAGTCTGGAGAAACCAAATTTCAAGTCCTTGCCCTGCCACTGGCTTCCTCTTTGGCCCTGAGCACGTCAACTAGTGTCTGTGTGTCCTTCCTTGGGAAGTGGGATGGGCATTTTGGCTCCTGGGTCACTCACGCTGGTAGCCCCTGTTGCACATCACTAGCCATGTGAAGGGAACCACAGCTCTAACACCAGCACCCTGTGGGCAGTGGGTTTTCTCTGGGGCTCTGTAGCTCTCCTGCAGTGTGTCAGGAAGAAAGTGCAGCTGTAGGGTTATGAGGGTTGCAGCCCTTTATTGTATGGCCCTAGAATGCCTCTGCTTTTAAACAGTGATAGGGGACTGATGGGATTTCCTCCCAGGTTTGGGGTTTGGGGTTTTCCTGATTCACAGTATCACAGTATTACCAATGTCGGAAGAGACCTCATAGATCATCAATTCCAACCTGTTACCACAGAGCTCAAGGGTAGACCATGGCACCAAGTGCCACATCCAATCCTGCCTTGATTCAATCCAATGTGCAAGAAAAAGAGTCAATATTTAATCTCTAGCTTTTCTAACTCTGGGACAAGGTGGGGTAAGATTATTCCATGTTTAGGGTCTGGCTGCAGAGACCAGCCATCTCACAAAGCTCAGTGGAGTGGTACTGGGAGGAACTTGAGATGCTGTTCCAACAAGCTGCTGAAAGCTAACTGGTTGATGAGCAAGTTGGGGATGGTGCTGGCATCTTAACTGGCTTGAATCAGCACAGCTTTGTTGGGATCCCAGTCTGACCAATGCTCACCAGGGTGCGGCCACTGGGTAGCGGTTGGCAGCACCAGTCCCATCTGAGTGCAGTACGGCAACTGTTTTCCTTCCTAAAAATAACAGTGGCAGTCAAGGCGAGAGAGGGGAAATAAAACCCATCCAATCATTTCAAGCAGTAGCCTATAAAGTGGAGGGCCTGCTGCTGTAAGTCCTGCAATACAGACTGGGCTGGTTCCTGGAAGCTGTGGTGGTCCCCACGTGGCTAGCTTGACGCTTGCTTTGCCGGAGGGCCTGGAGGGGTTTCCTTGGAGTTGCTCGGTGTGTGCATGTGTTCTGCAGCACTAAGCACTCACTAACCCAGATCTGCTGAAAATCAATAAGGTAATCCACTTACTGCTCAGGACTGCCAACCTTTTTAAGGAGCTCAGAGCTGTTTTGTCTTCTTTCCTCTCCCCTTTCTTCTAAGCTGAATGAAAGAAAAGAGGGATGGGGAAGGGGTTGCTGGCAGAGCTGGACTAAAATCAGGCTCTTTGCTCTGGGCAGATCAATAAAAATAATTCCCCACTAAAACTTCATTAGCATGGAATTAAAGCTGCTGAGATCCCGTGTGGCCGCTAAGAATTAATGGTGCTACTAAATCTCGGCACGGTTGGTGCTTAAAGCACAAAGCTGCTTTGTTGCTCACACCTTCCTGTCCCAGCAGTACTGGGGCTGAACTGGCCATGCAGCCAGCTTTGCTCCTGCTTGGCGAGCCCAAGGGATGGGCCAGGCTGGGGTGGTAGCAAAGTGCAGCTCAAGCACATGGAAGCAAACCTGCAAGAATGGATTTGTCCAGAAGCAGTTCTGAGTGGGCACTTGAAGACTGGGTGTAGATGGCCCTGGTGAATCTCTGTGGGGTGGTGGGCAGATGATGGGGAGGGTCTCTAGAGGTGTGTGGGGCTGCATCAAGTTCCTCTTTTCTGTGGAACTCTTGGATCTTATTGAGGGGGTGTGCAGGTGAAAATCACTTCTTTGGGAAGCAAACTGTTTGTTGGGGGTTTTGATTGAAAAATGTTATTTCAGTCTTGTCACCAAGGGGGGAAAAACACTTGTCCTACTGAGAAATCCAATTTCCCATCCACTGACTGAAACAAGGCACCTCGCAACCAGCAGCGCCCTGGGTCTGTGTCTTTGTGGACTTGGTGCATCCCTGTCCTGTGCTTGGCTCTTGCCTCCTGCCCACAGCAAGGATCCCCCTGTGTGGCTCTCAAAGGGCAGCACAGGGGGCAAAGCCAGCATTAACCTCAAGTAGCAAACTGCCTACAGGTTGGAAACCCCTGTGCTTGCTAGAGGTCTGATGCCACCCAGATGAGTGTAGGGTGCAAATGGTTTTGGTGGGTATGTGAAGGCTTGGCCAGGTGAGTGTGGGACAGCACCCACAGGAACAGGATCTGTGAACACCTGGAGGAGGACTGACTCTTGCTAGTGATGTCCTCATTTGTTTGGGTGGAGGCAGGGGAGGACACAAGCTTGGCTGGACAGGACATAGCACCTCATGCTGCTGTTATGCACCTGATGTACTTGTGCTGGTTACCAAACCTTCTGGTCTCCCTTGCCCAAAGCCCAAGGCTGATGGCCTGTGTGCAGGATGTGTCTACCTCTGCTTCTCTGAAATGGTTCTGCACTGCCAGTTGTGTTTGTGCAATAAAATATGAGATGGAAAAGGTGCCTAGATAGAGAATGTGAGCATGATCTCTTCTGTTTGTATTTGTACCTGTCAGACTGCAGTTACCTGGGGTTTTTTCCTCAGTGGAACCAACCCTGAAAACAGGGAAGACTCAGTGTTTCTGTCCCTGGACCACATCCCATGGGCTATGCAGTATGCTGATGCTGTTCCCTGCAAACCTCCTTGCTCCTGCCAGCAGTCTGGCTGTCCGTTGGCGCTGCTGTGTGGAGATGTGCTCTCTGATGTTAGATGAATCTTCTGTTCTAGCAAACTCCATGTGCTGGAGCTGATGTGATGTACCTGCTACCCGCGAAGGTCTGTGTGTCCCTACTGAAGTGTCCTCCTGGTGGTGCATGTTACCAGGTCCTCACACAGGTGTTGAGCAGAATGGGAGGAAGCCAAATGGCCTTTAAAAAGTAATTTACAGATTATTAATGGCAGGGAGCTTCCCTTGCTTAGACTCCTTCCAGAGAGAGAAATGGGAGGGAGGGAAGGAGAGGGAAGGAAGAAACAGCCAGCAAGGGTAACCTTTCCTTCTCCTGCACATCCAACACCTTGGGGCTGATGGCACCTCAGTTAGCATCAGCCTGAGCTATAGGTGAGTGCTGTGCACAGCTCTGTGCTGGCATACTCCTGCCTTCTCCTTGTACCATGCTTCATGCCAAGGGGCAACCTGGAGAGGGCCAAGAACCATCAGGCCCTTGAAAAATGCTAAACATTCTAATGAGCCGTTCTTCCCTCTTTTTGTCTTACCCCTTGCATGGTGTGATCCCCACCCTGTATGTGGGGGTGGTTCATGGTCTTCCTGGGAAGGCAAAACCCCTTACTAGCTCTGTGTCCCCTTTCTGTGCCATGTAGCTTGTGCCAACAGCAGCAGGACTCCAGCACCCAGTCAGTGCAGACCTTGGTCTCTGCTGGCTTTACAACCTTGGGCAAAATTCCTCCTGCCTCCATTCCTTCGAGGTGACTTCATCTGAGATCACCCAGACGAGATACCAGCAGCAGTGGGCTGTGCCACTGCCTACATCCCTGCACCTCCCCACCACTGCAGCAGCTGGGTAGGGGGCTTGCTGGGCAGGGAACTGGGACTGCTCCCCCTTCCCAGTGCCAGCCACTGGCAAAGGCAGCGCTGGAGACTGTGTGGGGCTTTGCCCCAATCTGGCAGTTGGTTGCTTGTTTCTACCTGTTTGCTGCAGTACTTCTGTGCGGGGGTGGGTGGGTGTGAAAGGGAAGTTGGGGGTGTACATATGGGACCATCTGTGAATCCTGCTGCAATCTGCTGCTGTGGCTGTGGATGCGTTAGTGACTGTTTGTGGTGCAAACTGAGTTCCCTGGGCTCTGTCTCATATTCCCACTTCATTTCATACCATACAGCTTTAGAAACCTGCTAATTATGTACATGTTAGGGAGCTTTGAGTGTTTTTGTACTCCTCTGGATGGGCTTGGGGAGGAGAACTGAGCTTCCTGCTCTACCAGCTCCAGGAAAGTCCAGGTCCTCTCAGCCCTGGCTGTGTTTCCCAAAGGTGACCACAGTCCAGCGCCACAGGGCTCACTGCTTGATTCTGAGAGGCATCAGGGGCACCACAAGGGCTGTGACAGGATGCAGCTGAGGCAAAGCTTGGTGTGGGATGGGCACATGAAACTCTCTGCCCTTCACAGCCCTAATGCCAAATCACTGGGATGTTTCCATGTGTGCTCGTGCCCTGTCTGGTAGTCAACCCATCACCAGAGCACCAGCCCGTCTGGGCAAGGGTTGGTCTGGAAAACACCTTCCACATGGCTGGGGCTGGTATAACTAATAAACTGCATTGACTCTTCACTGGTGGAGAAGCAAAGCACTCCCCTCCTTCCCCACTATGCTCCTCCCCTAAACAACTTAATCCCCCCCCCCCTCCAATTTCTGATCTATACCAGAGCCGTCAGGCATTGATCGGCATCTTAGCAGGCGATTATGCTCCCCGGACAGTGCGCTGGGGATTCGCAGGGAGCCCAGACAGCCAAGCACAGGAGCCAGCCCTGAGAGACGGTGAACAAGAGCATGGCTCATCCCAGCGAGCAGCTGCTGCCGGCGTGAAGCCACGATGAGGCCACAGGAGAAGGCAGCTGCCCCAACACCCTTGGAGAGCCCCTGCTCTTGCAGAGCCATGTCCCGACCCCGGCGGGCTATGCTGCGCTCCGGGCAGCTTTGAAGTTAAAGGGAGGCAGTTGTTTAGAAAGGCAAGAGATGAACTGAAGATTAAACATGTATGGGAATTATCCTCACTTCATTAAGTTTCCTGCGGGCTTTGGCAGTAAGTATTTGACTTGTGTTTGCAATCTGTGCCTTCTGGGTTTAGGTGGAGGGAACTGATCCCACAGCAGGAGTAGGGGGGGGGAAGAGAGAATTACAAAACGTGTTTAACCTAACTCATGTGTGGCTGCAACCTCCGGCGCCTGGGTGCTTGCGATTCAAGCTCTCCTGTGGTTGTATGTGCTGGGAACTTCAGCCCAGCCCAGCCAGGCTGCCTGAAATCCTGCCGGCTTGAGTCAGACCACAGCTCCTAGCTCAGAAGTTTAGTACACGGTGTCTGAGAGGTGTGTGTTTGCGTGCGATGGGCTCAATCTGTTCATTGGAAGAACAGGAACGACTCAAGTGAGTATCTTTGCAGTTGTATTTTTATTGAGTTGTTGGAGTTAAAAATCACTTTTAAAACATGTATCAGCTCTCAAAGAAAATCTAAAGAAGCTCTTCCCTTGCCCAGTGGCTCTTTCCTGCCCTTGTGACACAGACACCACTGCAGGTGTGTGAAGCTGTATCAGATTAACTGAATGAGACTGCACAGTGAGACAGCAAAGGGCTGTGTCTGTGTCGCTGTGAGCTGTGATACCCCCATGAGCCCCAGTCAGAGAAACCAGAGCTGCTCTTGGGAAATGGCTTTGCAGTTCCCCAGGCTCACTCATTATTTTTCTCGGAGTTATTCCTCTTGTAGCATGAGGAATGGGTTGAGGAACTGTTGGGCTGTTCCCCGAGTGGGACAGCGTGTGGGCAGGTTGTGATTTTTGGCTGCAGGAGCAGAAAGCACCATGTATCAGCCACTGACAAAATACTGATGCTGTTCCAGGGAGAACTGCACTGTTGCTTACGGATGTGCAAAGCCTTCGTATCTCTGGAAGCCTCCTAGAGTTGTTCCCAGCCCTTCAGGGTGGGTAAACGTCTCCAGGACTTACTCTGGAGGTCCTGAGGCTGTGAACATCATCTTCTTGTTATTTCTGTGCTGAAGCAGAGGTTTGTGCAGACAATTGAACTGCACATGGGATGTCCCCACTGTGTAAAAGGGGTGGTTTTTTCCTCCCTCTTGCACAAAGTCCTCACCTCTGGTAATTCTCCAACTCCAGAGGAGCTGTTGATGTTGCATCAAGTCATCCCCAAGTTTCACAAGCGCTTGACTTTCCAAAATACCTCTTTAGGCAGTTTCTGCAGAAAAGTCAGCAGAATCTGTTGCTCGCTGGTGTGTTTAAGAAACAAGCAAAGACAAGCCAAGCTCTGGGCTCTTGCTGCCATACCAGTGAAACAATGGCAGTGTTATTTGTATAAAATTTGCTGAGTATTAGGAGTTGACACAGAAGCAAAAGCAAAGTGACGTTCAAACCGATCTTCATAGGAACCAGGCACAGATCCCTGTAGGGACAGGGGTCACAGCACACTGCAGAGTCTTTAGGAGATTCCTAGAGAAGGAAATTGGGAGTAGGAGCAGAATAATGTCTTTGCCACTGCTAAAGGCCAAGGGTTTCTGTGCCCCTCTGGCAGCTTGGTGGGACCAGGGACCTGGGGGTGGCTGTGGGGTCTGCCTCTCTTGAAGTTGTTGGGACTGCTGAAGGGATTTCTGGCTGGATAAGAAGACAATTTCTGCTCTGGCCAGACAACTTTAGGACTCCTGGGCTGTGCAAGATGACAGTCAGGCTTTGAGAGGGACAAAACAGGATAGATCATGGTGATGGAGCCGGGGGTGGGGGAAGGTGGCAACTATCCATTGTCTTGGGGTTGTCACCACAAAGTCCATGCAAGCAACTTGCTTCTCCATCCGGCTGCAATTATGCTAATGGTATTTCCTGCTCCCTCTTCCTTTAAAATAGCTGTGAAGCTGTTCTTGGTCCTGCCTGTGTTGGCACAGTGAAGGGGGACATCAGGATGGTGAAAAAGGGCAGTATCCAGACTAGGCTTCCAGCTTGTTGCGTCCGTTGTTCTTGCACCATGTTGTTGGAGTGCAGAGTTCAGGTGACGTAGCTACTGCTGTTCAGCATGTCTTGATCTCATGGTGTTTGGATTTCCTGTATCTCTAAAAGTTTGGGCTTCATTTTGAGAAGAGTGGCAAAAAAAACCCCATAACCCCCAAAAACCCAAACAACCAAAAAACCTGTATCTGCTCTTTTTTTTGTGTCTGAGTAACTGGTGCTTAGGCTTTAGCTTAATTTAATCTGCATCTGGGTTAGCAATGAGGTCCATGGGCTTGGTGCTGTGTCTAGGTGTCACTTTGATCTTAAAGGTCTGGATGACACCATCATAGAATTGTTTAGACTGGAAAAGACCTTTAAGATCATCAAGTCCAACAATTATTCCAACTGTCCCAAGGCCACCACTAAACCCTGAGTTCCAGATCTCCATGGCTGTGAAACACGTCCAGGGACAGCGATTCAACCTCCTCCCTGGGCCGCCTGTTCCAAGACCCAACGACCCTTTTGAGTTTGTCTGAGACCATGCAGACACAGATTGATGATAGGTACATGATTTGTGATAAGGAGAGGTCAGTCAGACTCTGCAGCATGATGAGTGAGTTTGTAAGAGTAGCAGGGAGAGTGTTCAAATGAGTGACCCTTAAACTAGTCCAGTAAGGCAGAAGGATTTGCATTGGCAACCTGGGATATAGACTTCAAGGTGGGTTTTTATTCCCCAGAAGGATGCATTTCATCTGGAGGCCAGCTCCCAGGGCAAGGGAAGATGCAGTGCTGGCTGTCCTGTCTCTTTGAGCACTCTCTGGCACAGTTGGTTGGGGACAAGAACTAACTTGGCTCCTCCACAAAGTCTCTTTTATTAGTAGTCATGTAAGCTGGCCTGTGGCCATGCCACCTCCGGCTACAATCTTGTCAGCTCTCCCAACCAAAGCAGGGTTAGGCCGGGTCGTCTAGGGGGAAAGAGAGAGGAAAACCCAAGTTGTGCCTGGAGCAGGGCTGCTGCCTGCCTGGCAGCTCTCTTGCCTCTGCCGGTCCCAGGTTTTGTGACCTACAGAATGTTTTGTTACCCTGGGTGTCACAGCTTGCCAGGTACCTCTAACTATGCATGTGAAGATGGAAGAGAGCTCTTTGGCTCAGAAAAGCTGTGATAAAATCAAGTTACTGGGAAGTCCTGCAGCCAGAGAAATGCAGATTATGTTTTTATTTTATTTTTTTGAAGTGAGAGACATTTGCCTTCAGTTGCCTGGGGCAGACACAGACGCTGCAGCTGGTGGGATTCTTTCTGATGGGAACCCATAGCCACTCCAGAAGTTCAAAGACCACTGTAGGAATTTATGTATGTTCTTTCCTTATGTGGATGCTTGCTGGAGGTCCCACTGGCCACATGGGGAATCTGACCAATCACAAAAAACCCCTTTCAGGCTTCAAATTCAACAGATTTTTATTTCTTTGTAGATGAGAAACTTCATCCCACTCTTGTTTGGTACAGTGATCATGGTGGCAATGTGATACCTTCTTAGGGTGTGTAACTTTGGCTTGCACTCATCATTTTAACTACATGCCAAGCAGTTGCTAGAGGAGTCTTTGGCTGTCAAATTCACCACAGCCATAGAAGTTACCCTGTAATCCCTGGTCCCTGTCAAAGTCTTGGCAAAACCTCTGTAGGTTTTGCTTCTTCCTTCCCTCTTCCTCAGCTTGGCTTCTTGGAGAGAAGAATACCCAGTTACACTGCAGGTATGTCTTGTCCAAATGTCCTCTTGACCCACTGTTCAGTTTCAGTCAGGTCACACCAATATCTCAAAATAGCATCTGATGCTGAGCCTGCACCAGCACCACTGAAAGTCTCATGTGCTTCCAGCCCATGGCTTCTTGTGGGCCGTGTTTTGGGTGGCCTGTGTTTGCAGGGTGGCACAGGAGCATTACCACCACTGGCACAGCTGAGGAAACCTTCCTCCTGCCCTGTGCAGAAGCCTCTGTTTGCATGTGTGCCAGCACACCTCCAAAAACTTCTGCTCTTCCATGATGTTAGCTGTCAGGGGAAGGCTGCATTATTTATTGACTTGGAGCTGAGCAGGAAGAAGGCAGCACAAAGGTTACTGGACCTTAAAAGCAAGGCAAAACCAATAACCTTTCTGAAGGATATTAGAACGGCAATCTGTGCTGCCTGTGGAAATCTGCTTGGACAGTTAAAAATATCACCAGAAAGGGAAGAGTGTTTCAGTACAGCTTCCACGTATTAAATAAGATTGACTTGTGCAGCCACAGCAGCAAAAGTTTGGTTCCAGTTAACACGGGTTCCCTGCTCCTTAGTGCACCCAGTGTCAGGAGTGCTTCTGCCAGGTGTTTCCCCTTGAAGGTCGTCCCCAAGGACGAGCTGCCTGCCAGGCTGTGCCTCCCACGCTCACTCGTGCTCCTCTGCTGAAAAAAGCCCTTTGCTGCTTGTCTCTTCCCACTTCTCGGTGCTCTCTGATCTGCAGAGGATGAAGCATCTGAAAAGCTTTGCTAGTTATGTGTCAGAGAGGGCAACTTGCACCTTTAAGTGTTCATACCAGCACATCGAACACTTTCTGGGTGTATCTGAGGCCTCCAGCACAAACGTGTTTCTCATCTTCCTGACAGTTCCAGCTTTTGATGCTCTTTGACATGAAAGATGAATCCTTGAAGGCTGAGATGATCATAGAATGGTTTAGTTTGGAAGAGACCTCAGAGACCATCCAGTCCCAACCCCCTGCCATGGGCAGGGGCACCTCTCACCAGACCAGGTTGCCCCAAGCCCTATCTAACCTGGCCTTGAGCACTTCCAGGGATGGAGCAGCCACAATCTCCCTGGGCAACCTGTTCTGGGGCCTCAGCACCATCACAGGGAGGAATGTCTGCCTCAGGTCTCACCTAAATCTCCCCTCTTTTAGCCTGAACCCATCCCACTTGTCCTGCCACTAGAGTCCCTCATAAAAAGTCTCTCTCCAGTTTTACTGTAGCCCCTTCAGGTACTGGAAACTGCTGTAAGGTCCTCCGAAGCCCTCTCTAGGCTGAGCAGCCCCAAGTGTGTCTCCATAGGAGAGATGTTCCAGCCCTTGTGGCCTCCTCCGAACTCTCCAGCAGTTCAGTGCCCTTATACTGAGGACTAGGCTTGCAAGATTTCGGTAGTTCTCAAGAGGTGGGATTGCTTTAGGACTTAGTTGAATGGAGACCCCAGGGTTTTGCACAGATCACTTTCCTCTTGATGTTTTGCTAGATGTTAGAGCAGAAGGGGCATTAACCTGAACAACCTTGTAGCCCATGTTGGTTAAAATAGACAGAGTGTGTAGGGCTTGGACATTTCTGGTCTCTGCATTCTCATTCCACTTTCTGCTCAGGTGCGATGGCTCAGGCTGGTGTTTCCTGCTGTTGGTTGGGTGACAATCACAGCAGCTTTCTTGGTTGCAGCCTGGACTCTGCCTGCTGTCTTTGCCGAGGCATTTGGGATTGCCTGTCTCCTCTTGCCAGGAGCCTTTGCTTCCACATCTGCTCCAGCTTTACTTGTCAAGTTCCCACAGGACAGAGGCATCCAAGATGCCTTTATCAATCTAACCTTGGTCCTGGACCAGTTTAGCTGGCCCAGAACTGGCTGTTTAGCATTTTGTGGTGGAGATAGAGTTTTGAGCTCTGTAGCAGCATCTGTTGGACACTTGCTAGTCTGCTGTGATGCAGACAGTGTTCTTCTAGTCTTGATTTTATTATTTTATGGTCCATGCAAGTTTGCCCCTCCTGGACTAGGATTTTGATAAAATGGAAGTGAAACATGAGTAGAGGTGAACTATCAAGGCTTCATGTCCTTGCTTGGCCCCGGTGGGTGAATGTGACACTGTTTCTTATGGCCTCAAGGGCACAGTTTTCAGAATGCAGAAACCAAGTTGGTTCTTGGTGTCTTTCCTCGCTGTTTTTCCTAACATCAGCAGAGCTGTCCACACTGCCATCTTTACCCTAAACTACAGCATGTAGATGGGATGGACGTTGTGTCTGTGTGTGTCCACACTTCCAACCCAAGGCTGCTCTCTGCTGCAGGTGATGTGATGCATTTGCAGATGCTGTTTGAAACAGTGAAGCAGCCAAAAGTAAGTTTCTTCTTTTTAAGCTTTGTGTCCTCCAGAGAGAGGCCTGGAGTGTGTGTTCTGTGCAAGAGAGCTTGTGGAGGGTTGGCTGAGGCACTGGGTTCACTGGGCTTACGCAGTGGAGACATCAAAGAATCCACACAGAGCAGTTCCCTCCAGTCCCTTCCTTCCCCTGCTCCTCTAGGAGATAAATAAACCCAGGATCAGGCTTCCCTGAACTTCTCTTCAAGAAATGACCTGTCCAAGCATTAGTGTGGAGAAGGAAAACTGGGGAGAAAGACGTGAACAGCCCATCTGTGGATCAGAAATAAGCTGGTGTTGAACCTGGTGGTTCAAAGCAGTAGCAAGCCCTGACACTTGATGCAAGGTCTCAGCTGGTCTTCCTCAGCAGACATGGGGCACCTGTCCAGTCCAGGAGCTGCTCCAGGTGCTCGCAGGCAAGGGCTGTGCCATGCTTAGAGCCTTCATCTCCTGATGCTGGGCTGCCCTCCACTTTGCAGCCGACTGAATCCCCAGCATCTCCTGTCACCTCATATTACCTGATGGACAGACTCTGGGTCCTCTTTGGCCTGTGTAAATGTCACCTGTGCCCAATGCTGCTGGAGAGGCAGAGGTTCTGCTTGGCATCCAGGACCAAGTCCTGTCTCCCCACTCCCTCCAGCACTGTCCCACAGCTGCTTCCCTGCTGCAGAGCAGCTTCCACAAGCTGGTCAAGAAGGGGGGTTGGACTAGATGGTCTTCAGAGATTTCTTCTTCAGTGATTCCTCACTGGCCCTGCTACACTATCATGCTGGTGTTTCTGTTTGTCTCCCAGATGCTGGGAGAAAATACCTCAAGGACAGCCATCCATGTGAGTCCAGAGCCTTCCTGGTTGCTTTCTACTGGGAGATAACATGTAGCAGCTACATCTTCTGACCCTCTAGGAGCACTCCCACATGATAATGAGAGGAGTCCAAGGTGTGGGAGGGTGCACCTCTGCTCCCTTGGGGACTGAATCAGCAAACTTATCCCAGGGAGGGACTGGAAGCCGAAGTTTGGACTTCCTCACAAGAGGGCTTTGCTCTGATTGATTGATTGTTCTTGTTTTTCTAGATGAGGTTGGTATTGTGATTTATAAGAGATGGATAAAATTGTTCACTGTGATGTGTAAAGTTAACAGTGATGGCTTTTGACCAACAGGCTTGTCACAGCATGGCCAGATACTGTGGCAGCAAGCAGGTTTGTGTCATCAGAGCCTGGCTTTATCCCTGTGTGCTCTCCAGTGGACAATTTCATTTACCCAACCATCTCCACTACCAAACACTTCATGTTCTCCCTAGTGCCTCATTGCTGTGGTAAGAGGAACCCTCTAGGCTTCCTGGCTTAAACTTTTGATCCTATCTTGGGGGCTAGAGGATTCCCCTGGCCATAGCTCTTGCCCAGTTGCCTCTTGGCATGGACACGAGCATGGAGTGAAAGCTTTGCCCTGGCTCCTTATGGAACTTGGAACCTTTTCAGTGGAGAGACTCCGTAGTGACTGTTTCTGTAAGATCTGGGGTAAATGCAGACTGTTAAATAACTCTTCTGGGAGCATTTTCTTATTGGTTTAAATCTTCTGCATGATACTTTCAAAACGTGCCCTTTTCCATGTTAATGGAAAAAGATGAAGAAATCATTCTTCTCCGTAGCTGTCCTGATATGATAGATTTCTGCCCCATCTCCCTTTTGGTAGCTTATTTTTGCAAGCTGAAGAATCCTCAAAGGCCATGTTGTTTATCTAGTTGTTTAAAGAGGCATAAAACAAATTTCTTTTGAAGTCTGCACCACAGATGCTGGGGAGGACTCGCAGGTGATGAAAAATGCATTCGCTTCTCTCCAAAGCTGATGATGGCACAAGTCAGGATGATCCTTTTCAAGTCCCAGGACACAGCGGAGGTTTTGGTAAGGCAGGGACTGGGCAGACAGAACATCCTCTGCCCCCTGCTAGAGGCTCTCCTGGCAGCTGTCTCTGGGGTGAAAGGCTTTTGGGCTTGGAAGCCATTACAAGGAAGAGTGTTTTGCTGTCTGCTAACAGAAAACAAGCTGCGTGTCTCCACGAGGGTGGCAGGGGGATGTGGGGTGACTCTCCAGCAGCAGACAGGAGGCCTGGCTCTGCCTCCAGACCGCCTCGCTGCCTCCAAGGCTTCTGCCGTTGTCATCGAGCCGGCTTCCTCCTGCTGCACGTCGCCTTCCCACTGGGAGAATTGATCCAAAAAGCCAAAGCAAGAATTGACAAAGACCTTTTCTCCCCCTCCCTCTGCAGAATTAAGTCTGAAGTAGGTTGATAACAGCAGATCGAGTCCTCCTTGACTCTGACAAATGTCTTTAATGTTATTCAGCGAGCTGACCTTTTCCGGTCTTTATTGTGCATCTTCCCTTTGAATCAGATTTGATTGTTACTTCAGGTAAAATAACAAACACTGTCACGTAAATAACTTTGCAATAATGTTAAAAGGAGGAAAAAACCCCCCAAACAAACAAAACACCAAAGCGCTGCCGTACTTGCAGATGCAATGGGAACAAGTGTCCTCTGTGCCAGCCATGGAAAACCCAGCTGTGTGACCTTCCCACACAGCATCTTTGCCTTGCTACTCCAGGGAATGATCTCCTGTGTTGGAAAACCCACCAGAGAAACAACAGTTTATTGAAATGTTAATGACAGCTGATGCTAACCAGTGTGGTGAATTCTGGGGGAGGGAGAAAAGGTCATATAAATCCTTAAAACACAGCTAGATCTTCCGAGGTCCCTTCCAATCCCTAATGTTCTGTGATTCTGTGAGATACATCCTTTGGTGTTAGTGGGCATTTGATACCCAGATACCCTCTAGATATCTAGACTGGTCTTAGAGATAACTGCATTTAGGTCTTGGGTGAGGTGTGCCACCTCAGAGACTGATCAAGGAGGACTGGACTAGATGATCTTTCAAGGTCCCTTCCAATCCCTAATGTTCTGTGATTCTCTGATGTTGCTTTTGTGTGCCACCTCATCCTCAGTGGAGTTCAGGAACAGGTTGACCTTGCAAGACTACTGCAAGGTTGTGACACTCTGCCCACACACATCCATGTGGCTACAGTCTCTGCTCTGTCTCATACTGAGGAAAAGTAAAGGACAAAACACTTTGTGGCTTCTCCTCTCCTCTGTGTTACATGCATGTCAGGGGAAGTTTCTGTCCTGAGTGGCTCCAGCTCCTCGAGATGCTGGCGTCAAGTTCTGAGAGCTGGAGGAACACATGAAATAGCACAGCAGGGAGGTAAGTGGGTGGGAAAGAGAAGAGCTGAGCTGTGGGAAGAGGAGCACAATGAGCTATCACAGGGAGCATAGGTGTGTCATGAGACACAGGGAGCATTCAGGGCTTCCAGCCCAGTCAGTGGGGATGACATGGATTCACATGTTCATTGTCTCTAGAGTCAGCTTTGACAAAAGAAATGGGAACTCAGGCCTCAGAGAAGACCAGCCTCAGGCAGGCAGTGGTGCCACCTTGTAAGCCAGTGGAGGCCCTGAAGCAGTGAAAGAAGATTTAATTATTATTCTAGTCTGTTTTGTTGCTGCATGAAAAGTTTCTGTGCCAATGTTTTGCTCTTTTCCCATACAGCATAAGGCAGGTTTGCTGGTTGGCTCTGAGCCTTGGCCAGCATCTAAACTGATGTGGCCAAGGCTGAGCAGCTGATAGCTCTCCAGCCAGCCTCAGTCATAGAACCTTTTCTGCTTCTCCCTCTAGATTCCCCCGTTCATGCCAGCTCCACATCTGTGAGCCCGTCGTCGAGCCTTTCCACAGGGAATTCAGTGGACGGGCACCACAACTACCTCGAGGCCCCTGCAAACTCCTCCCGGGTGCTGCCGTCCCCCATGAACGCGATTGGGTCTCCAGTGAACGCGCTGGGCTCACCGTACAGAGTCATCACGTCCTCCATCGGCTCCCACCCTGTCGCTCTGTCCTCAGCTCCGGGCATGAACTTTGTGACACACAGCAGTCCGCAGGTAGGCAGAGGCACACGCTGGCTTCCCTACAACACGTGGTGTTGAGGCTGGGGGAGGTCCCAACACGTGAGAGGGTGGGTTGGCTGATGGGGAGCCTGATGTGTTTTGGCCACGTAGGGAGATCAGCTGTAAAGAACAATATCCAGCATGTGAATTTTTCAGTGTGAATCCCCCAAGGCACAGACACAGTGAAGACACAAACAGTAAGGGGGGAGAGCCAATTCCCAGCTCTGTTCTCACCCTGCACGTCCCCTCCACTGGATCTATCACAGTGTGGATGTGGAAATGATCAGTCTGCAGCACGTGGAGCGTTCCCCTCCCTCCTGCTAAAGGGTGTCTGCTTTGCTTCATTATTTAGAAAGGAGACAAGTTTTGAGAGAGAGGCAAATGTGAATGCTAAATGCCAGCCACATCTGCCACGTTGCATACAAACTTTGCCTGGAGAAAAATGAGGGGGCTCCTCTCCTTCTTACCTGGATCACTCAGGTGCTGAAGTTTCTGCTGCAGATGGGATGGAGACCCAGGTCTTATGGTTGGTGGCTCTTTTGGGTTGGTGACTCCCCAGAGCTATGGATGGGCTGGGAGCTTCACAGGGTGACTTTGTGAGGCAGAGGCTGGCACCACCTCCAGCGTGGCTGGGACCAAAGTGGCAGCATGGAATTTTGATCATATCCTGAAGAGGAGGCCAGATATGATCCTGAAGAGGAGGCCAGATCTAATGGAGATTCTACCTTCTATGAACAAGATTTTGCATGTTCATTGTGGGACCTTACCTTATGGCTCCTGCTTAAGAAGCAGCAAGAAGGTGGTCTCTGAGCTCTCCCTGCTCCATACCCCACTGCTGCTCCATGGCCTGTCTGAAGTTCTCACTAACTCCTGCCACCAAGGCTGGGAGATGATTACATGGGCAAGCCCTGAAGAGCTCTGAGAGAGTATAAGAGTGATTTGGTGGGTTTGGTTTGCCTTTAACAGCATCCTTGGGTCCAGCATGGGTCTGGGCATTGCTGGGTATCCTTCCTTCCCTCACACCACCTGGCTGCTCTCCATCAACCTGACGCTATTTGTGCTTCTGACACCCTTGGCAGATACTTCATGATGGTGGAGGTGGTGGCAGCGACGGCTGCATGAAAGCCTTTCCTTCAGGGCTGGGGATGCTCTGGGAAGCAGTTTCCTCGGTCTGGGCACTGAGCCAAGTTCCCAGCTCCAAGGAGCAGGTTTCATTTGTGTTGCCTCTAATGCAAGGAGACAGTTGGACCTTGGGGATTCAACAGGGAGGCAGCTAATGGGTTTGGGTTCAAGCAGTTGTCCCAGATATCACACATGATTGCACTTAACCTGCAGGAGTCAAGCTCTGAGGACACTGGTGGCTAAAACTGCCCCATTCCTTGTTCCCCCATACACTCTCTCTCCCTGTTGTTGTCTCTGAGTGTATCTAGAAAGAAAGAGAAGGTGGTACCCAAGCTCTGAGTAATATTTTAAACCCTAACAAGTTCCTTCTGGCTCAGCATCTTGCCAAGAAGAAGTTTTCAGAGTAAAACAAAAACAGGTGCCTGTACCCTTGTGGAGAGAAGAGGGTTGATTTCTCCTTTCCTTGGGCCAAGTTCAGGTCTCTCAGCGTTAGGACTTGCAGCTGCCGGTGCCTGGGCTGGGTTGCTGCTGTCGCCGTCCTCTGGACAGTTCATCCCTACACGCTTCTGTTTTCCAGCGAGGCAGAACAGCCTGTGGTAATTGTTTTGCTGGGTAATTGGTATTTTCAATGTCATCAGGCCTCGGAAGCTTCAAAAAATGAAGGGGCAGTGGTGAGGGAACATGAAAACAGGCTTCACCTTTTTATTTCTCTGATGACAGGCCCAAAAATCTCAGTGCTGTGAACATTACTTGTTCTTTGCTGAAATTTTGTGGACACGATTATACTTCTTCACAGGAAGTAGGCACTTTCTTGGAGCAAATGAAGCACTTGCAACAGCATGAGATCTAGTGGCCGAGATGTCATGGAGACTGTAACGAAGGCTGTAGCTGGATTTTCACCCAAAGCCTTGTTTTCTGTCCCTGCTTCTGCCTTCTTGCTGGGAAGGAGAACTTCAGAATTGGGGTGACTGTTAAAAACAAGCTGAGTGTTGAAGCATCCCCAGCCCTGAAAGCACGGCAGTGGGAAAGATGGTTCGACGGTGGTTTTGGAGAGCCATGGCTCTGCCCAGGCAGCTTGTGACAAGACGTGCTCGACGGCCCCTAATCCTCGTTGCGGGTCAGCAGCAGCTCGAAAGGAAACAGCAATAAAGCAAAGCCCTGGGCAACATCAGGCCTCAGTCTTGAATCAATGTCGGTTCGTAACCTTTAACTTGCAGCAGCCATGAGCAGCTCCCAGAGATCTCAGCTGGGGGCTCTGGGCTGTTTGTCTGCATCTCACTGCAGCTGAATTTTAGATGCTCATCCCGCTCCCTGGTTTTGTTTGGCTGCTGTTTTTTTCAGTCTGGCAACCCCACATCTGTTCTGTTCTCCCTCCTGTGATGGTGGAGGAACGTAAGGCCCAGGGAGTGACCACGATAGCTGCATTTGCATTTGTTTATGCTGATGTTCTATCCCAAGGCAGGGAAGCTAACCCTCTTACTACTTTCATTCTCTTTTTTCTTTTAAACATCATTACAGCCTCCCTAGCCACACAGCAGTGCAGGTTTGATGGCAACAAACTGCCTGACTGCAAAGCCCTTCCTTACTAAGCTGTAAGATGCTAGTGAACAGCATCCTTTGATGGAGCAGGCAGGATCCCACCAGTCCTGTCACTCGGAGGCTGTAACTGGGCAGCTGAGGGTTGCTGCCCACCTCTCTCCAGCCCTGCTTGGTCCTGGCTTTGGTTGCAGCATCAGGGCAGGGGGAGAGGCAATATCTGCTGCCAGGCATCTGCTTAAACCCCTCCAGCTGGATTCACCAGAGGATGTCTGTCTGCCCACGGCAGCCCCATGGAGTTGCTGGGGATAAGCTTGTGGGATGAACCCAGCAGGAGCAGCAAGGGAGGGGTCAGCTCAGTTTGGGGATGGTTTCATCAAGAGATAAGTCTCAACCCTCTAACTTGTCTTGTTGCTTGTGCAGCTGAACATCCTGAACAATGTCAGCAGCCTGGAGGATGTCAAGCCCTTGCCGGGTCTCCCTGGGCTCGGGAACATGAATTATCCATCTACAAGCCCAGGTTCCTTAGCCAAACACATCTGTGCCATCTGTGGGGACAGGTCCTCAGGTAGGAGTTTGGGATTTTTTTCTCTTGGGAAAGGCTTTGTGCTACAAAACCTCCCTCAACGCTCTGATGCCAGACTTGTGCAGGAGGGAACACTGTGGTGGCTCACTGGGGCCATACTGGCATTGCAAGTTTCCTGTCTGGGTCTGGCTTACCTGAGGGCAGCTGGTCTGGTCTGCAGATTTGTTGTGCTGTGCCCAAAAGAGAGCAAAACTAAACTCCATGCTCTCCTCCTTTATGTGTACAATCTCATTTTACATTTTGTCCCTGTTTATCAGAGAAAAACGTGTCAGAGTCCTGATGTTCTTATTTGCTGATGCTTGGGTAGCTGGGCTATGGCTGCACCACCTGGGTTTTCTCTCCTATGCTGTAGACTTGCAGCATGGCTGTCCTCTGCAGATCCCCTCCAGACCAGTGCACCCTATTTGCTATCTTTGCCTTCTTGACACATGCACTGCAGATAAGATGTGGCTCTGTGTCCTTTCCCTGGGATGCTGTCCCTCCTTTCACAGGAGAATGATGGTCCTGTAGAGCCACTGTGAAAAGGCCACATCAGACTTGCTAAGGTGATACCCCATAGCCAGTTTCTTCACCTTCTGGTGTTGGTTTGAGCTCCTCCACACTGGAGGGAAGCACCTGCCCGTTGACAGCCTCCCTTTCTCCCCCCAGGGAAGCACTATGGGGTGTACAGCTGTGAGGGCTGCAAAGGATTCTTCAAGAGGACAATCCGTAAGGACTTGATCTACACCTGCCGCGACAACAAGGACTGCCTCATAGACAAGCGTCAACGCAACCGCTGCCAGTACTGCCGCTATCAGAAGTGCCTCGCCATGGGGATGAAGAGGGAAGGTGTGTGCAGGCTGATGGAAGGAATGGACTTGTAGAAATGTTCCTTAGAGTAGCAGTAGTCCTCTAAGGCTGGAGCATTCCAAAAGCCCCCACTGACAGCTCTTTTGACCTTGTTTCATAAAGGAAATGAGGCTAATGTGGAACTTATTCCACTGTATTTATCTTCCCATCCCACCTAAACACACATACTGAACCTATGACTGGTTTTGACCCAAGCCCTTGATGGCCTGAACCCCTTGGACCCCTGTAAGCCTCTGCTGTGGAGGAGTAGTGAGTGGTCCTGCAGCCTACTTGTCTCCTGTGTGAAGTGCAACCTCCTGTTTTTTGCTGGTATTGGTCACCACCTAATTATTGCAGTGGAAAATAAGGGTGAATGTTTTATTCCTGTGTTTTATGTTGTAGTTGTCTGTTGTTTCTCCTCCTAACCTCACTTCTGGAGATGAGCTCTGGCACACCTCACATCCTGTGGTGCTGTGTGCTGTAGGAACATGCTGTGTGGAAGCAGCTCATGAGCTCACTGCAACACCCCAGGACTGTTTCTCTCCCAAACCATTTAAGTGTTGGTCTGGAGCAAAGGTCTGACCCGAGGGAAGACATAAAGGAACTTGGCTTGAAAGAAGCCTCCACGCAGAAGCTGACGTGTATCTGTTGTGGGTCCTGCAGCCCCATCTCTCTCCCACAAAAGGCTGTAGAGTCTGAAGGTCTTTGTAAAAGCCACCAACCACCTAGTGGTCTCTGCTGTGGGGAAAGGCAAACCCAGAGGCTTGGGAGTTTATGTGCCCACCTCTGCCACCTGCAGCTGGCTGCTCCCTCTGTGGTGGAGCAAGGACTGTTGAGCTGGGTTGTCTTCAAATTATTAGTGACGACTGAAAAAACTACCTGTTTGTAGCGAGATGAGGTAACTGTGCCACCTCCATGGTTGAGTGTTCTTGGGCAGGGTAGTTGTCCCTTTTTGGAGGCCACACTGTCCCATGAGGAGCACAAATGCAGCTCCATGCACAAGAGCTCAGGCTGTGCAAGGCAGAGCCTGGGGAAGCAGCTGTAACACTGGGTACAGGCTGAGCCTCATCCCATTTCTTGTAGCATCATCAAGGCTGTGCTGCCTCAGCCACGTAGGGCAGCAGGGCACTGTGAAACAGCAGGCTGGATCCAAAAACCTAATCTCAGACACAGCTCTCCCTTCCAGCTGGGTGCAAAGTGGCTCAGAGGAGCAGGGTGTAGATGCAGCTTCCCTTCACTTAGCTTGAAAATTGAAACCCCAGCATCTTGGTGGATTCTGTGGAGGTTTGGGTGTGCAGTAATCACGGGGGCTTTCGGGGAGCTGCAGGAACCAGGGACAGGTTGCAGCCTGAGCAAGAAGTTCTGGATGAGTTTGGGGGCTGAGTAATGGGGCTGGGATTTCCTTGACATGCTCTTTCCTCCACTAAGGTTTTGATGACTTGAGAAACACATCCCTAGGCTCTTGCTGTCCATTATCCTAAAGAGGACAAATGCTTCGCCCAGCTGGCTGGCACATATGTACATCCTGTGTTGCCCTTCCTTGCCAGCACCAGCCTGGATGACCCACTGTGACATCTCCTTGGGTGCTGCCAGTTTGCCAGCAGCTGGGCAGCGCTGGGAATCGCATCTTCCCAGCTGGGAGAAACACAAGGAAGTGCTGAGCATTTCAAAGAGGTCGTGAGCGTCAGTGCTTAGGAACCTCTCGTGATCTGGCCCTTCCCCGGAAGGCACTCAAATATCAACCAGGGTAAGGCCAGATTGTTGCAAGGGCTTGTTTCCTGATACCACTGCAAACAGCAGAGCTCTAACAACAAGCAGGAAAGAAGGCTCCTGATCCAGGCATCTGACCTGAAATCTTGTCACACCTTTCTTCCAGCAGCACTTACCTTGCTGAAGAGATGTGGATCACCTTCTCCTGTGGATTTGCCACGGGCTTGCCGAGCTGGTCCCTTCCTTGGTGTCCTGTGGTGTTTATGCAGGTCCATTCTCCTCTTCCAGGACAAATCCCGTGGTGGTTTTTCCCACTCCTGGATACTAAGTCTCTGGTTCTTAGCTAACGGGTTAAACTGTTCAATAGTGAATCCCCAATGTCTGCGTCAGAGGACCCAGCTCTGCAGCCAGCTTCTCCCCACTGAGCCCTTCATTTCAGGTGTCTGAGTGCCTGTAGCTCAGTCCAGGCCATTCCCTGCTCTGACAGCTGCCTGCCTGTCCCTTAGGGGTTTTGGGGCAATTTGTACTCCCGCGTGGTCCTGTGAGCTTGTACAGAGGAGCTGTGCTAGCAGGGTTGCAGTTTGGGAACATTTCTCCCCAGCAATGAGCTGAACCAACATGATACCTGCTGTTGCCTTTTTCTTTAGCAGGATTTCCTTACTTCCCTTTGAGACTTCTCCAGCAAAAGTTCAGCTGAGCACAAACCTTGGCAAGCCATTGGCACATCTTACACCGACCTGTCCTCCAGACACCTGGCAGCCCCAGGAGGTCATAGCTGAGATCTGGAGATAATGTCAGTGATTCTGTTCTTCCAGCCAGCTGATGTTTTGGAAGACATAGAGAGATGGGAGAAGAGAGTGCTAGAAACTGCTGTCTGATGGAGAGTTAGGAAAGGGAGGTGACACCAGGGTTGGGACACGCTGGTTAAGTTTTTGCTCAGGAATGAGATTGGCAACATGTGTGGATCCAGGTAGGAGTGAAGGACCATCTAGTCCTGTTAACTGGATGCTCTAGGGTTGTCCAAAGCACGCTGAGAATGCAGCAGACCTCAGAATCTGGGATGCTGGCTCACTCCTGCCTCCTCCAGCATCCAGTGAGAGCCAAGTCTAGGCTGCTTCCTGGAGGTATTAACTCTTCTTTCCTGTATTCTGGAGCTTCATATCTTGGAAATCACAACCTTTTGTCAAATTTGGAGGCTATTGAACTATAGCAACCCCAAAGTTATTGGTGGCTGGGGGTGGCAGCTGGTTTTGTAGGAATATGTCTGAAATACCCATTTATTTTCTGTTCTTACCCTCCTGAGGGGATTTCTGAGAAGCCTTCCCTCAGAGGAAGGGGGAACCCGCTGTAAGCAGGTCAGTGTTGCTGTAGATGTCAGGAGCCCCATTTGTGTCCTGCAGCTGTGCAGGAGGAGAGGCAGAGGAGCAGGGAGCGCAGCGAGAATGAAGCCGAGTCCACGAGCAGCGGCAGCGAGGACATGCCAGTGGAGAGGATCCTGGAGGCTGAGCTGGCAGTTGAACCCAAGACAGAGGTGTACAGCGACGTGAACACCGAGAGCTCGGTAAGGGCGTGGGCAGCACCTGCAGCCTTCAGTACGTGACTTGACAAGACAAACCCCACGTGAACAGTCAGCGTTTTGCCAAGGGAGTTTTGCGTTGCACCATCTAAAAATCACCAGTTTCTTGTGAAGCTGCTCTGACTGGCAGTAGAAGTCAGCCTGTGTGTTCTGGGATTTCTTTGTCCAGTTTCTTTTGGTTTTAATGAGCGGGTAGGGCAATAGCTGGATGCCAGACTCTGGGCCCCATGCTGGCTTCCACAGCTGCACAGCCCTGGTGCTGCTTGTCTGCTCAGTAACTGAGACTGGCATGAAACTGGGCATAGTTTACTGCTGTGGTTTTGCTGGTTAAGATAAACTGCTGCCCATTCATCAGCCTCCAAGATGTACCCTGGGAAGCATGACTGCCATGCAGGACTTGCTTTGCAAAGGACAGCAAGCAAACAGAAAAATCTAGCGACCATCTGATTTGGCTGCCTGTAGAGGTGTGGGGAGGGCAGTAATAAATCTCTTCCCGATGCTGCACAGCTGAGATTGCTGGCAATTTCATAATTTTCCTTGTGGCTCTGAATATTGTTAACTTGATCCAATACTGTGTGCAGTGCAGACAGTCATTATCAAAGACTTCACCTTGACAGGTTCTCCTCTTTCCCTCTGATCGTTTCCTTTTCGTATCGCTCTTAGACAAACGACCCTGTCACCAACATTTGTCACGCAGCTGACAAGCAGCTCTTCACCCTCGTTGAATGGGCCAAACGGATCCCCCACTTCTCTGACCTGACACTGGAAGACCAAGTCATTCTCCTCCGGGCAGGTGATGTGCCCCAGTGGTACTCCTGATATTCCCCATCCCTCCTCTGGGCCGTGTGCCGTACCAGCCAGGCTGGGTGGTAGATGGGAGGTCCTGAGCTGATCCACCCCTGCTGGCACAGGATGAGCAGCCCATCCCAAGCCATGGTGGAGACTGTGGATAGGGAAGTGGAATCTGTTGTTTGTTCCCATCTTCACAAAGACCGTCTTGATACTCTAATTCCTATAACTGCAGAACTTCATATGTGTGGGGCACGCTTGTGTGTGAGATGCAGAATTATGTAAAGAGGTTGCTGATGCAAGGAGAAAATCCCAGCATATTTTACTTTATGTTCTTTTCCTTCCCTTTGACTCTTTCTGCACCTTCCTTGCTGCTACTGGGCAAGGTTTGGCACCCTTTGCAGTGCTGGCAAGGGTACATTTGGTACCTGGGGTCCCATCTGTCCTGTGAGCTTAGTCTGAAGCCAGCAGGGAGACACCAGCTCTCCTGCTCCCAGTGGCACTGATCATTTTGTTGAACCATCTCTCTGTTGCAGGCTGGAATGAGCTGCTTATTGCCTCTTTCTCCCATCGCTCCGTGTCAGTGCAAGATGGCATCCTTCTGGCCACGGGCTTGCATGTGCACCGCAGCAGCGCTCACAGTGCCGGTGTGGGCTCCATCTTTGACAGGTACGTGGCCTGTTTCTGCCATCCCCTGGCAGTGGCAGCCAGGCTGGCTCTGTCCTTCCTGTCTGGATGGGAAATGCCCTTGATGAGAACTAATGCAGCCCCATGATTTGGGGCAGAACTAGCTTCAGATGAGGAGAGGACACTTGACTGGCTTAAAAACCAAGAACGGAGTGAAAGCACCTTGGAAAGTGACTTACAGCTGAAGAAGCAGATCTTTGCTTGGGTGTGCAGGGGCAGGAATGCTTCCCTGCCTTCTCTCGAGAGCTGGGCATAACTGGATCTAGAGCTAATGCTGATCAGCAAGAGCATAAACCCCAACTTTAAGCAAGAGCTTAAACCCCAGCAAAGCCTTAAACCCCAGCTTGTAATGACTGCACACGTGCTGTGCCTGCTCGCTGCCTGGCAGGACTCGGCATCACCGCTCGTACGCAGTTGGCCCGTCCACAGGCAGTGCCCAAGTTTGTTACAGTGAAATGTGGAGAACAACCCATGTGGTTTTCCTCACAAGAAGACTGAGAAGGGACCTCATCAACACTTCTAAATAGCTGAAGGACAAGTGTTAGGAGTTTGGGACCAGTCTTCCCAGTGGCACCCAGTGGTGGGACAAGGGGCAACAGGTGAAATACAAGAGGTTCCACCTAAACATAAGGAGGAACTTCTTTATCTTGAGGTTGTCAGAGCCCTGCCCCAGGATGCCCAGAGAGATTCTGGAGTCTCAGTCTCTGGAGACATTCAAACCCCACCTGGACTGTTCCTGCATGATCTACTCTGAGAGAACCTGCTCTGACAAGGGGGTTGGACTAGATGATCTCCAGAGGCCCTTCCAACCCTATCTGAACTGTGATACTGTGAAGTGAGTGCAAATTGTTTTCCAGAGTCTGACAGAGCTCAGAGACCACACGCTGAGCAAAGTGAGCAAATTCCATGCTCTGGTCCTCAGACACTTGTGATGCACATGTGGAAGAGCAGCAGGTGGCATGACTGTCCCTCAGAACTGCCTCTGCAGAGGAATTAGGGGTAATCCCAGTGCCTGTCCTGGATGCTTTTCAGCCCCCAGCCTTACTTTCCATACCTGTCTCTGATCATCTGCCCACCCATGTCCCCCACATACAGGGTCTTAACAGAGCTGGTGTCCAAAATGAAAGACATGCAGATGGACAAGTCTGAGCTGGGGTGCCTGCGAGCCATCGTCCTGTTTAACCCAGGTAAGTCAGAGGCCCAGGGCAGTCCCAAGTGACACTGGGACAGGTCACAGGCAGGAGGGCTGAGCGTCAGGACTGCAGACAGATCTGTCCCAGTCCCTGGGTGCATGATTAAAGAGCTCAAGTCCTCTCTCACTCATGCTGCACAGGCGCCCTGCTGGCAGTGGAGAGGTTCTCTGTGCAGAGATTTCCTCCTTACCTGTATTCTCTCCCTCACCCAGATGCCAAGGGTTTGTCCAGCCCCTCAGAGGTGGAATCGCTGAGGGAGAAGGTCTATGCCACACTGGAAGCCTACACGAAGCAGAAGTACCCGGAGCAGCCAGGGCGGTGAGTGTCCCCAGGCAAGGGAGCAGCTCAGGACAGCCCGACACCCACCCTGGTAGGATACTGGAGCAGGGGTGTCTGTGCCAGCTCTGCCTGAGCCACCTGCAGAGAAATGAGAGATAGTGTGGCCAGCAGGAGCACAGAAGTGATTGTCACCCTGTCCTGGGCACTGGTGGGACTGTGCTGGGTTCTGTTTTGAGTTCCTCAATACCAGAAGGACATTGAGGGGCTCCTGGAGCAGGTTCAGAGAAGGGCAACGAAGTTGGTGAAGGGTCTGGAGCATAAGTGCTGTGAGGAGAAGCTGAGGGAACTGAGGGTAGTTTAATCTGAAAAAAAGGAGGCTTGGAGAGACCTTCTTAATCTCTGAAATTCAGAAGGTTGGAGTAAGGTGGGGATTGGTCTCGTGTCCTGAAACAAGCAACAGGATGAAAGGAAACAGCCTCAGGTTGCACTGGGAGAGGTTTAGGCTGAACATTAGGAAAAACTTCTCTGAAAGGGTTGACAAGCTCTGGAACAGGTTGCCCTGAGCAGTGGTGGAGTCCCTGTTCCTGGAGGTATTTAAAGGGTGTGGAGATTTGGGGTGAGGGACATGGGTTAGTGGTGATCTGTCAGCGCTGGATTAGCGGTTGGACTTCATAGTCTGAAGGTCTGTTCCAACCAAAGGGATTCTCTGGTTCTACGATGATATAATAAGGGCAGGACAGACAAAGGATGGCCTGAGCAGCCCCCGAGCATCCTGCAGCCTGTCCTGTCCTCCCGGTGCCCTAGTCCTTGGCAAGTGCCTTTAGACTGCTGGTGAGATGCCATTTTCTTGCTTTCCAGTCCAATCCTACCCTCTGCTGGCCGAGCTCTCAAAGCGCCGGCAGCTGCATCCGTGTGGAGCGCAGCCAGCCGAGTGATGGGGGCCCACGGTAGCTTCTGCTCTTCTGGGCTGTAGATTTTGAAGACAGAGACATCGGAAGGGGGAGGCAGAGACTCTCTACCTGCTGCACCCCAAAACGGGACGCAGCAGCTGTCAGAGGCACCGCCGAGGGGTTTCTGGAGATGGTTTCAAGAAGGTTTAACTAGCACCACAAAAATGCAAGTCATGAGGTCAAGTGTTGGAGAAGGAATCTGGATGTGTTGTCTTCTGAGTTTTAAAAGAGCTAAATTCTGTTTTGAGAAGATACGTACTCCCTGCATGCACGCGGAGAGGAACACTTGCTTCGAAAGCATAGGGGATTCTGAGGCTGAGAACTCCTCAAGGTGTTTCTGGAGACTGTTCTCCTGAGCCCATGGCATGGGCTTGGAAACACGGGCAGAGAGAGGGAGGTCAGTGCCTCCTGTATGCCCCTGACTGTGCTCTCTTCTAGGTTTGCCAAGCTCCTTCTGCGCCTGCCGGCGCTGCGGTCCATCGGGCTGAAGTGCCTGGAGCACCTCTTCTTCTTCAAGCTGATTGGGGACACCCCCATTGACACCTTCCTCATGGAGATGCTGGAGACACCCCTGCAGGTCACTTGAGGCCCACCCTGTGCCCCTGCACAGCCTCCCCCCCCCCACTTCTGCTTTGAGTTGGCAAGAGCTCAAGAGATGTCCTCCACCCTCCACTCCTCCTTGGTGGACTTGTTGTGGTTTTGTACAGTTGTAAATCACCCCCTCTAACTCTTCCCTGGCCTGGCCATGGGGTTCACAGGTCCTAGGACCAGTTAACCATTCTTCTGCCCTCCCCTGTACAGATAATTGCTTTAAATTATTTTTTCACTCTCAATAAAAGCCAACAAAACAAATAAAATAATATATGAGAGGGGCACCGACTGGAGCTGGCAGAGCAGTGTCCTCCTTTGCTGTGGTCACAGGGCCATGTTGGGAACTGAGGAACCCTCCTGAGACTCCTGAGCAGCCCAGATCAGAGCAGGAACGTCACTTGGGATGGCGCTGCATGTGCCGATGGGCACAGTCCTCTGGCCAGGAGAGCTCCTTGATGCTGGTAAGGAAAGACCTGGAGAAACTTCCTGCTTTGAAGCAGAACATTTCATTCCGCTATCTTAAAAAAGAAAAGAAAAGGCTTTTGGACCCTTTGAACTCTTCTGGATTTTTAAAGAGTCACTTTTTAACATGTTTTTTGCTTTTCTGAGCCAATTCACTCATTAAGGGAGGAACTGAAGGGCTTCATTCTGGTCCAGGCAGAGTATTTTGGGATGACCCCAGTCTGGTGTGTTCACGGATAAGTTTCAGTTCTCTGAAGTTTCATGGATCCCATTCTCAGGCTTTTCCCCCTCTCTCTGTGTTTTTTCACTGGCAACAGGCTCTTCAACCCCAAATTTATAATCTCATACATCCATAAGTGAAACCTGAAGGGAGGGAAAGCATGAGACACTAACAAACCTCCCTCAAAGGGCTGCCTCATCCTTCTCTTGCTCCAGTGGCACCGCTGGAGCTCCCCATCGCAACTGAGTCAAACGAGCTAAAGACGTTAATTTGTTCAATATGCGGAGCTTATCCTGGTGGGAAAATGTCCTCCCAGGAACCCAGCAAAACTGTCTGCATTATTATTCATAAAACAGGTGTAGTGTTAAGTGATCTGCCCCTGCTGACCCTCTCAGCAGACAGTGCGGTGAGATGCAGCCGCGCTTCGTCTGTCCGCGTGACAGATTGCAACGCTGCCGCTCGGCGACTCGGCGAAGTTCGAGGGAAGGGAGTAGTGACAACAGGAAAGAAAGAAGGATAAAAATGAAACATTTTGGTAAAACTCCCACGCGGGGACCTGATTCATTCTCCAGTGTTTCACTGTGAGAAAACAACAACAAAACCCTAAGGAAAAAACCCCAAGTTGCCATAATTCTGGGGGTTTGCTGCTTTTTTCTTTGGTTTTCTTTGCACTGGCCAAGGAGAGATTTTTAATAGGAAAAAGTGATTTTCTATTCATAGAGAAGTATCTAAAAGCAGAAATTATTCAACCTACTCATTGTAAAATCTTTGATAGAGGTTGAGATGCTGCCCACAGACTGGGGATGGACCCACAAAGTGCTGCTGAGGTTCCCTCCAGCCCGGGCTGCTCCCTCCAAGAGCTGCTGGCTACTGAGAGCTGGTCCCCAGCTAGCTGGGTTGGGTTTATTTTCTGGCTAAATAGCCCTGATCTTCTCTCAACCTTCCTGCTCTTGTGTTTGGTGGCTTAAGTCAAGGTTGGAACTTAATTAGGCCAAGCCATCCAGAAGTGCTTTGGGCTGTGCTCAGCTCTGATGGTGGGGGTTTACCATAAACAGTGTGATGCCTCTGGACAGTTTGCGTACACGTTGAAGGACAGAACTGAGGGATGACTCTCTACATGCCATAGCAGTCTGTGCAAGGAGAGCTTGCCAAGTCCCATGAGTGATTCTTCTTGACTGGTTTGAGGCCGATCTTGGTCCACCATCTGCTAGCAAGTCCAGACCACTGCCTACAATACCATTCCTTGTTGAATCATAGAATCATTAGGGACTGGAAGGGACTTCAGAAGATCATCCAGTCCAATCCCCCTGCCACAGCAGCATCACCTAGACCATGTCACACAGGAGCACACCCAGGTGGGTCTTACATCTCCAGTGAAGGAGACTCCACAACCCCCCTGGGCAGCCTGTTCCAGTGCTCTGTCACCCTCACTGTGAAGAAGTTCCTTCTCATATCTATATGGAACCTCCTATGTTCCAGCTCACAGCCATTTCCCATTGTGCTATCACTAGATGACACTGAGAAGAGCCTGGCTCCATCCTCCTGACACCCCCCCCTTCACATATTTATAGACATTAATGAGGTCACCCCTCAGTCTTCTCCAAGCTAAAGAGACCCAGCTCCCTGAGCCTTTCTCCATAAGGGAGGTGCTCCACATCATCATCCTTGTTGCTCTATGCCGGACTCCCTCCAGCAGCTCCGTGTCCTTCTTGAACTGAGGGGCCCAGTGATGAAATGTGATAACCAAGACTGGGCAGGAAGTCTCAAAGTGGCCATTTGTGTCTCCTGGACTTCCCAACTTGAAATCCTGGAAAGGTTGTCTCTGGATTCTGGGCCACAAGGTCCCAGACTGGTAGATATTGGAAGAGACCTCTGAAAATCATCTAGTCCAGCTCCCCCTGATTGAGCAGAGAATCACAGAATGGCCAGGGTTGGAAGAGAGCTTAGAGATCACCTGGTTCCAACCCCCCTGCACAGGTAGGGACACCTTCACTGGACCAGGTTACTCAGGGCCCCATCTAACCTGGGTTTGAACACTTCCAGAGATGGGGCAGCCACAACTTCCTTGGGCAGCCTGTTCCAGCATCTCAGCACCCTCACAGGAAAGAATTTCTTCCTAATGTCCATCCTGACTCTCCCCTCTTCAAGTCTGTAACCCTTTCCCCATGTCCTCTCAGCAGGATCACGTTGCCCTGCAGTGAGTCTCCGTAGACGTGCTGAGGAATGAATCCCACGGTGGTTAGTGATAACTCACTGCTGTAGTAGTTTTCCTGCTGCAGCACAGCAGCTTGGTGTGGCTGGAGTTCCCCCAATCCGCAGCCCTGTGAAACCTCAGTTTTCATAAAACAGTAGAAATCTGAGCAACAGAAAAGCCAAAGAAATCTTCCAGCCATGCATGCACCTTCAGCCCCAGCTCGTGTGGAGTCAGAGCTGCTCAAAGGATTCAAAAAATAGCACTGAGGAGCAAAACCATCAGGAAATAGCAAAGTTTGGAAGGGACTCAACATGGTCATTTTTCCTTGCAGACAATTGTGGTGGTGCCTTCAAAATCCAGGCATTAGACACTTCTCAGGGGTAACAGGCTTCAGCTGCCTCCCCTTCCTACTGAAAGCTGTCTCCTCCTGTCTCCTCTAGAGTTCACTCTATCTGGATGACACTGTCTCTTGCCACCACTTCATCTGAAGGTCTGCTCAGTGGTTTCTCCATGAAAACCATCACAGTCTCAGATTAAACTCTGACACTTTTTTTTTCTTTGCTCTGGGAATAATAAATAAACCCAGCTGAGGGAGCTGGAGGTGTTCAGCCTGGAGGAGACTCACGGGGACCTTCTCCCTCTCTACAACTCCCTGAAGGGAGGTTGTGGTCAGGTAGGCGTCGGGCTCTTCTCCCAGGCAACCAGCAACAGGATGAGAAGGCAGAGCCTGAAGCTGCCAGGGAAGAATTAGGGTGGATGTCAGGAAGCCCTTCCTCATGGGAAGGGGATTGGACTCTGAAATGACTGCCCAGGGAGTGGTGGAGTCCCCATCCCTGGAGGTGTTCAAGGACAGGCTGGCTGTGGCACTTAGAGCCCTGGTCTGGCCGATGTGGTGGTGTTAGTTTATGGGCTGGGCTTGATGATCTTAGAGGTCTTTTTCAGCCTCAATAATCCCGTGATTCCCTTTCCCACCACACATCACATCTCACAAGCTTTCTGAGGTGGCAGCAGGTCCACCCTTCTATGGACAAGCTTTGGCTTAATGCACACGCCAAACATTTCAGTGCATTTATTAATTCTGAGCTGCTCAGCCTGTACTGCTCCATGTAGGGGTCCCCAAAATCCAGTGGGTTTAGCTACTTATGAGGATGACCTTGGGAAACCCCCTAAACCACATTGATTGTGCTAAGGTGATTTGTTCCTCACCCAGAAATGAAAGGGCAGTGGTTGCTTCAGTTTCTGCTGAAGTCCAACAACAGCAGGTCTGAGTTAGGAATAAAGAAAATAAATCAATCCCAAATTTAGTAGTTCAAAGGTCCTATGATAGTCTGGAGACAACTTCTAGACACCAGCAGTGTGACCCTGGATCGAGTGTGGCCTGTCTTCAAGGACATCTTGCCCGGGCTGAGTCTGGACTGCTGTCACCATCACACCCAAGCAACCCTGAGCTGACTGGTTTCTCTCTCAGTCTGGGAGATAGCTCTCTGTCATCTCATCGAAGGCTCTGGGGGAAAGCTGGGAGGGTGACCAGTACCTCCTGGAGCACCTGAGAGGCTAAAGGGTGAGGAGGCACTTCCCAGACCTGGTGGTGGCAGTGGGAAGCAGCACGTGTGTCCCTTTGTGGGGGTGATGGCTTTTATTTCACAAAACAGCAGCTGATGCCTGTGAAGAGCAGTGAGAGGGGCAGGAAGGTGGGGGTGGTGTGTCCTTTATGTGGGTAAGTGGTGTAGAGGCTGGTGGGCAGGCAGGGCTTCATCTACTGGGTTAAGTTGGCTTTGGGTATTAAAGGCATCCTGATGCTGCTGGCCCAATGTCTCCTTACCCCAAGGGAGATGCTTCTTCCAGCAAGGACCTGCTGGTTTACCTAAGCCCCTCAGCTTAGGTGAATATTAGACCCAGGCAACCCTAGCGGGGACATGGCTGAAGGAGACATGCTGCTTCTCTTCCAATGCTTGTCAATTTGCTAGCAGCTTCTATTTAATGTTGCTCTTCCCAGACCACCCAGTTTTTGTATCACCTGGTTGCCTGCAGACCCCACAACTAGAAGGAAAAAACTTAGTCCTGCTTTTCTCCTCTGGTTTAATCCTCTTCAGCTGTTGATGCTGTAGGTGAGCTCATCATGGAAGCCCTGGCCCTCAGGGGCTGCAGGGAGCTGTCTGAAACACTCTCCCCATCTCTTGTAGGGCTGTTGCTCAAGGTGAAGGCATTATTTGGGATTGAGGAGGATTACTTGCATATTTTACTGGTTTGCCTGGTCACTTTGCAGGAGACTGGTACCTGGTGGGTGTAAATCATGGGCAGCAACACCCTGCTGAAGCCTTCTTGATGGAGAAGAAGGGCCTGCCCCTTAAGCCTGATGCTTCCAAGACTAAGCAGGGAGCTGTGCAGGAGAGCTGTGAGGTGAGGCAGCTCCAGACCCCTCCTGGTCAGGAGAGGAGGAGGGACCACATCACAAGGTGACAACATTTAGGGGTAATAACTTCCCTCCTAGCTGTTCCTGCATCTTTGATCAAACCGAATCGGGTGGGCAGCCTGAGTTTATAACCAAGGAGCCCTGTGCAGGGCCGTGTGATGTGTTGCCACCCCACAGAGCTGCCCCTTGGCTCTGTAGGGAAAAATCCAGTGCCCTGCACAGCTCTGCAGCTGTGGTGGCTGTGCTGGTTGGCACAGGGAGGAAGAGCATCATGCAGTACCTGGAGCCCCTGTCACTGCAGTCCTTGCTGGGCTGGCGGCTCTCGGCCATGTGGCTCTGATAGATCCAGTGACCCAGAAACTTGGCTGAAGCTGCTTGGAGACCTTCAGGAGAAACAAAGACAGAGGCATCAGATTCTATAATCAGAGCCTAGTGCCTTCTGCTGCAGCTGCAGCTCATCTCTCCTGGGTGTGAGGGGTGGGAGTTTGTCACACTGACCTGTGCAATGGTAGTGATGCTTTTGTGCCTAAGCTCCCAGTGTGGTTATACTGGGACATGGTGAGTATGTTCCAGGACCCTCTTTCCTTCTCCCATAGGATTTTGGCAGGGTGATGGTGATCCACCCGCACTGACCCGCAGCCTGTCCCATTCCAACGAGCCCCCAAAGGATGTGACCTCGGTCCCTGCATCACCCACATCATCTGGGCGTGGAGAACACTCGGATGCCCTGCAGAGAGGCTGGGAGTGCTCTTGCCCCCCCATCCCGTGACAAGGTCTCCACTGAACACAGGCAGCAAGACCCCTAAAAAAACCCCTCCCCGCTCTCCACGACGCTGTGGCAGGTCACCCAGCAGCCAGAGCGAGGAAACCCAGGAGCAGGGAAGCAGCTGTTCGGGCAGCAGCGGGTACGTGGTTCTGGGCCTGGGGGCCCCTGAAACTCCCGAAAAAAATCCGACCTCCTCCAGGCAGGAGAGAGGGGAAGAGCCGGGCGGGACGGGAAATCGCCGGGGCTGCGGGATGGCTCCAAGTTTCAGCTTCCCCAGCCGGGCGGGATCTTCTCCTCCGCGGGTTTCCCCTCCCCGAAACCGATGCGGTTTGGCGGAGCCGGAGCGGCGCTTCCCGGGGCCGCCTCCCCTCCGCGGCTCGGCGGTACCGGAGCTGACCGGGCCCTGTTCGGTACCAGGGACGAGCCCTGTGGGGCAGCTCTCTGCCTTTGGGTTTTGTTGATTGATTTTTTTTCATTTTCCCGCCCCTTTCAGCACTTTTTCTCCTGGGGCGATGCGCAGCGCATCCCGCCCCGAGGAGCAGCTTTTCCCTGAAACCTCCGGGCTCGGGCTTCTGCTGGACGGGGGAGTCGCTTTCCAGCCGCTTTCAGAGCCGCGGTGGAGGGGCACCACCCTCCACGCATTTTATTATTTATTTTTAATTCTTTTTCTCTTGCTTACTCTGCAAAGAATCTGAAAAATCAGCCCCGGAGCGGAGCCGGGGGAGCCCCGGTGCCCCCCGGAGCCGGGCGGGGCTGGTGACTGCAGCCAGGCAGGAGAGCGGGGAGGAAACTTATTTCTGAGTGGGGTGGAGAGAGGAGGGCAGGGGGTGGGGGTCGGGCAGGGAGGTATCAGCTCCAGGAAATGTGCCTTGGCAGCAGTCGGACGGGCGCTTCCCCGCAGGTTGAGCCGCTTCCCTCTGGACCCGTCCAGGGCTCCACCGCTCCATCCCCACCGCGGGCAGCTCAGGGGGAGGCAGGACCCCCCGGAGCGGTGGCTGCGGATCCTTCTCCGCCCCAGGTAAGCGGCTGAGACCACCGTACCCCGACGGTAGCTCCGCATCCTCCGGTTTCTCTGCCGCTGAGGGGAACCCCGGCGCCGGCCGCCCCCGTCGTCGAGGCCGCGGGGCTGGTGGGACGCGGAGGAGGGGAGCCGGGGAAGGGGGTTCTGCTGGCCAGAGGGAGGAAGGCGGAGAGAGGGGAGCCCCAGGCCAGGCTGAGCGCCGTGTCCGGGCTCTGTTACAGGCGACCTCTCGCCCGGCCCGGCTCCCCACCATGCTGGACGGGCTGAAGATGGAAGAGAGCTTGCAGAGCGCCCTGGACCCCGCGGCACCCTTCTCCTCCCTGCTGGGTAAGTCATGGGGGACACCCACCCCCCATCAGCCCCGGGCACGGGTTGGTGCGGGAAGTTCCGAGGGCAATTTTTCCCCGTCTCGTTGTTGCCCGGCTCCGCTCCCTTCGGCCGCGCTGAGCTGCCGGCACCCGCCTTCGCCTTCCCCGTTTCGTTCCGTGATCGCATGAAATTGTGCCCCCCCGGCCCCAAGCGTATCGAAAACTTGCCCTCCCTATCGAACAATAAGTCATTGATTTTAATTCGGTTTTCTTCGTTGTAATTATTCGTTTTAATATTGGTTTCGAATAATCATTCTGCCGCCGAGCTGCGGCCCCATCGCCGACCCGACTTTCTAAGAGGAACGAAATTGGGGGCCACGTCCCACTCCAGGAGCTCCCCTAAAGCACAGGCTCCCCCCGTATCCCGGGGCAATGCTTCGCACACCTCCCACTGCCCCTTGACCCACCGTCCCACCGCAGCGGGATCCTCCGTCCATCCCTCTCCTTGCTCCATCTCTCTGTCCGTCCACCCACTGGTGTCCCCGGGTCCTTCCCCGCAGGCAGAGCCGTGACCCCCAAGTCCGTGTGCGAGGGGTGCCAGCGTGTGATTTCGGACCGGTTCCTGCTGCGCCTCAACGACAGCCTGTGGCACGAGCAGTGCGTCCAGTGCGCGTCCTGCAAGGAGCCCCTGCACACCACCTGCTTCTATCGCGACAAGAAGCTCTACTGCAAGCTGGACTACGAGAAGTAAGTGGCCCCTTGCCCACCCCGCTGAGCACGACAAGTAAGTGGCCCCTTGCCTGCCCCGCTGAGCGCCCTGCTCTCCGCTCCCACAGTCTACCCGTGTCTGTGCCCGGCGTGAGTCGACCTAACGGTGCTGCGTGGCGAGAAGCCCGCAGCCTCGTCGCACCCCACTTCTCCCTTTTTAGGGTGTTTTTTTGCGCCTCGGGAATTTAGGAGCCTTTTGTTGGGAGCGTGTGAGACTTGGGGGCTGCGGGGAGGTGGGGACAAGTGTTTCCCTGTCTCCTCTGGCTTCATTTGCCCATCTGCGGGAGGAACAATGTCTCGCTTTCTGGCTCCTGGATGGGGTTGATTTCCCTCACATCCCCACGGGCAGGGCAGGGCTTTTGTTCTCCCCGGCTGGGTGGGGAAACTGAGGCACGGGCCCCGCTGAGTTTGGAGCGTTTGCTCTCACACACCATGACCGAGCAGGAAGTTTGGATGTCGGTGGTTAAAGCCCTGACGCTCCCCCTTTTGCAGAGTGCGGGGCTGGGCTGGTTGAACAAAAATTGTTAAACCCCAGAGTTATAGTTAATTTTTTTAAAAGAAAAACCTTTCCAGTTGGAAGAGAGGGGGAAAAAGCCGCTGAGTTTTCCCTTTCCTGCAGCCGCTTTCGTTGCTTTTTTCCCTGCTCACCCCACTCTTGCTGTCACCGCTGGAGCCAGCTCCCTGGCTGGGGTCGAAGTCATTAAATTTGTGCTAGCCCTCTGGGCTGCTTGTTTCTCAATGAGGGTGTAAATGGGGGGCTGGATCCTTTTCTATGGCAGTAGCCAGCTGCTGGAGCCCTGTGATTTAATTCCCCGTTGCCGGCGATGCTCTCGGCCCTGGCCTTCGGTGGGTTGGCGAGCAGCTGCGGGTGAGCCTTGCTCTGGGCCTTCTCAAAGTACTTTTTCCTTTAAGTCCTGTATTGTGGGCCCGAGTTTAATCGCTATGGATACAAGGCAAATTGAAAGCAGAATTTGTGCGCGTGACCTTGTTTTCGAATGTTTACGAAAGAGCGGAAGAATTAGCTGCCGCGAGAGTCGAAAGGACGGAGCTGCGTTATAGGGGGCCGCTTGGTTTTCTTAGGTAAAAATGAGCTGAGCTCAGTTGTGTTGCTGGTTTGCCCATAGAAATTTGGCTACTGGTTCCTGTACGTTTGCAACACAATTTAGTTTGCATTTTCTACTTTATTAGTCCGTCCCTTTGGTGCATTAAGGGGGAAATCGGGTTTAATATTCCCCCAGACCTGTCCTTCCAGCCTGCAGCTTCTCTGAGTGCAGCTTCTGGGCTCTGGAAGCCTCTCGTAGGGTCTCTTGGCCGTTAATGGTATTGATCCCACAGTTGGCTTCTTGCTGTGCCCGTCATGCTGCCAGGAGGGACGCGGTGACCCTACTGCTGTGGCTATTTCCCGGTGGCGTTCGGGTTGGTGGCTCTTCCCTGAGCCAGGGAGAGGGTGTTGCGGCCGGCTGTTTCCCCGGGGTGTGATGGTTTTAGCTGCGAACCGCTGACTGCCTCTTCCCCTCCTGCCCCCACCATCACGTTGTTGTCCCTTAAATTTTGTTTTAAGTTGGTTTTTTTTTTTGATGTGGGGCTGCAGGTCCACGTCCCTGCTCCCTCGATCCCTGCAGCGGGTTTCTCCGCTGTGCCGGCACTGCAATTGCCGGGGATGGCAAAGCTGCTGAAGCTCAAAGAGCTCTTCCCTTCGGGCTCTGCCCAGCTCTACAAACAACTCTGCATTTCACAAAACCCCCTTTTTCTCTGCCCAAACTGCCCACCCTGTCTTTGGGCCGAGCGTCGCGGCCCTGCCTGCCTCCGCTGCTGCGATACCGGGGCTTTCGGTGTGAAAAGCCGCTGCGCTTGTGCTGAGCTAATTATCTGGAGCCGATAGCCGGATCATTACCGTGGGTGATCGACACTCCTCGCGGTGTGGCCAGTCCTCCCCTCTCCCAGGGCCTGTCGTTGCCTCAGTGGGGCTCACTGGACGGGAGGGCTGAGCTGTTGGTGGGGATCCTACCTGCTGGTGCCATGGGTTTGTGGGGTGTTTTTAATTGAAAGAAGGGATTTCTCTTCCTGCTGGTGACTGTTGGGGTGTTTTACCAGAGATGAGGGGGTGTGGTATTTGCTGACTTGGGGGTTTGATCTCTGCTTGAGCTCTGCTTGTTTATAGTGGGGCTGCAGAGGGTTAAGGACAGAGCGTGAGGCAGCAGTGATGTCTTCAGTTATAAATACAACCATGGAAACAGTTACGGAGGGTTTTGAGAGAGCATCTGACTTGCTGGACTCTGGAAAGTGAGGAGTCGCTCACTAAAAGATGTTTTAAATTTCTTTTGTCTTTCACAAAGAGGGGAAGACCCTGGACGAGGACTTGGGGAGGAGTGGACTGAGGTCTGGAGGTGCCAGGCCACTTCTCGGTGTCACTTTGAGGTGCCCAGGGCCACAGCTCAGGACCCTTGGGTGGCTTGGAGAGTGAAGTTGACCAAGGACTTGGAGGTTCAGGGGTTGCTCTTGCACTGGTTTCCCCAGCACTGGTGGGGAGGACGTCTGAGGAGGGACCGCCATGCCCCTGGGACGGCGTCTATTTGGGGCAGAGGACGTTCGTTACAGAACATCCCGAATCCTGCAGCAGCCCCCGGCACTTGTCCAAACCTGATAAGTCTCAACTATGACAAGGTTCAGGCTTTGCCCTGGCTGGCTCTCGGACTGCAGAGCAGCCCTGAGGACACACCCCGGCTGTGGGGGCCCCTGTGTCGGTGACCAAGCATGGACAGACTCTTGCGGTGGCAGGTTATGGCCGTAAATGGGGCGAGGTGCTGGAAGCGATGGGAAGAGTGAGGCTGCCCCAGATGCTGAGGATGGGGTCGGCTGAGCCCCACCTGCCCAGAGGTGTTTCACAGGCCAAGCAGAGTGGAAGGGAAGACCATAGGGACATCCCCACCCTGAAACCCGGTTTGGGCTGGATCAGGGGGCTGTGAGTGCTGACAGCGGTGCGGCCGTGGCGGGGGGCGCAGCTGGGGAGCGTGGCGATGGCGGGACGGCTTGGCACGTCCCCAGCCACGGCGCAGAGCCCCAGCCCCAGCCCCGGCTGGCAGGAGCAGATGGCCAGCACATCTTGGAGCAGGCCTGGCATGTGGGCGCCGGCAGCGGAGGGGCGGCCACCGCCCCTGAGCCACCACGGCCCTTAGCCGCCACTGCCGTGCGAGGCTCCCCGGCCCAGGGAGGCAGTTGTGTGATGCTGCTCTGTCTTCGTGGAGCTTGATGGTTCTGTGCCGCTGCCAGCTCCTGCAAAGCTCCCTGTGCCTACCTCCATAATCTCATGCTCCCGGGGCTGTGGGGTTCTGGGGGTGCCCCCACCTCCAGAGTTGAAACAAGGAGGGAAAAAATGAACAACCCTCCCAGCCCCTGAACATGCACACGAAAAGAAATGATGTGAAGAAACTCACTGCTGTTGGGTTTTTAAATCACACCCGGAGGCTTCCTGTGGGGAGTGAGCCCGAGTCCCCAGCAGTGGGGTCCCAGCAGACCGTGGCTGGCTTTGCCTAGGGGAAGGTGGTCCCTACCCGGCTCGGGGCAGCTCAGCGTCCTCTCACCCTCTGGAGCCTCGTCTGGCAGCTGCTGCCTGAGAGGAGAGGAGGGAAGGAGTTTGAGGCATGGTGGCTGCTTATCTTGCTTAACGTGGGTAATGAATGTAATTGCACAATTAGCTGCAAACCATGATGCTGCCTGCCTGGGTTGTGAGGGGGATAATCCCAAGCGGATTGAACAAATAAGGTGACACCGGTGCTGAACCCTTTAGGGCAGTCTGGTCCTGCCAGCCTGAGACTTCCCGTGGTCCAGGGAGGGAGGTGGCGGTGTGCTAGTGATACGTAGTCTGTTGCCTTCTCCAGCTTGAAGACACAGGATATTTTGCTCCTCTTATGGATGGCAACGGATGACGTTCCCTCTACAAAGCTGTAGGTCAGCCCAGCTAATGTGTTCTCGGAGCTCCTGTGGAGATGATGGTGCTAGCGGGAGCTTCTCCAGTTGACTAGGGACTGGGGATGGTCACCTTGGCCTGGATGGGGCAGCAGGGTGTGAGGGAGCTCTGCAGCACAACGGCCCTCTGGTCATTCTCTCTTTGTCCACCTCTCACCTTCTCTTCTAGTGCTGCCCATCCTTCTTGCCTGCTCTCCATCCTGACTCAGCACCTCATCTCCCCTAGGAAACCCCTCTCTGTCCTCACCCCCATTCCCGTGGTGGCTCCCGGAGGAAAGTGTTGACTCTCTGCCAGTCTGGATGAGGGTGGCTCTGGGGTAGCCACATCTGCCTTTTCCCTCGCCGGGGATGGGGTGGTGGGCGCTGCCGGGCTGGGGCCAGGTGACAGTCCTTTGGTTTTTGCTGGTGAGTTGCCCTGTTGTGCCAGTGGTGGGGGAAGCATCGGGATGAGGTGTGAGAGGGCTGTTACAGAGGCAGCTGGAACAGCAAAGTGAGAAAAATGCACCTTGTCCTCCTCCTTGGTGGCCCACATCCTCCTCTCTGCTGCTTGTGGGGCTTCCCCATTCCAAAGGGAATGGATTTGGCATCTTGCCCCTTCCCCATGACCATAATTAGATCTGTATCTCCCAGTTTCATAGAGGGGCCGGGAAGGGAGCAACGTTTGTCAGCTCAGGAGTGCGGCAGCCGAACGCTCGTCGTCCGTTCCTCTGTGGTGGGGACAGGGGTGGCTTCAGGGCCAACCCTTTCTCCCTGTGGCAGTGAGCTGGTGCTGGTGGAGCTGGGACTCGCCCTCGAGAACCAGCATGGTTTCACCATTTAGTGCTGGAATTGCAGTGGTTTTATCTGTTCTCCTCTTTGTCTTTCTTGCTCCCTGACCTGCCCCTGACAGGGTGCTCGGAGCTGGGGGAGCCACATCAGACCTTTGCAGTCCCAGTGAAGGCACCTCAAGGAAACTGACTGAGGAAGAAAGGGGGTAGTTTTTTCAGCTTGATGAAATTTTGTCTCCACCAGCTGGAGAGACAGCTGGGGTCCTCTCCTGCCCCAGCTCACCAGCCCTCGCCTCGCGGGCTCTTCGCCTGCTCGCAGGGAGGGGTTTGCTGAGCTGGGGATTTGAGAGACCCCACACTCTGGTTTCTTGCTCAGTCGGCTCTCTGGGAGATCTCCAGTGGGATCTAAACCCCATTGCTCTTGGGTTTTGGAGAAGGTTGTGGTCTCCAGCACTAGCCATGCCAAAGAGGGATGTGCTGGTGGCCACATGTGCCCCTGGCAGGGCTGAGCTCTACCGGCTGGCCCCATCCCTATAGCAGCAGTGAGGTGGCCTCAAAAGATCTCAACTCATAGAGGTTCCTGCCTCTGATCCTGCTCATGAAGTACTCTCTGCCTTGGAGGAGAAGAAAGGGGGCTTTGGTGATGGGGGCTTCTTGCAAGGGTGCAAGTCCTACTTCTGGCTGAGAAAGAAGGGAAAACCCAGTGGTTTGAAGGAGGTTTGGTCTGGCTGGTTTCTCAACCATCATGCCTAAACCAGGTCTGGTTTCATGGTTCCCCACTTGTGGTGAGCCCCATGACGAGCAGTCAAGGAGAGGGAGGTCCTCCATATGTCTTATGTTGTTCATGGGGGGACTGGACTAGATGATCTTTCGAGGTCCTTTCCAATCCCTAATGATTCTATGATTCTTGAGATGCTCTTTGTCCCTTTGTGCTCCCTTCTGCATGTGGCTGTTGCCCTCTGCAGATGCAAACACAGAGTGATGCCACCAGTGTGAGCACGATGATGGGGGGCTCGGGCTGCAGGACTGTGCCTCTGCCTGAGACTTAATAGAAGGTCTCCATAACAGAGGTAGAGAAGAGCTTTGAAGCAAGAGACAACATTTGCATTTTATTTTGTATTTAGAAGCAGCGGGGCTGACCCAAAATAATAGGGTTGTAAATGAAGGGGTTTTCATGAGAAACTGGAATTTCCATGTGTTTGTGAGAGACTTGAGAAGAAGGGGTGGGGGGCCACACGCACAGTAACGGTGCAAACGCTGCACGCACCTCGGTGAAAGCCCATGGCCACCGCTAACCTCTGACTTGGGTTTTTGTTCCTCAGTGCTTTCAGCCTGGAAGGAATCCTGCCTAGGCACAAGGAAACCAGCAGGTCCATGAGTGTCTTCTAGAGCTAGAGGTCTTCAAGAGCAACAGATGCACCTGGGTTGTCTCGTGCACCTCCCTGAAACCAGCAGCACCTCGGTGCAGCTCTGCTTGAGGCTTGGTGGTTTTTCACCGGTCCTTGTTTGCCCAGGGAGAGGGGTTCTGTGAGGGCTGGCTTTCCACCCCAAATATTTATAGAGAGCAGATCCCAAAGTTCCCAAGAAACACGGCTGGATCTCTTTGGCTTGGAGAGGAGGAGGCTGAGGGGTGACCTCATTAATGTCTATTAATATGTGAAGGGTGGGTGTCAGGAGGATGGAGCCAGGCTCTTCTCCGTGTCATCTAGTAATAGGACAAGGGGCAATGGGTGTGAGCTGGAACAGAGGAGGTTCCATATAAATATCAGAAGGAACTTCTTCCCAGTGAGGGTGACAGAGCACTGGAACAGGCTGCCCAGGAGGGTTGTGGAGTCTCCTTCTCTGGAGATGTTTAAGACCCACCTGGATGTGTTCCTGTGTGACTTGGTCTAGGTGATGCTGCTGTGTCAGGGGGACTGGACTAGATGACCTTTCGAGGTCCCTTCCAATCCCTAATGATCTGTGAATCTGTTGTGTGTACATTTCTCAGCTCAGGAGCAGAGTCATCTTGTGTTGAACAGAAACAACTGGTTTTCCCAAATCTCACTCTGTGCTTGTGTGCACCCACCTGTCTGCAGCAGAGCACTTCCCATCCCTGTGAACATGGTGCTGCTTTGGGTCCAGGTCTCCACACTGGTGCCTAGTCTAGGCATGATGGGCCGTGGAGAAAGAGCTGGTGCTTGGCTCCTTCACCCATGAAATGGAGCTGGAAATAGAAATCTAGTTTAAGTGCTTTGAGCACCTTGCTGGGTGAGTTTGAAGGCTGTGATTTCTCAGTCCCTCTTGAGGTTCACCTAGTTTCAGTGTTGTGCCTGCCCTTGTGTTCTCCACCTAGGGCTGCCTTTGAAGGTGGTCAAGAGCTTGTGAGGCAGAGACACTGGCTTCTCTCAGGCACACATCAGGGTACGGCATGAATTGGTTGGAGATCTACTCTCCTCTGCACTATCAGACAGTGATGCTTCCTCTCCTTGGAGGTCGCTGGGGCTCCATGGCTGCAGATGAAAGGTTCACCAAGGGTGGACTCATCCTGCTGTTCCTCAGGGCAAATGGCTTGAAGGGCACAGCATCCTGGAAGAGGCTCTTCAGCTGCTTCTTGTGCGAGCCCATGAGGGTTCAGCGCTGATCCTCCCTGTGGCCATTGCCTGTTCGCTGTCACTTGCAGCTTCCTAGCCTTCTCCTTCCCTTGTGGGCTTCATCTCCTCAAGCTGCTCATGGGAAGAGCTTTCTGTCCTTGCCAGCAGAACAAATCCCTTCTCACATCGCCATCGCTCCTCAGCCCACTGTCCTCCCGCAATGCAGAGTCTCCCTCCCCAGTACGCAGGGACCTGAACGCAGCTCTCGGCTGCAGCAGGTTTGGCTCTTTGAAGGAGTCGGCGTCATTTCTTCTCTCCAACTGCTGCCGTTACAAGAACCATGGATGGTTTCCTTCTCAAAGCTGCTGCTTGGCATTTGCTGGCTCTGCTGAATCTTTATTCCTGGGAAACAGCGTCTTGGCTGTGCAAAACATCGCTAACCTCTGCAGGGAAATGGGTGGTCTTGCCGTTGGATGACAGCTGCTGGTGGTGAAGGTTAGTGTTTGTCAAGGCCCAACCCCAAAACTCTTGCCCAGTGACTCCTGTGTCAGCTCAGGACTGGGATCACCCTACAGCACACTTGTGGGGTATCTTTTCCATCTCTTTTCTTGGGGAGCGATGTCCAGGCAACAGGAGAGGAAGGGATGGCTGCTGTGCCCTGTGTGCAGGACCCCAGCCCTGTGCTGCATGTTGAGGATGGCATGAGTCTCCTCCCTGCTTGCAGAGCCCTTTCTGTAGGCTCTTGCAAAGGCTGACGTGGAGGAAGGAGGCTCAAGGCTCAGCCAGGCTGAGGTCTGAATTGCCTGATGGAAATGCAAGTCTTGGCTACTGGCAGAGCTGAGAGCACCTTGCTCACCTGAGCTGTGTCCATGAACCAAACGATCCTGCTGCCTTGGGTGCCTGCATTCTCTGGTGTGGTGGGATGTCTCAGGCTCCCATGTCTTCAGTCTGACTTGTGCTAAATGGGCGGCCAGTTGGGTTGGCCACTGGGAGCCGAAACTCTGAATTATGCATAGCTCAGCATCTCCACTGCCGGGCAGAGCGCTGGAGTGGTATCGAGCAGATCCTTTTAAACAGCAGTGTGGAAGCCATTAAGGGTTTGAAGTTTCATGATGCCTGCTCAGGTGAACGTCGCTCCTTCCTTCTGCACCCGTCATTCTGAAAAGCTGAAAGAGCAACCTCAGCACACTGACTTAAAAATTTAATGAAGCTTAAAGTCTTGTAGGCTGGGCTCTTGGGTCAGAGCTTGTTCCAGCTCTGGCCTTGGGAAGGAGGGTTAACCAGAAAGGAGAAGTTTCCTGCGTGTGCGTCACCTCAAGGACGTTACAAACCGTGATGATGGGAGGTGATGGCATGGAGGTGGATTGGGAGAAATTAAGGGGATGAGACATCAGAGATGAGTGAAGGGCCCTGCGTGGGGAAGTCCAAGTGAGGTATTTGTCCTTGACGGGGAAAGCTGCCTGTGGTAGGGATGGTATTTTCTGGCTCTGCTGCACAAGGTGCCCATGTGGTGGACGTCCTCTGCTCTGCAGCTCCAAACCTGAGCAGTGCTGACGGTGGGATGCCAAGGTGCAACAGGGTCTGGGTGGCTCACTCACTCCATCTGGTTTACACGCTCCTCACAGTGTTGGCCAGCGACGCTCCAGGCTGGGGAGGGCTGCCAACATGCTTGTGCTGCCAGTCTCCAGGAAAGGACCTCCAAAGGTCTTCTAGTCCAGCTCCCTCACAGCAAGCAGGGCCATCACTCACGAGACCAGATTGCCCAGAGCCCCATCCAGACTGACTCTGAATGGCTTCACCACCTCTCTAGGCAGCCTTTTCCAGGGATCCACCACCCTCAGATTAAAGAACTTTTTCTTGATGTCCAACCTCAATCTACTCTTTTCTAGCTTCAGACCATGACCCCTCATCCTATCGTTCCCTGCCCTTGTGAACAGTCTTCCCCAGCCTTCTGACAGGCCCCTTTCAGGGACGGGAAGGTCACTATAAGGTCCCTTTGGAATCCTCTCCTCTTCAGGCTGAAGGACTCCAACTCTCTCAGCCTCTCATGGTGTAACTGTAGGTCTTCAGGGCTGCAGTGAAAGTGCAGGAAGCACATTCAGCTCTCTGATGTGCACATGGGGGCACCGCTCACTACATGAGACCGTCTCTCCTCTGCGGTCAAGATCGGGGCACGGACGCCCATCATCCTTATCCAGGCAGGGAGATGTGAAGTGATGAATCTGGCTGTGAAGCCAGCGAGCCCAAATCTTCCCAGCTCTGCTGAGATGGCCCATCCCCATCCTCCAGAGCAAAGTGCGATGTCCCTGCCAATGGTGCCTTTCATCTGCTTCCAACCCTATAACAGAAATCCCAGGAAATCCCTGTATCCTTGGCTTTTAGAATAAACACACCCCCACCTCGAACTGATTCATTTTTTGCCTGTTTCAGCCACTTCTGCTTCCAAACATCAGCCTTGGCCCCTCTCTCTGCCCAGTGTGACGCCGGCAGGATGCCGCTCTCACGCAGCGCAGCCGCCGGGCTCCCCTAGGGCGAAGCCGTGCGGGTCCCCTCCATCATCCAAGGACTCACACTGGGAGTGGAAGATGCTAACCCCTAGATCTACACTTACCCCTTTGAGCTGGACCGGTGCCGCCAACTGCCGACGCATCCCGCCGAAGCTGTGGGGCCGGGATTTTTTCTATTTCTTTTTTTCCATAAGGATTAGTGGCTGGAGAGCGGGGATTTTCAGACTGACAAGCCCTTGGCAGAGGAATAATTACAGGCTCTTTATGCTTGGTGTTTGCTAAGCAGTTCTAAATTACTTTTTCCCTCGGGACATGTTTTTTTTTTTACCTAAGTCCACAAAATTGGAGGGGGGGTGGAAAAGAGGGGAGAAAAAAAGAAGCGCCTTTCCTCAGTGCCCTTGAAAACACTCAAGACCATAGTGGAGAACGTTGACGCTTTGGCCCTAAGACTCTGTGTGTGTCTGTTTGCTTTCACAACCTCCAGTCAACCGAAGTTTCTTGGCTGGTGATGCTTCAGAGACGGGAGATGGAGGGAGATGGATGCAATCACTTCTCGGCCATCTCAGGAATGTGGGTTTTGCCTCTGCGGTGGATCCCTTGGGCTTTTTACCCCACTCCTCGCTCTGCGAGAAGATTTCTGGGGCTAGTGGAGCTGGTTTTCCCCGTCAGTCTCTATTATTTGCTTGCACTGTGTTGGTGCACATCCCCCTGGAAAACCACAGCCCTGCCCACGGGGGCAGTGGTGGGAACTCCCTGCGATCCCTGGGGGCTGGGGACCCAGCCCTGTCCTCTACTGGGTCCAAGGCAGACGCGAGCTCCTGCCTTCTATCCCTAGCAAGGTCCACCTCCTCTTGGTTCCTACACAAGTCTTTAGCAAGGTGCCCTAGTTTCCTGAGAGCACCTGAGCTGTGAGGGGGTCGCCCTCTCATCCCATCCCTCCATCTATCCCTGATATTGAGCTCCGCTGGCCATGTCCGGGGGGACCCGGGCCAGGACCCCGCTGGCGTTCGCGCTCTGCAATATAAGAAGCCCGCAGGGGCTGCATTATTGCATCGGCTGTCGGGGCAGCGCCGACTGCTCCCCTGGGATTACCGCAGCAATATTCCCACCGCCGGCAGAGCGGGGAGCGGGGCAGGCTGCTGTTAATAACAGCCTTGCTCTGCCTCGGCTTTATTAAGTGAGGGAAGGCTCTGCTCCTTGTGCCCCAGGTGTGTCTGGACTCCATGGTGAGAGGGAAGGGGGTGGGAGCAGAGAAAGGGGGGGTGGTGAAAGATGGTGTTTGAGGTAATTAGAGCTTCTTGATGGAGAATGAGGGCTGTAGGAGAGGGGGCAGCGGTATCTTCATGCTGTGTCCTGCTGCAAAACCCTTGTGTGGGTGAGCACAGCCCACCCTGCTCTGCCCAGCCCTTTGCTCCCAAAGGGGGAGTGGTGGTGAGGGAGCAGAGTGGGGAACACCTCACTTACCCCATTCCTCCCTCTTCTGAAGTCTGACTATGCTTGTGGGGAGGCCCTCATGTAGCTTTCAAGGTCCCATGTGTCTTGTGGACGTGGTGGGTGACCCTGTTGTCAAGGGTCGAGGTGCCAGAAGAGGACCTGCCCGTCCTGTCTTTGCTCTGCCTTGGCCAACTTTTCTCAGGGGAAAGGGGTTTTTTTCTCTTCTTCCCCTGCCCAGACACTGTGAATCCCACTAAAACTTTTGACCGGAGCAGGGATTAGGTGCTCGGGTTTCAGCTCTTGTCTGTGAGTGGTGTAGACTTTCTGCTGGAGCTCGAGTGACATTTTGTGGGAGATAGGAGAGTATTAAGTGTTGGTCCTTGCAGATAAAAATAGTCACTGGCCCAATGATGTTTTCTGCTGTCTTGTTGCTGGTCTGACCTGGCTCCATCGTCTCCTGACCTGCTGGCACTCTTGACCTGCTCTTCCCTTAGCGTCAGGTGTTGGGGGCACCCACAGCTTGACCTGGCACAGTCTTGCTCTGAGCATCCCCAGCTGCCTGACACAGCCATGCCCAGGCTCTCGGTGTAGGCTGGAGGGCAAACTCGGCTGGGAGCAGCAGCTCCTTGATTTCGGGTCACAAAGGAAGGAATCAGTGGCCGTCCTTCCCACCCCAACCAAACATCTTCCCTGAGGTCAGAGCCTGAACATCAAAGCAGGTACCCCAACCCTCACCATGTGGAAGCTCTCCTGGTCCTGGTCTCTCCTGTGCCCCTGTGCCTGCTGCTCTGTTTTCCCTGTTGCTGTGTCTTGGAGCCAGTGTTTTTGTTCTGAGGTCACAGCTGGAGCATCAGAAGAGCTGACTTCTGCCACTCCAGAACCACGGGGCTGGGGCTGGTCATAAGGAAGGGTTGGGAGAGGAAGGGGAGGGAGTGGCAGGGTCTGGCTTGCTGCTGAAGTGGGCCCAGATCCACTGCTGGGTGAGGCTCTCCCACCCTGTCTGCCATGAGCCTTTCGTGGGCTCTGCTCCACTTCCAAAAATAGGCAGTGTCACTCTGGAACAGCCTTTGGGCTGCCACCAGGGGCAATTTCTACTGGTGTCGAGTCTTTCTTTCTCATGGCTGCACTGGGAAGCCCCCAGATGTTGGTCTCTATGGACTGGGCATTCTTTAAGGATGCTTCTGTTCTATCTAGTTGTTTTTCTGATGCCCACCAGAGCCATGGTGGAGTCCCCATCTCTGGGATTGATGTGCTGACGGACAGGGTTTAGTGATGATCTGGCAGTGTTGGCTCAATGGTCAGACCTGATGGTCTTAAAGGTCTTCTCCAACCAAAACACTTCCATGATTCTATGTGGTTGCTCTACCCAGACAAGTCTTTGTGGACCTCCTAGCTGTGTAGCCAGGCTGCCTTCAAGGTGACATTTGAACTTCAGTCCTTAAATACCCCTCTCAAAAAAGTGAAGGCTTCGGGGGGCAGCATCTTTTCCAGACTGTCTTTACTGCCTGCTTCAGGGCCCACCCGCTGCTGGGGGATCCATCATCTCGCGTGGTGTTGTCCATCAGCTGAAGCATCCCTCCCAGCAGCAATGAGGAACGAGGTCCTCATGTGCCTGGAGCCAAACCAATACGATGGCACTTGGCCACTCATAGTAGTGGGCGATAGCTGAGCCCCTGCCAGAAATTCCTCCAGTAGGATCGGGAACGCTCCGGGGTGTTAAATTTGTCCTGCGGTGCGTAACCTCTGAGCAGAGCCCGTCGTGTTTTGTAACGGGTCATATGATGCCGGCTGTGCTTCAAGGTCAGCGCTGAGCCCAGGGCTGCCGGGACAGCTTCTGGCTGCTGAGCTACCTCACAGGGCTCTGCACCCTCTGGGGTCAAGCCTTGGGAACTCAGGCTTGGAGCTGGATGTTGTTTTGCTTCCAGCTGGCGAGGCTGCAGGCCGTGTCTTGAGATGCCTCCTTGGCGTGCAGACCCTAGCCACGAGCCTCCCGCAGCCCCATGGGGATTTCTCCGGTGCCGCTGACACGCTGTGTCCACGTCTGGAAGCCACCACCTCGTGGTAGCTCCATCTCCTGAAAGTTTTATGGCATCCTGCTAAGGACAGACCTTTGCAGCACACACACGGACATGGTTCCCTGGCTCAAAGTGCCTTAAATTACCTCCCAAAAGGGGCTTCATCCCGTGTCCCTAAAGCTGGGGGTGCTGCGGTGCAGAGAAGGGTTTGCTGGCCGAGCTGAAGTGTGCGGGGTGCTTGACCCAATGGATGCTGCTTCCTGCTCTGCCCCCCAGCTTCCTGCAGGAGATCACTGCCATCCCCGCAGGAAGAGTCTCCCGCAGCCCTCATCAGTGGCCAAATGCTTTAGTTTCATCACTGCGTCGAGCAATTAGAAGGGACTTTTTGGATGGGTCGTTAAATAAGAATTAGCGAGGGTTTAAAATATTAACGGGCGGCCGGCCCTCTCCGGGTCTCCTGTTACACAAACGTTTCATTTACAATTTGACCCCGAGCTGGGATGTGCTGAGAGATGCTCGGGCTGCAGCCTGCACGCGGGGGTTAACGTGGGGCTCTCTCCTGCCAGAAAATAATAGAAGCCAGGGGCTGCCTAGGGATCACGCGTGAAGGATTAGGAAGAGGATATGCACAGGCCTGCCTGCAGCTGGCTGCAGCCTAGCACAGAGGGGTGAGCCTGGAAGTCATCGCTGCGAGGGGGCGGGCATGTCCAAAAACCTGAGGAGCTCTGCAGCCAGACAATGTGTTTAATGGGAGGTGGTGAGTGGATCCTCTTGCCCTGAGCAAACACCTTGCAGCGGATGCAGTTCTTCGGTGTACGTGGAGAACGATGCTCTCTGGGGATCTGGTGGTTTTGTGTGGCTGGAGAATGTCAGGCTTCAGAGAGCAGAGTTTTGGAGTGAGTAGGACGTGCTGGGCTCTGGGCACAGGGGGTTCCTCCCTGTCTACAGGATGCCTCATCAGAGCTTCAGGTCCTGCTGAGAACCTGGCTTCGTCCACAGCACTAACCGGCATCTTGGTTTTTAACGCTCCAGTAGTAAATTTACAAATGACACCAAGTTGGGTGGGAGCGTGGACCTGCCTGAGGGTAGGGAGGCTCTTCAGAGAGACTTAGATTGGATCAGTGGGCTGAAATCAACGTTCAGTGTTTCCGCAGGGGCAAGTGCTGGGCCATGCCCTTGGATCACAGCAACCCCCACAGCGCTACAGGCTTGGAGAAGGGTGGCTGGAGAGCTGTCCAGCAGAAAGCAGCTTCGGGGTGCTGGTTGACCGGTGGCTGAATATGAGCCAGCAGTGTGCCCAGATGGTCAAGAAGGCCTGTGGCATCCTGGCTTGTACCAGCACTAGTGTGGCCAGCAGGAGAAGGAAAGTGATTGTCTTCCTGTACTGGACACTGGTGAGGCCACATGTTAAGTACTGGGGTCAGTTTTGGGCACCTCAGTACAAGAAGGACATTGAGGAGCTGAAGCAGGTCCAGAGAAGGGCAACAAGGTTGGAGAAAGGTTGGAGAATAAACCTTGTGAGGAACAGCTGAGGGAGCTGGGGTTGGTTAGTCTGGAGAAAAGGAGGCTGAGGAGAGACCTTATTGCTGTCTACAATTACCTGAAAAGAGGGTGTAGAGAGGTGAGGGTTGGTCTCTTCTCACAGGTTGTTAGGGATAGAACAAGAGGGACTGGCCTCAAGCTGCACCAGGAGAGGTTTAGTCTGGACATTAGGAAACATTTTACTGAAGGAGTAGTCAGGGATTGAAAGAGGCTGCCCAGGGAGGGGGTTGAGTCACCGTCCTTGGACTCATTTAAGGATCATTTAGATGTGGTACTTAAAGATACGACCTAGTGGTGACCTTGGTAGAGGAGGGTTAATGGCTGGACTGATGATCTCAAAGGTGTTTTCCAACTTGAATGATTCTAGGATTCCTTGGCTCAGGGTACTGGATTAAGTCCTCCTTCATCTTTCAGTAGTGAGAACTTCAGCTCTAGAGAAAGCTGGAAGATGCTCAGGCCTTGTGTTTGACTTGTTGACATTGGTAGTGCTGTTTCCTGAAGGGCTGATGCCAGGGAAATAGTGGAGTCATTGTCTGTAGAGCTGTTCATGAAACTCATAGATGTAGCACTTCAGGATGTGGTTTAGGGTGCAGGGTGGGGTTAGGCTGATGGTTGGATTTGATGATCTTAGAGGTCCGATCCAAGCTCCATGATCCTATGCAATGGTTACAACGAGCTGGCCCAGCAAGGCAGAGTCCCAGCTCTCTGGGTTAGTAAGTGCCTGATTTCCTAACATCGAGTACTCAGCATTGAGATTTACCTTGCCGCCACCATGCTTGAGGAAGGTGCCTGCTGAGATGGAGGCATCTGAATTCCTGGAGGCATGTCAGGGCTTTATGGCTCTTACCCAAGAGAAGCACGTTGGTTTTGTGGCAACTATTAATTGCTTCCTGAATTTAAAAAGCATAAACAGATCCACTTGCCGGGGAATGAGTTACCCTGCGCATAAGCGCTTTGCCATTAGCGTGTAGCTGACCCTGATGATGATGTGAGAAGCAGAAGAGCTTTCAAAGAATTTACCAGAAGCCATTTCAAGGCAGGTTGTGTGTTGTGAATCCTCAAATAATGAGACAGAAGGAATGAGATTAGATAATAGTTTGCAGGAACTGGACGCGACTCCCCCTTGAAGATCTTGAGATCATTAGAGACGCCGTGTGGGGAGGCGAGGCCAGGGCCCTGGGCGTCCTTCTCCCGGCAACCGATGAGTGAGTTTACAGCCTGGAAAATGAGATTATCAAAGGGTCTGGTTTACACACTGCAATAACGAGCAACACTGGAGAGCCCAACGGGCTCCTGTTACATCCAAAGGTCCATTGTAAAGCTGCAGTGGTTCCTGGAGGAGCAGCCCAGGATGGGGCTGTTTGCAAAGGTTAAAGGATGCCCGTTGCATCTCGTGCAGAACCATCTGGGTTGGAAAAGGCATTTAAGATCGTAGAGTCCAACCGTTAACCCAGAACTACCTGGTCTCCCCATCACATCATCCCTGGAGAACACCGTAGGCTTTGGTGTGGGTGTCTCGGATGATCCCTTGCCTCTGCTGAGCTCATCCTGGCTCAGGGAGATGCTCCAAGAGGACTTTGAGCTGCTGAAGCAAAGGAGGTGGTGTCCCATCTTGCTCTCGGTTTGTTGCGAGGAGCACGTGCATTTCTGCTCCTGTCACAGGTGGAAGGTTTTTAGGGTCCCCCAGCTCGTGGATGGGAAGCTAAACTATTTCACAGGGAGGTGCTGACATGTGGTGCTGTTTGCTGCCTCTGCCCTCCAGCAGCATCTTCTGTTTGCTCCTTCTCCTTTGCTCTTCCTCAGGCTCCCGCGTCACTGGAGCGGTGGGGTTGGATGAGCTGGTGGCTTCTGGTGACAGCCCTGTTTTCATGTTGGGCTTTCCCTAGAGGTTTGGAGATGGTTCCTGCTGTGAGGAGCAGGGGAGCTTTGCAAACACCGTTAATACCTGGCTTGTCTGTTTGTCACGAGAGTCATGAGGATGATGGTGCCTGACCCCAGGGAAGGTGTAGGTCTAGGTTAGTGCTGGGGTGTGTGCTTTTGTGCCTCCAGTTTTCGCTCTCTCCAGCAGAACAGTGGCGTTCAAGGGAGCTCTGGTCTTCCTGGAATAGGAGGCAACAGGATCCACCCTGGAGCCTTTTGCCCAGCAGGGTCCTGCCCCATCTGAGAAGCCCCAAACCCATCTGGGTGCAGCGATGGGGGCGGAAAGGTCTGTGCGAGGTCTGTGCTTCCTTCTCCACTCCGGTGCTGATCATCCCCCTCCACCACGTGAGGTGGTGCCTGAGCTTGGGGCTTGACTTTATTCTCCTTTAGAAATGGGGAGGGGTAGGGTGGAAAGACCTTAAGGAGGCCCCAGCAAGATGGGGCTTGGAGCAGGGCAGCTCTCGCTCCAACTTTCTGTCTCACTCTGCTTAATGGACCCGTGCTCCCGGTGCAAAGCCAAGCTCACGTAGGCGAGCGCCGCGCGGACGGACTGCAGGGTCTTGCCTAACCCGGCGCTGCCGGCCCTGTCCCTGCGGTCTGCGCGCGAGGTCTCGGCTTCGCCTTTGCACCGGCCAATCAGGCTTTGCCCAGCCTTGCGGATGCCTTCTGGTGGTGGGTGGGTGGAGGCAGGGGGTACCCTGCACGGCACCTGAGGATGGAAAGGCTGTTCTGCACGGCAGTGGAAGGAGCTGCCAGGCTTTCTCCCTCCCTGGAGATGGCTTGGAGGTGCTTTCCATGCCGGTGACACGGGCAGTTCAGATCATAGATTCATAGAATCATTAATGACTNACATCCTTCTTGAACTGAGGGGCCCAGAACTGGACACAACACTCCAGATGTGGCCTCACCAGTGCAGCGTAGAAAGGGAGAAGAACCTCTCTTGATCTGCTAACCACCCAATGATGCTCAGTAGATTGGCAGGTGACACCAGCAGACTTTGGTGGCAACAGGGTGTGGGAGAACGCAGGGAGAAGCACTCAGCAGCCTAACCAGGGCTCATTTGTTTTGCGCTTCTTGCGCTCAGATGGTTTTCCTCCTGATGCAGACCTTCTCCACAGGCTTTCACAACTGACTCGAGCAGGCTCAGGCTCTTGGGCAGATTTTGGCTTCTTGCCTGTCAATACGTGGCTGCGTGGCCCGAGGTGACGTTACTGGTGTGTGTCAGCTCCGTGTGAGTCTTTTCTCACTTCTCCATCCCACAGAGGACTTCCAGGGACAGGAGGCACCTGAGGGAAAGGAGATTCTGTAGAAACCAAGGCACAGTGGCACCATATCCACCACCCCAGCCTGGTGGACCCCATTCCTGTGTGGCTCTGAGGACCGCTGGCCTCAGAGGCAGAGAGCACCCAGTGTGGATTTCTTTCTGGGAAGTGGGGACCAGGCAACGCACCACCCACCAGGGATGTCTCTGGAAGGGGAGGTGTGCAAGTGCTTGGGATGCAGCTTGTGGAGAGGATGGGGTGAGTTTTGAAGGTCCGAGGTCCGTTTGCACCGCTGCTGCTGGGAGATGCTATTTTTATCCAGTGTTTTCCACCTCTCCTCTTGGAAGCAGAGGGTGACGTGTCCCCAGCCGCCTGCCCAGGACACGGGCAGGGAAGGGAAGAAGGAGAGGATAACGCCCCGGCCGCGGGCCCTAGCCATTTCTGGACGAGTAGGTCATCTGGGTGTGGGAGGGGAGCTGGTGTCCAAGCCAGCCCGGAGAGGCTGGGGTTGGGTGTATGTGCGAGCTGCGGGAAAGCGAGACCGGCTTGCTTAGGCGAGAGGAATGCGAGTTTCCTCCTTCGCGTGTGTCTCCTGTTCGTTCAGTTTGCAGCAGAAGTCATCAAATTGCCCAAGACCTGGCAGCCAGGACAGCCCAGGAGCAGCCATCTCCCCTCCTCTCTGCCTGCCTCCAGATGCTCGTGCAGCAGGAAGCACTTTCATCCCCCATGGAGGGATAAAACTCCTGCCCCTTCCCAGCACGGGGCAGCTGCACAGCCCAAAGCCTCTGGAGCTCCTCTGCTCTGCAGCAGAGATCTTGGTGGGGTTCAAACGCGGGTTTCCTGTGCATTGGTTGCCCCTTTAAAGCCTCCAATGGTCCAGGGAAGGGCTGGAGTTCTCAGACATTGTGAGGTGTAGAAAACATGGTGATGTGACTGATGTGACCAGCAGGACCAGTTGGGTGCTCCTGCCCCTGTGCTCAGCCCTGGTGAGGCAGCACCTCCAGTGCTGGGTGCAGTTTTGGGCACTGAAGTGTAGGAAGGACATTGAGGTGTTGGAGAGGGGACAGAGAAGGGCAAGTGGGCTGGTTAGGGGTCTGGAGAAACAGGGCTGCTGAGGAGAGGCTGAGGGAGCTGGGGTTGTTCAGCCTGGAGAGGAGGAGGCTGAGGGGAGACCTCACTGCTTTCGATGGCTACTTGAAAGGAGGTTGTGGTGAGTGAGGCAGGTGGGGGCCTCTTCTCCCTGGGGACTAGTGATAGAACAAGAGAAAATGAAGTCTGGTTGTGCCAGGGGAGCTTCAGATTGGATCTTAGGAAAAAATTCTTCCAAGAAAGGGTGGGGAGTCCTTGGAACAGGCTGCCCAGGGAGGGAGCGGAGGCACCATCCCTGGAGGGGTTCAACCAAGGGGTAGACATGGTGTTTCAGGAGATGGTTTGGTGGTTGGGGGTTACAGAGCGGACACTTGAAGCTGATGATCTTGAAAGCTGTTTTCAGCCTTGATGGTCCCATGGTTCTCTATGACTTTCCTTGTCCACAGGTTGTGCTGTGGACAAGTGGCAGTGACTCAGGTCCTGCTAGGTCTGCCTGGATTACTGGGAACACCAGGGTTTGGGGTTGTATGGCTCCAGCTGACAGTCTGAGCAGCAGCTGTACCTCGGGATGAAGGGTGCTGTTCATGAACCTGGCTCTCTCCTTGCCCCACAGCTGGCCGTTGTTTTTGCAGCACTGAGAGGGGCAGGTCCATTAGGATCCCCATGAGAAAGGCACCCTGGTTGCCTCATTTTTGTCACTGGAGTTGCTGTAGGATGTTATCACAAGAAAACAACTATATTCTTATTATTAAGGACAGAGCAGCAGTGATACCTGGGGTAGGACCTCCAGGGTCTCTTACCCTCTGAGTCCACCTCTTATCCTGTGTTCTGTAAGACAGCGATGATGCTGCTTTCACCAAGTGGTTCAAGTGACCCTGCTGGGGCAGGGTAGCAGCCCTCTGCCTCCTCTTGGTTTGTCTCATGCATGGCTTTGGCAACCAGGCACAGAGCAGTGGCTCAGAGGGGAGACCTTTTTGAGACCCCTCTCCAAACACAGGCAACGGAAAACAGCTCCAAATGAAGTTGCATTTAACAGTCCTTCTGGGGCTAGTATTTTACTCTACAAGACACTACCCCATCCTGGGCATCACCATCATGAGGTGCTGGTCCTTCCTCAGCTCTCCTGGTGCAATTCTGGAAGCTGCCCCATTCACTGAGCTCCTCACGGGCAAAACCCACCACCTGTCTTGCAGGGGAACCAGTGGGATGATGCCTCCCTCCCTCCACCTGCCCGACACACTGTTCCTACAGGGAACTGCTTTCCACTTCCCTGTTTCTGCCTTTCTTCTCCTGCTGCAGCATCTCCCCCAGATGCTTTCCCCCCAAGACTGCAGAAGCTGCTCTTTCTGAGCTGAATTTCCTTTGTTTTATTTATTTTACCTCTCTGGGGTCCCCTTCAGATTGTTTTGCTCTGCTCCATCTTTTCCAGTTTATTATCTCCTGCTAATGTTATTAACATGCTAATTAGTCCCTAATTGCAATTGCCAATGAAGATATCAGAGAGGGCTGGAACTCGCCTGGATCCTCCACAGCACTCTCATCCTCTGAGGATCCTGCAGGTTGTGATGTAACCCCTCCCATCACCCAGAGTGTTTAATCTGTATTTCATCAATTTATTCATTGATGACTTGGATGAGGGATTAGGGTGCCCTGTCAGCAAGTTTGCTGATGACACAAAGCTGGGTGGTGTCGCCGACACCCCTGCAGGCTGTGCTGCCATTCAGTGGGACCTGGACAGGCTGGAGAGCTGGGCAGGGAGAAATGTAATGAAGTATAACAAGGGTAAGTGTAGAGTCTGGCACCTTGGCAAGAGCAACCCCAGGGACCAGTGTAGGTTGGGGAATGACCTGCTGAGGAGAAAGGGGCCTGGGGGTCCTGGTGGCCAGCAGGATGACCATGAGCCAGCAATGTGCTCTTGTGGCCAGGACAAGGTGATAGGACGAGGGGCAATGGGTGTCAGCTGGAACGTAAATATGAGATGGAACTTCTTCCCAGTGAAGGTGACGGAGCACTGGAACAGGTGGCCCGGGGGGGGGGGGGAGTCTCCTTCTCTGGAGATGTTTAAGACCCGCCTGGATGTGTTCTTGTGTGACTTGGTCTGGGTGATCTTGCTGTGGCAGGGGGATTGGACTAGATGATCTTTCAAGGTCCCTTCTAATCCCTAATGATTCTATGAATCTATGACCTGTTTTGACTCCATGGCAGATGCTGGTGGCAGGTGCAGCTCTGGCTGGTCCCAAGGTCTCGTCTCAAGAGGCGCTGTGTGTGTGTGTGCCTGGCTCTTTGCAGCAGCCCCCTTTGGGAGGCACAAGGAGAAGGACTCTGGAAAGTTCAAGAGCGGCATTTGCCATCCCGCCTATACACTCAGCCCCCTGGCTGCTCGGGTGTTGTGCAAAGGTCTTCCATGGCTATAAATAGCCAGAGAGGTAGGCAAAGAGGTGGTGAGATGGGCTGAGGACAGGCGCCGAGCCAGCCTTGGCTGGCATCTGACGCTCTCATCGCCGTCGTGCGCGGAATAGGTGCAGTTTGTTCTGGCTACGCCGCTCCCGTCAGGCAAAGTTTGCCCCCGCAGAGCCTATTTTTGAGCACAACCACCCCCTCCAGGGCCAGTTACCTCTTGGAGGTGCTGCAAAGGGCCGGGGCTGGCTCGCAGTGCTGCTGCAGACCAGATCGCTGAGCCACGTGCTCTGAATTGCTCTATGTAGACGTGGCCCATGTAGATGAAATGTGGCTCTTGACCGATTGCGAATAAATCAGGGTCAGGAGCTTGAATGCTGGCCAAGAAACCCAAAGGGATAAAATATAGCCTCTCCTCAGACTGTTAGCAAACAGCACGTGGGCTGGGATCTGCTAGATAAATTTATGCGCTGCGAATTGTTCACCCAGCTGTGGTGGAGGGATGGATGGACCCATGGAGAACTAATCACCATATGTGGGGGACATGCCTTCGGTGCTGACCTTTAAGAGGGTTCAGCAAGGCTGGGAGATGGCATGGTGACGTCTTCTTAGGGATGTCACTGGGAGGGAATGGACACACGTGTTGCTTGATGCGAGGGAGATGGAGCCAGGCTGCCTGTGCTCCTCATGTTCAGAAGATAGGCTGGGAAAACAGGTCAGTGCTCCTGACCTTGCCTCTCCCATCCTGTCTGGGAGACTTGGTCTAGGTGATCCTGTTGTGGCGGGGGGATTGGGCCAGATGATCTTTCGAGGGCCCTTCCAATCCCTAATGATTCTATGATTCTATGTCCTTTGATGTGAATTGAGGGTAAATGTTGGACTCTCTCCCTGTTTCCAAGCTCATGGGACCTGCCAGCCTGAGGGCTCCTGTGGCTGATGCAGCCCAGGGAGACCACTTTGAAATGGGAGGAAGCAATAGCTGAAGGTGGGATGGTCACCCAGCCCTGGGTCCCCCAGCACCACCTGTCACCCATTTAGGGTAACATGTTGGGAGCTGACAGAACTGCCCTGGCCACAGAGGCTGCTGCCTTCTCTTGTTCACCCCAAATTCCTTGTAGTCACAAAAAAGAACAGTCGGGATGAAACACCCTGGTGGTGGAACCAGCTCCAGGCAAACCGGCTTAATGACCCTTTGGGCTCGGTTCAGCCGCTTTAAAACTGGGAGATGGGCCCGAGCCCAAAACACGGAGCCAAATGGCCTCATCCTTGTCCAAAGTGCAGATGAGCCTGAGTAGCTCGTGGCTGGTCCCTCCTTTCACTGCCTTGGGATGCTGGATGTGTGTATGTGCTGTCATCGGGTGGGACTGGCTTCAACAGCAACAGCTGGTTTGTCAGCACCTTCGCTGTTGGCATCTCCTCCATCGGCACCTCCCTCCTGGCTTTAGCTGCAGCAGGGACCTGACACCCATGGGAAGAGTTAATGCTCTGGTTTCCCCATACTCCGTTTTGCCCCAGCATCGAGGGGACCTGGATCCCCCTGGATGTGGTTTGGAGAAATCAGGAGGGGTGTGGAAAATAATCGCTCTTTCTTGGGGGAAGAAGCATTTCTCCTGTGTGCTGGGCAATCCACCTTCCCCAGGCTCCAGGGATGTTGAGGGGGCTGTGGGCTCTCTCTGCTTCCTGGGACTTGCAGCATTTTTTTTGAGGTCGAGAGCTGGGAAGAGACGCTTCTCCCAGATTGGGCATCCCAAGGAATCCTCTGTGGGATGGGCCGCTTGCCAGCTGTGCCCAGCGTCTCTCCTGTGCTCTTGCCGCAGGGTAGTCCACATCCCGGTCACGGCAGGCTGCAGGGGGGACTCCTGCCTTTGTGGCTGATCCAGTGGCCTCCCCCCTTGCCCCCTCCACTGCACCTTTGCCTGGGGCTGTGACTTTTGACACGGGCAGGACACATTTAGCAGTGTGCTCTCAATGCTCTGCCAGTGGCCATCCACTGTGGGGCTGTGCCGTAGCTCCTGCTGGGTGACACCGGAGCTGGCACCGCCATCCCACAGGTGCTGGGGAGCCTCGTCCCAGCAGCAGCTCGGGGTAGATAAGGGCCACCAAGGGCTGGTGTGTCTTTCCAGGTGCAGGGGGAAGGGGGATCTCCGCCGTAACTCGCACCGCAGCGATCTCGCTGGTTCTGTTCGAGGTTATCCAGGCTGGGTCGGAGCAAAGTGCGGCAAGGTTTGAGCTCTGACCGGAGGTCTCCACCGAGACATCGTTCCTTTCTCCCCGTGGCAGTGAGGGTTTTGACAAGAGCTCCCAAGGAACCACAAATAAAACCCAGAGTGATGAAACCAGTGTGAAAAGTGTGAGGTGGTGCTTGGGTGGGATGTGCCCGTTGCTTTTGGTGAGGTAGGACTGCACAGGCAAGCCCTGGAGAAAGTCTGGAGGAAAAACCTGCCTTTGAGAAATAAATAAGTAAATGAGGTGTAAGGGACGTGGTTTTGCAAGGAGGTGTCACCATGACCCTTTGCTCTGTGGCCAAGCACCCCAGCAGGTATTTCTTCAGCATCACAAGGTCTGCCCAAAGCTACTTCTCATTACACACAGGGCAAAAGAACAGAAATAAAAAGACCTCCCCAGCACCTGAGCAGCAGAACAGTCTTTATCACCTCACCCCTGCCCCAAGACGTTGGCGTGTTTAACGTTTCAGGGAGAGAAGTGTAAGATGGGGACGGGTGGCTTTGGTAGCTGAAGATTCAAACCTACTACTGAAACTGCTTGTTACTGCTGTTAGATGACATTTCAGGTCACTGTCATGAGATTCCAGAGTGAATGGTAGGTGCTGAGTAGTTTGTTTGTCTCCGATGTGAGGGGCCACCCCAGCTTTGATTTAACATCCTTCTAAGATGTTCTCTTCTAGCTGGAAGGATTCATAAAATCACTTCGCTGTTTCCTTTCTGAGGAAAGGAAAGGAGTGGGGGCTCTGCAGAGCCCTGCCCTGCCTCTGCTGCTCGGTGGGCTCCCGTCCCAGCAGCTCTGTCTTCCAGCACGTGTTGTGGGGCCAGAGGAGCCTTCTACCGTCTGAAGGCGCCGAGTCCGCGCAGGGTTCGCAGCTAATTGGTACAACCAATATTTGTTTTGCAAATGCAGTTGGAGGGAAAGAGGGGCCGAGCAGCCAGAAATTCAATTGACCTGTAAAAACAGATACGGTGTAAAGGGAATCCTTCCCCTGCCAAGCAAATATTTAGAAAGCAGGAGCAATAAAATGAATAAGCACAAAGTAATATCCTGCCTCGACGGCTGCCGCGGGCTGCGGGGAAGAGCTGCTGCGCCCGATGCTGCGATAACCCTGCGCAGACGAGTGGCACGGACCCGTTTCCTAGTGAAGGCGTGTTGGCCTTTGCCTTCTTGGCCATCAAGAACTCACCCTGGTGTCTCAGTAGCAGTGTCTCAGGTAGCCTGGCAAGCTGGGCACCGACCTCACACCCCTGCAGCCGTGACAGGAGTGTCCCTTGCACTCTCATCCCCCGCGTTGTAGGGTTCTGTGCTTGCACATTCCTGCCCAGCACACTCCAGTGCCCCAGCACTGGGACCACACCAGGGTGGACTCTGTGTGGGGGTCAGTGGTTGGTGTCTGGGAGGAAATCCTAGTGCATCAGTGCTCGGTGTGAAAATGAAAATGGTTAAGGAAATGGAAAGGAAAAGGTGAAAAAAAGGATCTTTTTATGAAGCAAAAGCTCCATCAAAAATGTTTTGGGTAGGGAGTGGGGAGATGGGGTCCAGCCAGGGCTTGTATCAAGTGGATACAGAGTGTTGGGGTGAAATAGAGCGAGCAGAAGGGTGGAAAATGATTTTATGGGAAGACTCAATCTCCTCCAGTGCTGAGCACCTGACAGTCAGTTTGGAGCCTTCTGAGGGTCCTTCTCCCTGTTGGCCACTCTAACTGTTTATAACCCACCAGGGTATGTTCCTGTGTGACTTGGTCTAGGTGGTCCTGCTGTGTCAGGGGGATTGGACTAGATGATCTTTCGAGGTCCCTTCCAATCCCTGATGATTCCATGACAATATCAGGGTCTGAGAGTGCTTCTCAGATTAGCATCAGTTCCAGCCTTTTTTGGGGCATTCGTGGCTACTGAAACTGCAGGCACAGAAATCAAAAGGAGGATTGGATTTGCACTGGGGTAACACTGGATTTGGAAGTGAGTGTTGATGGAAAATGTGAACTTTCCTCCCATCCTTCCCCAGACTGAAGAAAAAAGCCCTAGAGATGAAAGCAAGTTGTAAGTGCTGATAATCAGGTTTTCCTGAGGTTTAATTTGTATTTATGACAAGCCCAGGATGCTCCAAACCTGCAGGCTGCTGATGCTCAGCCCCACACAAGGCAGGGTGGCCGTGGTTCTCCACGTGAGATGTCATGTGGGAGCAGGTCGCTTGCTGGGATTGTGCTCTGTGTGGTGCCTCTGCTGACACATCCCTGCATCACCAGTGGCATGAGGAACCCCCCCAGTGCTCCGTCATCTGTTACCGCTGCCCTACCCTCAGCGGTACCCACCACTGAGGCTGCCAAAGGCTCCCTGTTTCTCCTGAGAGCTGCAGCACGAGCTAAGAGGAGCTGGGGGGGGAAGGAGAGATGCTTAAACTTTAATGTCCTTTTAGATGACTATTTCCACTCATTCCAGAGCATATTCCTCTGGCATTTCCAGAGCGCTTGTTTAGCCGAGGAGTTTAACCAGCTTCATGGAAACACATGTTACAGTGCTCTCTAGTGCACGGAGCTATGAATGAAGGATGTCTCTTCTGAGATACCTCGACGTGCAGCGCAGCCTTCGCTCCGGAGCAGCCTATTGAACCGCAACAGCTGCTTCCCATTGTGGGAACTGCTATTGGAAACTAAACGACCCAGAGAAACCCAACAGCCAAAACCCATCCCGACAACCCATGCGGACGGTATTTATGCAAAACCTTGTGTGAGGGTGAGACCAGGCGCGTGGAAATTAAAGATAAACTAGAAAGTTAAAGATAAGGCAAGAAATAGGCAGACAGGAGAGCGATATCTCCCGCTCGGGGTGCTGCTGTGGACCTCTGTTTGCAGAGCTGGTTCGAAGCAGCTGGTCTCTGTGTCCAGCTCGGCTGACTCTGTTTAGCTTTTCACAGCCGAGTGGGTTTTATAGCCGCCGGGATGCTCGGCAGGATATTGGCTGTCTCCTAACAAGAGTTTGCCGCGTTGGCACGAGCGCGCTGTGACTTTAGACGCCTGGGAAGCGGTGACTGCTGCGTCCATGTCCCTGGGTGCTTGAAGAGTACCTGGAGGAAATGTGGGGGTTTCTGTTTGCTAGGAAATGTCTTTTTTCTTAGGAAAACAGGAGCCTTGATTGTAGCCTGGGAGACCTGAGAGCAGCCACGATGCCCAGTGTCAGGGATGGACCCAACACTTGTCCACCCACCTCTTGATGGGGATGAACTGGGAAAGCAGCCCGAAAGGCAAAGGAGGCTATGTTCACAGCACCATGGTATAGTAGGGTTTGGAAGGAACCTCTGGAAGACCACCCAGTCCATCCCCTCTGCCAGAGAAAGTTTCAGTCCCCAGGGATTTAGGGAAGTCCTGGATGTGTTCCTGTGTGACTTGGTCTAGGTGATACTGTTGTGGCAGGAGGATTGGACTAGATGATCTTTTAAAGTCCCTTGCAATCCCTAATGATTCTATGATTCTATGAGGTTGGACCCATGGGACCAGGCTGGCGATGGACTCAGGTCTCTTGATTTGCCTAGTCCCTGTTGGAATGTGTTGGTCTGAGGTGGAGGTGTCTTTATGGTATCTCTGGAAGTCCCCTCTGCTGGAAGCAGGGCACGCTTGGACACTGTTTAGCCTGGAGAAGAGGAGATTGAGGGGAGACCTTATGGCCCTCTACAACTACTTGGAAGGAGGTGGTAGAGAGACAGGGGTTGGTCTATTCTCCCTCATGGCCAGTGATAGGATGAGGGGAAATGGCCTTAAGCTGCACCAGGGGAGGTTCAGGTTGGATGCCAGGAGGAATTTCTTTACTGAAAGGGTTGGCAGGCCTTGGAACAGCTGCCCAGGGAGGGAGTTGAACCGCCATCCTGGAGATGTTTAAGAGAAGGGTAGATGTTGTGTTGGGAACAGGGTTTAGTGGTACTGATAGGGCTGGGAAAAGGTTGGACCTGATGACCTTGAAGGTCTCTTCCAGCCAAAACTGTTCGATGATTCTGTGACTGGACCAGGTTGCTCGGGGCTGAGGCCAGTCAAGTCCTGGCCACCCTGAGGGAGGAGATTTCACAACTTCTTCACTTGATCTGAACTCTCCTTCTTTTCCTTTCTTTTGTTTTCCGTAACCCTCCTCTTGAAACTTGGAATGGAAAACGGGGAGATATGAATTAGCTCTGCTTGGTTTCTACATTCATTTTCCATCACAGGAGCTTTACCAAAACATTCAGATGCAAACACAATGACTTTCAAGAGGGGGGTATCTTAAGCTGGAACAGAATGAAAACCGTTCCTTGTCCCGTGGTGGTACCACGCGTCAGAAAACCAGCGGGTGCGTAAAATCCCCCAAGGGCTTAGGAAAACGGTCCATGGGATTTTTTTTTTTAACCAGGAAATTTGTGGAAAGCAAAAAAAAAAAACCCCAATCAAAGGTTTCCAGTTCATCGTGTTGTCTGGAGGATGATGAAGGAAGTGGAGCACTTCCGTTATGAGGAGAGGCTGAGGGAGCTGGGTCTCTTGAGCTTGGAGAAGAGGAGACCGAGGGGTGACCTCATGAATGTCTATAAATATGTGAAGGGTGGGTGTCAGGAGGATGGAGCCAGGCTCTTCTCAGTGGCATCTAATGATAGGACAAGGGGCAGTGGGTGTCAGCTGGAACATAGGAGGTTCTACATCAATATGAGAAGGAACTTCTTCCCAGTGAGGGTGACAGAGCACTGGAGGGGGCTGCCCTGGGGGGTTGTGGTGTCTCCTTCTCTGGAGATGTTTAAAACCCACCTGGACGTGTTGCTGTGTGACTTGGTCTAGGTGATCCTGCTGTGGTGGGGGTGTTGGACAAGATGATCTTTCAAGGTCCCTTCCAATCCCTAATGATTGTATGATTCTATGATTTCTGATTCTTAGAAAGCAAAAAAAAAAACAAACCCAAGAAACAAAGAAAAGCCAAATGAAGGCTCCCTGGTCATCATAGTGTCTGGATTTCTGATTCTTGGAAAGCAAAAAAAAAACCCCCAAAACCCAGGAAAAAACCCAACCCAAAAAAAAGGTTTCCAGATCATCATGTTTTCTGGATTTCTAATTCCCGGAAAGCAAAGCAACCAAAAAACCAAATGAAAAACCCAAAGAAGTTTTCCAGCTCAAACCCCCAAAAAGTTTCCAGTACTTCTGATACTCAGAAAGCAAAAGAACTCAAAAACCAAAAGAAAATCCCTAAGAAAGGATTCCAGTTCACACTTTCTGGATTTCTGATTCTTGGAAAGCAAAACAGAACAAAAAAGGAACCAAATAAGAACCAAAAAAAAAAGTTTACATTTCATGTTTTAGAATCATAGAATCATCAAAGAAGCCCAAAAACCAAAAAACCAACAAAAAACCCCCCAAAAAGGTTTCCAGTTCATCGTGTTTTCTGAATTTCTGATGGTTGGATAGTAAAACAAAACAAAGCCCCGAGAAAGGCTTCCAGTTCAGGTTTTCTGGATTTCTAACTCTTGCAAAGCAGAACAAAACCCACGACAAAAAAAAGAAGCCCTGGAAAAGGCTTCCAGTTGGGGTTTTCTGGATTTCTGATGTTTGGGAAGCAAAAACAAACTGAAAAAACAAACCAACCCAAAAAGAGTTTCCAGTTTATGTTTTTTTGATTCTTGGGAAGCAAAAAAACCCCAGAAACAGAAACACACACACACACACAAAAGATTTCCAGTTAATTTTTTTCTAAATTTCTAATTATTGGAAATTATAAAAAAAAACCAACCAAAAAAGGTTTCCAGATCCTCGTGCTGTCTGGGTTTCTAATTCTTAGAAATCAAAAAAACCTCAAGAAATAAAAAAAAAACCCTAAAAAAGGTTTCCAGTTCCACATGTTTTCTGGGTTTCTAATTCTTAAAAATCAAAGAAACCTCAAGAAACAAAAAAACCCCAAAACGGTTTCCAGCTCCCCGTGTTGTCTGGGTTTCTAACTCTTGGAAAGCAAAAGAATCTGACCAAAACACCAACAGAAGGAGATTTCCAGTTGATGCCGTTTGATGCCCCAAGCGAATGACAGGAGCAGCATTTCCTTCCCTGCCGGCGACTCCTGCCCCGCGTAGCTCCGGGCGCGGTGGCCGCGGCGGTGGCACATGCTCCCGGTGACTCTGCTTTTCCATCACTGGCCTCCCCATTAATCTCAGGACAAACAAAGGCTCTGAAAAGACAAGCTGAAAAGCTCCTGGGGGTACGTTTAAATCAGTCCTTTCTAATAATGTCTGCCGACCTCTCCGCGGAAGCGCTGCTCCCCGAGGGAAGGACACGGAGCCGCGGCAGCGTGCTGAAATATGGTGGGGTGTAATTAATTCTGACCCCCGGCTCCTGCTCGCTCGCTCTCAATATTAAATTTGACCAGCGATATTGCGGGGTTTCAATTATCCCCCTTTCCTTGGGGGCACCCGGGGTCGCCGCTCCAGACTCAGCCTGGTGGGAGATGCGCTGGCTGCGCTGCGGAGCCGCTGCGCCTGGGCTGGGTGGCAGCGGTGCTGCTCGGGCTCGAACGCAGCGCTGCGGGAGCCTCTCCCTCTGCTGCCTCCGAGGTGTCCGGCCCAGGCTGCGGTGGGGCCATGGTGCTGCGGGGTGGGGAGGCGCAAGAAGCTGCAGCTCTAAGGGAAACGGGGAGGACCATCGGTGCTTTGGCTTTGCCCCGGGGTCACTCCTTGAGTCAGCAGTGGTTTTTTTTAAGCAGCCTCTCTAAGAGCCCGGAGGAGCCGTCAGTATCTACAGGATCTTGTGGGTGAAAGTCTTGTAGTGAGAGTTCGCCCTTGATCTCGAAAAGGGAGCCGCTTAGAGCAGCCCTCGGGCCGTGCTCTTCCTTGACATCTTGTTTTGGGGTGGAGAAGGCTTGTGAGTTGCTGGTGGATGTTGGCAGCCGCTGTTTGCTGGGAAGGCTCAGCCTGCTGTTTGTTTAACCCCATCACTCTAGCAGTGCCCCTGTGTGTGTGCCTGGAGGGTCTGGGGAGTGTTAAGTGACCACTTCAGGACCTCATCCAAGAGGCAGGGGTGACGGTTCCCGTTCCTGGGAAGGCTTGGATAGTTCATGTGTAGCAGAAACAAGGTTAAACAACTCAGCACCGTCTCCCTCCTCCTTCTCTGCTGCCCCCCAACTGCCCCCTTTTGCCACCATGTCCACAGCACATCCCTTATCCCTGGCATCTTCTGTCTTGTACATGTTTGGACTCCTCTGCTGAAACCCTATAAACCTCTGTAGTCCCTGGATCACAGAATATTAGGGATTGGAAGGGACCTCGGAAGATCATGTAGTCCAAAACCCTCCTGCCAGAGCAGGATCACCTACACCAGGTCGCACAGGAACATCTCCAGGAGGGTTTTAAACGTCTCCAGAGAAGGAGATGAGACCAGGCCAGGAGGTGTGTGCAGTGGAGTGGGATGGTGGATAAAGAAGGATCACCATGTTTGAACCCTGAGACAGCTGGTGTGGGTGAAGAAAGGCAAAAGGCAGGGCTCTCAGGCTTCACCTCCCTTCCTCACTGTCCGCAGACTCTTGGAGAACACACTCACCAGCCAACTGCTTAGAGTGGATGTGCAGGAAACCAGGGGTTGACTTTATGGACTCCCCATCCCTGGTCATCAACAGTGGGGCCCTGGGGAGCACTCACACCCCACATCAGCCCGTGGGGTGGAATAAGCCCGTTTCAGCCTGGTTGCCAGGTCTCCTTGAGGCTTTGAAAGATGCAGTCAGGCAGCAGGAATGAGCGAGAGAAGGGCTTGAGCTGGTGGGGGGGTTGGGGCAGGGGGAGGGAGGAGAAGGGAAATTAAGTAAGAAGAAAAAAAAAAGGGAAACACCACTTGCTGCAAAGCGAGTGAATTCCCCAATAAACCCGAATCTGCTGAGAATACATTTCACAAACATGCAGCCAAGTTGGCTGCTTTTGTTTGGGCGTTTGTTAAGCATTAACTAAAGAATGCCATGGTCCAGCCTGCTCGGTGTGAAACCTAATTCTCCCCCTTGCTGGAGCCATGGCGTGGAGTGCTCAATTTTTTTCTCTCTGTAGGACTGCAGCCTTCTGGTACTCCAGCCAAAAAACACTCATATTTTAGCAAGCTTAGCCCCGGCTCCGTTGCCAGGCAGTAAAGCGAACACTTGTCCGCCTCAGGGGGAGGGAGCGGAGAGCCCGGGAAGGGTCAGGAGAACAGCCCCAGGGAAAACATCCAAGGGTTTGGGGTGTGTGGGGAGGGCTGGCGAGGGTGGCTGTAGGTGCTTTCCTCCATCAGGCTGGGAGCCTGCAGACCTGCGGTGGACCTTGGAGCGCCCCGGTGTCCTCTGGAACGCTGTCCCCAAGACCAGGACTCAGCCCTCTCTTAGCTTCTCCTATAGCCTCAGAATCCCTCCTGCTGGGGGTCCCCATGGTTCCCCATAGCTGCAGCTGGGGGATGCCCTCACAGGCACAGCTGGGTGACCATGACCCTTCCTTCCTGACGGTGGTCTGTGCCCCATGAGTGCTGAGGAGGGGGACAGGGTGACATGGGCCCAGCAGCAGCAGCAGGATGGTGGCTCATTCCTGAGCCATGGGTGCAGGGTTGACAGCAACTGACATCTTTCCCATCAGGGACCCGCTGCTGCTGTCCCTGTTTCTGACAAGTGGCAGTGAGTGAGAAGATGACCCGGTGCCAAGACGACTCAATCGAGTGTCCCCTTTCCCCCAGAGCCACGTGGCTTGCTGCTGGTGCCCACGGCCAGCCTCCTCCTGTGCCACTCACACTGTGCGTGGCCATCAGCTCGCCCCCATGCCGAGGCTGTGGCTCTGGCGGGGGGGGTCACAGCTTTCTCTACAGACAGCCACTGGTTTGGGATGGCTATGAGCATGGCTAGCCTGGATGGGTCGGTTGGCATCTGCTCAGGCTCCTCTTGGTTCATGGTGAGAGACAATGACTTGGTGCAGAGATGCTGGAAAATCCAGCATCCCCATGGATGCATCTGCCACGAGCAGCCCTGGCAGCAAGGCAAGAAGGGAAGCTGCTCTGTAGGGACCAGTGCCAATGGTGCCCACCCCAACCCTTGGCTAGGAGCCTGTGGGGTCACTCAGGCGCTGCCCCCGCCCCTTGCGCCACATCCCTGGGCCAGGCAGGGAGGAAAGCATCCCTCTGCTCGCTGCCTTCCCTAGCCAAGCCTCCACGCAGCATTTGAGACGTGTCCATCACTATTTAATATCAGCGTCCCTGACCCACCGCCCCCTCCCGAGGGAGACCCCGAAGGGCTGCGTTTGTATGCGGCGCACGCAGACAGACAGACAGCAGCCGGGAAGCGCCTGTCAATCAGGGCCCCTTTCAGCTCTGTCACCTCAAAATAAAGAGAGAAAGAGGAGGTGGTGGTGGCTCTGATGGGAAACTGGAGCTGCCCGCATTGCTCCCCCTCCATCAGTGCCCCGGCGATGGGATGTGTGGCCCCAGAGGTGGCCACGTGTCGAAATGTCTAGGTTTCAGGGATTATATGTGAGTGGGGAACCCCAAAGCAGAGGTCTGGGGTGCAGATGATTAATCAATACAGGCACAAGTGTGTTTCTAAGATCAGAAGCAAAATGTTCTGTGTTGTGGTAAAAAAGGCTCATTTTTGTTCCGAGTAGTTTTTTGGGACTGGTTTTGTACACAAGTACTGTCAGGGCTTTGATGAGGCTCTCACTGAGCTGCCCACGGCAGAGTTGAAGAGCCCAGAGGTGGAGCAGAGTGCCTCTGGATTTGGGCTTGGGTTATCCATGAGGGGGGTTATCCATGCTGGGGTTGTTCCCCAGTGGGGTTATCCATGTATGGGGTTATCCTGTGGTCCCTTCTAACCCAGACTGCCTGTGTGACTTGGTCTAGGTGATCCTGCTGTGGCAGGGGGTTTGGACTAGATGATCCTTTGAGGTCCCTTCCAATCCCTAGTGATTCTATGATTCTATGATTATCTGTGCATGAGGTTATCTGTGTGTTGGATTACCCGTGAGTGGGATTATCCATGCAGGGTGTTGTCCATGCGTGGGGTGATCCACACAGGGTGCTGTCCGTGCATGGGGTTACCCATGAGTGGGGTGGCCCACGGAGGGGGTTATCCATGTGAGGGATTATCCATGTGTGCTCTTCCTCTCCAGTTCCCACAAAGGAGCTGGTCCTGTCCAAGGCTGATTCAGGGCTGTAGGGGTCTGGGACACCAGTGATGCTCTTTGCTCTCTGCCCATTACTACCCTTGACAGGCTACTGTTTTCATGTCCATGACCTTTTAGTGCCCAAGAGTTAGGTTATGAGCTTCTTCCCAGTGAGGGTGACAGAGCACTGGAACAGGCTGCCCAGGGAAGTTGTGGAGTCTCCTTCTCTGGAGATGTTTAATACCCACCTGGATGTGTTCCTGTGTGACTTGGTCTAGGTGATCCTGCTGTGTCAGGGGGATTGGACTGGATGATCTTTCGAGGTCCCTTCCAGTCCCTGGTGATGCTGTGATTCTGTGGATGAATGAGAAGCTCTGTTACAGTTTCTTACTGCAGAATAGATTTGATGAGGATTTCTTTGCACCTCAGGTTGCCCAGGGATGGGGGAGCCCTGAGCAGCAGGTCTGTCTGGCATCCTTCAGCAGGAGCTGCTGGGGTCTCAGCAGTCAGGAGCTAAAGCTATTTATTTGGGTACCTGAGTATGAGCTTGACTATCTGGGATTAGGCAGCTGTCTAGGTCAGCACACATTTTTGGGCTTGATTACTGCTGTTGTGTGGTTGGTGCTGTTGTGCCTGGTTGGCAAAGGTTGGTGGCCCTGGAAGTAGAGACCTTGGGCTCATCAGTTTCGAGGATCAAGTAGCAGCAACGCGATGCTCCATCCGTGTTTTATCACTGCAAGCAGTTAGTAACCCTGACAGACAGGGCTTAAACTTCAGTGAAGGAGGCTGAGCAGCTGGGTGCCAATGGCCTCCACTTGGAGATAAAAGAGGCTTCATTCAAGACAAAACGACTGCAGAAATATTAACACAAACCTGCGTGTCTCAGCGCTGCAGCAAGACAAAAATGACCCCCTAGAAAGGGTGGTTTGAAGGGAATTCACCCCCCTCTCCAGCCAGGGCAGTCACAGGGATGCTGGAAATAAAGCAGCTTACAGACAGGCAGTGGTATGTAAAACTGGGGAATTTAAGCTGTTTGCACCCAAAAGTGTCACTGTTGGGAGTTATAAGGTCTCTGTACCTTTTACTGGTGGAGGGCTGGATGCAGCGCTCCTCACGCAGGTCCCTGGGGCATCCCCCGGCTGGGGTACGGGCGATGCTCGGAGATAACCTCTGCAGGATGTGTGCTGTCTTCTGCCTGCTCTTTCTGGGCCAAAGTCACCAGGACAGGGGACTCATAACATCCAGTTCCCACAGATACTTAGGAGGGGGCTGGGTAAACAGTGATTGATGATTTTTATGAGTCCCAAGCTGCAGATGGTGAAGGGGTTCTGGTTTGGTACCTTCAAACGTCGGGATGGAAACACCCCATTCACTTAAAACGTCCAGCCCAGGGTTCAGCTCCAGGTTCCTCCAAGTCCTCTCAGTGATTCCACTGCCACTGCCACCTCTGCTCTGCTTGCCTCAGTTTCCCCAGCAGTCAGAGGAAGAAAAGCTCTGTTTTATCCTGAAGTGTTACTGCTGCTGTTGTTGTTGATGGATTTTAGGGACAAACCCAGTGTGAGGAAACCTGGGATCTGCACGGTTAGGGAGACCTCAGGTACTGTCACATCAGTGTCAAGGAACGAGGACAGTGCTTGCTCTTCCTTCTGACTTATCAAGTCTTCAGTCTGTCGCCAGCCTTATCCCCAGATTTGCTGCCAAGGAGATTTTTAGAATGTAGAGGACATTCCTGTTGTGTCTGGGAATTGGGAACAGGGCAGTTCCTACAGCCCAGGCCAGAGGGATGGATGTTTTGTGGGTGACCAGCAGCCCAGGTCCTCACTGAGATGCTTGTTGGGAGTCACGGGCAAGCACTGCCATCTCCAGCATCTCCTTGTGTCTAGGTGTGTTCCTGTTGGGGCAGGTGGACTTGTAGGCTTGGCTTGATAAAACTCATGTAGATGTGGCGTGTCCCATGGCTCGTGGTGGTCACTGAGCATTGGGCTTCAAGCCTGTTTGCTTTTCACCTGGAGCAGCTGGATGTTGGACTCTTTGACTACATTCACAGTGAGCACCTGGTCAGCCAAAGTTCTCCCAAAGACAGGGCAAGCTTGCAGCAGGCCCCGGGCCACTGCAGGGTGCCAACACCACTGTGTCCAGCCCCTCAGCACAGCCTGAGCACCAGTGGAGTGATGCAGTGATCCTGTGCTGATACCCACCACGAGTGTCCTGCTCCTTGACCCAAACACCGTGTCACCCGCTGGGTGCACTGCTGTTTGGTGCCCCAATGGGATCTTCTCTCGCTCTCCCCCAGGCTCTTTGCGGTGAAGTGTGCCGGGTGCCTGGAGGCCATCGCGCCCAGCGAGCTGGTGATGCGTGCCCAGAAGAGTGTCTACCACCTGCGCTGCTTCTGCTGCTGCGTCTGTGAGCGGCGCCTGCAGAAGGGCGACGAGTTTGTGCTGAAGGAAGGGCAGCTCCTCTGTAAGGGCGACTACGAGAAGGAGCGGGAGCTGCTGAGCTTGGTGAGCCCGGCTCTGTCGGATTCTGGTAAGGGGCCGCCCGCGCCCGGCGTCTCCCTGGCTGGTCCTTCTCTGAGGCCCCTGCCAGCACGGTGGGGTCTGGAGGTGAGGTTTGGGCTCACCACCCTGACCTTCTGCCCCGTGACCCAGAGGAAAACCTCGGGAAGCACTGTTGGATCCTCCAACCAGAGCCATTCCCACCTGAGGGCAAGGACCTCAGCAGCAGAGGGGCTGCAGGGCTGGAGAATGGACCNGAACTGCTGGCCTGGCACCCCATCGTGCCTGCTCCTATCCCATCCCATCTCACCCTGTACCAACCTATTCCACACCATCCCATCCCATCCCATCCCATCCCATCCCATCCCATCCCATCCCATCCCATCCCATCCCATCTCACTTGGCTCCTCTTTGTAAAGGCTTGTGTCCCTGAGCTGTTCAGAGTGCCGGCACCCCTTCCCAAGGGGCACAAAGCCTCCACAGGCACTGGCAGGAGAGTTGCTGGCTCAAGGTGACATCTCCCACCTCCCCACCTGGTGAAACAGAGGAGATGCCCCTGCTCTGAACGCAGTGTAAATGTGCCCCTGGCGCCTTCCCAGGAGGCTGATGCCAGGCTGCAGCTCCACTGTGGGGACACCACAGAGCCAAGATGGGCTGCAGAAGGGGTGACCCAGCAGCTGGAGGTGGGCAGGGGGCTGGAACCCTGCTCCAGCCGGAAGGTCACTGCTGGATCAGGTTGCCCAGAGCATCAGAGCAGCACTTAAATATTCCTCTGCAGTCAATGAAAATCAAACCCAAATGTTTCCCAGGAAGACAAATTTAGTAAGGAAGCCCAGGAACAGGGGACGAGGGGGTGGAGATGATCTGGCAGCAGAAGTCCTCGGGCTAATGCAGTCCCCACAGAGCCCTGCTTCTTGTGAGGCTGCTCTTGTGGGCTGTCACTTGGGAACACTCAGCTCTGGGCAGGGATTCTGCCCTCCAAGAAGGGCTGGGAGGACCTGTCCTCTCCCTGCTGCATAATGGTGGTGGTATTCAAGCATAATGAGCAAGGCCATGGGAGGAGACACCTGAGCTTGTGGGTGATGGTAGAACACGCTGGAGGAGCTAGAGAGGCAGGAGAGCAGCAGGATCCATCACGCTGGTGCTGGCTCTCGCCTTAGCCCTGGGAAAGTCCTTAATTGCTGGAGGAGCTACTCTCCTGCCTTTCTGGGATGTGCAGGAGCTCTTCAGTTAAAACAGGAGGAGATGTGACGCAGGGAAATGAGTGCACTGGGCCACGGTGGTTTGGGTTCATTCCTAGTGGGGGAAAAGGGCAGTTTGGGAAAGGTTGGGGAGCTTTTCCTCCCCAGCGACTCATCGGCCTGAGGTCCAGCCCCGCTGCCAGGGGCTCTGGCCAAGCCAAGAACTTCAGCCAGTGGAAAACTCCAGGGGAAGTATTTATTTTTGTCGAAACCTCAGCTGGGACCCAGGGGAAGCAAAGGGCCAGCGTGGGAGTCAAAAGGCCACGGCAACCCTTTGGCTGGTTGGAAACCCAACCCAAAGCCCCCAGCAGCCCCCAGCCTGGGGTGGTCCCAGCTCTTCCCATCTCCCTGCAGCAAGGACGGACCCGGTGTGGGTGCAGGGGCCAGCCCGGGCGCCCGTGTCCGTGGGTGCTCAGCGCGGTGCAGCTTTGCCCTGTCCTGCAGCATCCCCCCCACCATCAGGGCCACCACACCAGGGGGCACCAAAGGGGTGCCCCCGCTCTGGCACCAAGCCCCAGCCGCCCATCACCAGCAGCAGCGCTCATCCAGCCTCTCCCCGGTCCCCTACTTGCCGCTTGGAAGCCCCCCAGCCGCCCTCCCCCCGGCTGCCGAGCACCAAAGGCCACTTTATGAGAAAGCGCCGATAAAAAGGGAGCCATATGTTGTCCGTAATCTCCCAAACCCCCGCTTCAATTACTGCCTCCCCCGCGCCCCCGCCGCCCAGCCTGAGTCAACAAGCCCCTCTGAAAGAGGACCCCGCTTTCCAATTAAAAGCGTCCTAACGTTTCTCCTCTCCCTAAATCCTCCCGGGCGAGGAATGTCCTGGCCCCGGCGGCGGGATCCGGGCTCGGCGGGTCGGACCGAGGGCACCCAGCACAATATCCATGGCCTCGGCCCCTTCCCGGGTGACGTCAGGGGCAGCCCCAGACACTCATTAATTTCTTCCCCCTCCTCGATGGGGAAAGGCTTGAAAGGGAGAGTTAATTAAAAGTAATACCCCGCCAAATCCGCCTTCGCTTTTCCTTCTTTCCCTTTGACACTGGCAGGGATTTGGGGAGCAGGTGTTGGAGGGGGAGCGCTTGGGGCTGGGCTGGGGGGGCTGCCTCAAGTGGGTTTTCTCTCTTGGCCTGGGCTTAAAGCATCTTCTGCTTGGTGGGGTCCATGACCCTCCGGCTCCCCCCTGCCAGGATCTCCCCATCCTGTACTGGAGGCGATTGGGACGCTCATCTCGTCTTAGGGTGCAGTGGGGTTCAGGTCCTGAAATATCTCCGTGGGTTGATGTTCCTCCTCCCAGTATTTGTGAAAAGCTCTTCCCTTCCATCAAAATTAAGTTCCTTCAGGTTTCAGGGAAGCAGGTGGCTCAGGGGAGCAGCAGCTCTGAGAAAGGGGGAGCGGCTGCTGCTCAGCCCCGTTAGCACTCACAGACTCCCCAGGAGGGGTGTCCCCAGCGCTGGGGCTCTCAGACCCACTGCATGACTACACCCCACACATGGGGACATGCAAAAAGATGGTGCTTTCTTCCCCACTGCTGCTGCATCATGAATGGGCAGGGAGCTCAGAGCATCTCTGGCTCCCCAGGACCCAACAACCACCTCCAGGCTCTTTGGACACCCCCAGGTTAAAGACCTCTCCCTTCCCAGCCCCTCACCACTGGGAGGGCCTCTGTATAGGCTGGGTAAGAGCAGAGAGCCCAGCGTGGTGGAGAAAAGATGTAACTGGTACCTGAGGTCGTTGCCTCCCCTTGCCCTGGGAATCTGCTCCTGTCTTTCCCAACTGGGCTGCTGTAGGACCAATTGCTTGCTGATGTCATCCATGATTAGTTCTTGCCTTGGGGTTTTGCCAGACCTCCTTTGCCATGAGTTGACCTGAGCCAAGCTCATCCCCCTGCGCCCGGTGCATCCCCATCTCCCCAACAGGCAGCAGCCCCAGGACCTTGAACCGGCGTCTGCTTCAGCCCAGTGCCTCGGCTCCTATCGCTCCCCGGGCAGAGGGTGGAGGAGCTTTCAGGAAAGGCTGTGAGTGATTCATGGCTCACGGCGGAGAAGGACCTGGGCTTCAGGAGCTGTGTTACAGCCCTCCCACACCGGCTGAGCAGGCAAGGGCACGGAGGTGGTAGCGATGCAGTGAGGGAGAAGGGCTGATAAGAGGCAGAGCAGCCTTCCCAGAGCAGCTGCTGCCTGAAGGTCCCACAGGGAAACACACGCCTGTCCCAGGAACGCAGTGGAGCAGCACATCACAGCGAGTACCTGAGGGGTGAAGCTTGAAGCAGCCTGGGGAGGTTTAAAACTCCATGGAAGGGGGAACTAGAGGTGCCCCTTGCGTCTGTGATTAGACGTTTGTGCTCTAAATGATGATGACATCCATGACAGGAAGGGTTTGTGTTGTCTTGGCTACTCTAATGTCCTCTCCAAGCACCTCTGCTCAGACCTGCCCCAGACTGGGCTCTTTGGGCAGAGGGACCACATACTGGTCACCAGCTGGGCTGAGGGATAGCCCCAAGAGCACAGTGGTCCTCAGTGGCTACTGTCTCCTCACCTGGATGCGACTTGCGTGTTTCTGTCCAGATGTGTTCCCAGCTGTGGCTGGTAGGAAATCCCTGTGGAGCAGGCAGGGATTTGGGGGCCGATGGAAGGAAAACCAGGTGTCCCAGGGGTTCACATGGCAGCTGCTTGGACTGTTGGGGAGAAGAAGAACCAAAAAGCACATCTGCTGCTTCAGCAGCCCCAAACTATGAGCCACAGCAACACTTCCCATCGCCAAGCTGCCAGACCCAACCTTGGTTCCTCACACACACTGACAAGAGGATCCCCGCTAACACCAGCTTGGTTTAAGCCCCCCAGATAATTTTGGACCTGCTGGAAATGCTGCCTACTGCCTGGTCTCTGTAAAGGACCTGCTTTTTTTTAAACCCCTAGGCAAAAGTGACGATGAGGACAGCATCTGCAAAATGGGCCAAGCCTCAGGGAAAGGTTCAGAGGAGAAGGATCACAAGCGGCCCAAGAGACCCCGGACGATCCTCACCACGCAGCAGCGGAGGGCGTTCAAGGCATCATTTGAAGTCTCCTCCAAGCCCTGCAGGAAGGTATGAGGACAAGGGCCCATGCCCAGCCCTTGCAGGTATCCTGGATGCTGGGCAAGGACTTGCTCTGCCTGCTCTTCCCTTTGCAAAGCCCTTCAGAACTGCTGAGTGGGCTGAGATGACACTGTTCTTCTTCTCCCCAAGGTGCGAGAGACACTGGCGGCCGAGACAGGGCTGAGTGTCCGTGTGGTGCAGGTCTGGTTCCAGAACCAGCGGGCAAAGGTGGGTATGAGGGACTCTCCTCCCTCCCCTATTTGGCCAGGAGGTGATTTCAGCCTGATCTCAACTCTACTCTGCACTAGTGAGACCACATCTGGAGTGTTGTGTCCAGTTCTGAGCCCCTCAGTTCAAGAGGGATGTGGAGCTGCTGGAGGGAGTCCAGTGTAGGGCAACAAGGATGATGAAGGAAGTGGAGCAGCTCCCTTATGAGGAGAGGCTGAGGGAGCTGGGTCTCTTGAGCTTGGAGGAGACCAAGGGGTGACCTCATTCATATCTATAAATGGGTGAAGGGTGGGTGTCAGGAGGATGGACCCAGGCTCTTCTCAGTGTCATCTGGTGATAGGACAAGGGGCAATGGGTGTGAGCTGGAACATGGGAGGTTCCACGTCAATATGAGAAGGAACTTCTTCTCAGTGAGGGTGACAGAGCACAGGAAGGGGCTGCCCAGGGGAGTTTGTGGAGTCTCCTTAACTGGAGATGTTTAAGACCCAGGTGGATGTGTTCCTGTGTGACTGGTCTAGGTGATCCTGCTGTGGTGGGGGGGGTTGGACTGGATGATCTTTGGAGGTCCCTTCCAGTCCCTGATGATTCTACGATTCTATGATTCTATGATCTTTCCACCTTCTTCTCGCCCAGATGAAGAAGCTTGCCAGGAGGCAGCAGCAGCAGCAGCAGGATCAGCAGAACACACAGCGCCTGAGCTCAGGTACCCCTGCTGCACCCATTTCCCGGCCCTTTCCTGGCTTCTCAAGGCAGCCGGACCCTCCCCTAGAGAGCAGCAGCCCAACTGCTCTTCTCTTCCAGCCCAGGCAAACGGTGGCAGCAGTGCGGGGCTGGAGGGGATGCTGAACCCCTACACCACGCTGCCCCCACCCCAGCAGCTGCTGGGCATGGAGCAGAGTGTCTACAGCTCTGACCCCTTCCGGCAAGGGCTCACCCCACCACAGATGCCCGGAGACCACATGCACCCCTACGGTAAGGTTCTGGGGTTTGCCTCTTGCTTAGCCCCTTGGAAAGGAGACCTGAAAGGAGGGTGTAGAAAGGTGGGGCTTGGTGTCTTCTCCCAAGTCAGCAGTGATAGAACAAGAGGAAGTGGCTTCAAGTTGTCTCAGAGGAGGGTTAGGTTGGACGTCAGGACTCTTCACTGACAGAGGAGGAGTTGCCATCCATGGAGGGGTTCAAAAATTAGTAGATGAGACCCTGGGGAACTGGGTTTAGTGGGCAGAGTGGGGTTGGGTTGATGGTTAGACTGGATGATCTTGGAGGTCTCTTCCAACCTTCTAAGAGATCCTGGGCTTTTGGTGGGAGGGCTGGTAGTACCAGGCACTGTCAAGATGCTGGGGGACAAAGCAGGCTCTGAGGTCTTTCTGCTCCTTCCCTAATTTCCAAGGTGCTGAGCCCCTCTTCCATGACCTGGACAGTGATGATACCTCACTGAGCAACCTGGGGGACTGCTTCCTCGCCACGGCAGACGCGGGACCTCTCCAGCCACGAGTGGGGAACCCCATTGACCACCTCTACTCCATGCAAAACTCCTACTTCACCTCCTGAGCACGGCACGGTCCCCAGCATAGGGCAGCCGATGCTGTCGTGCTGCCCCCGGAGGGGCTGCTGAGCCCTTGAGGTGGGGAGGGAGGGGGTTGCCCCACTGCTGGGATGCCATCAGAGAACAGTACGTTGTAGCTTGGGATTCCCAAGGAGTGAGTTAAGTTGTGGGTTGCATAGTTTCATGTTTCTCTTAGGAGCCTAGGATTAGGGACAGGAGTGGGTTTTTGCAGCTGGCTGGTGGGTTTTCAAATTTCCAATGGGGAACCAAGGGGAAACCCTACCCAGGGGAGCATCCTGTAGCCTCTCCGCCCCACCTCTGGTCGGGGCAGCAGAAGGAGTGAACCACAGGCCCCCGCGGAGGGAGCTGGCAGCGTCGGCCGGGCTTCGGGCTCTGAAAAGCTCTGGGGGATGGCGAGGAGAAGTTCCCTGCGGGGTTTTCCCTCTGGTTCCTCCACTGGCTCAAGCGCTTGCTGCTTGAACACAGGGCCTTTGAAGCTAGGGGTCCCCGTGCCAACATAGCAAGGTAGGACCCCCCCAGCGCGGTCCCGGTGCCCGCGTGTCCGTGTGTGTGTGTGTGTGTGTGTGTGCGTGTGTGGGCACACGCGCGTGTGCAGAGCCAGGCGGCTGCGGGCGATGCCCCGCGTGGCCGCCCCTGCCGGGTGGCGCCGACAGAGTTTATTTGGAGGTCTATCAGAAATGTACTGTACAGCAAAGGTAACTTTATTTTCAGCGTGAACCCTATTTAAGGAGACACTCAATGCACTTAAGTTATAAGAGGAGAGGATTTACTTTTTATAAACGTTGTGTTTAGGTTTGCGGACGCCCAGCGGCAGGGAAGGGACAGCGGTTCAGGTGATAGGTCTGGGGTTTGGGGTCGGGTCTTCTCGGTGCTCCCGGCTTGCCCCACTGGTTTGGAGGTGCTGCTGAAACACAAAGCAGGGACCTGCAGAGTGATGATGAGGGCTCCGTGGTGGTGGCCAGGTCCTGTCCCCTCTGCTGGCTGCGCCCAGGAGGTCAGCGTGGGGTAGAAACGCTGCTGGAACTGGTGGACATCTCAGCCCATCGGGGCTCAGCCATGCTTCTCTGCATCACCTCTCTCCTTCCCACAACAGGACCCTCCAGCGATCCATCCCATACCCCAAATGTGGGTGCAAGGCCGGTGTGAACTGCTCTCCCGGCTCTGGACAGTGCCGTGGCCCCGTATCGCTAGCCCTCGGGCAAAGGAGATGGGAGGAAGAGCCCCGAATTTCCCACCTTGTGCTGGGTTCATCCCTGCTGGAGCTGTGGGAACCAGGGGCAAGTTGTCCTTAGGGCTGAGCCTTCAGCTGAGCCTCACCTCATTTCCATGCGTTGTGTCCTTTTGTGCTGCTGCTCACCAACGACGTAAGAGACAACCCGTAGAGACACGCGAGTGACCGTGAGGCTCGGGACGATGGCTCGTGGCCGCGGTGTGACCTGACACTGAATGTAGCAGGGTCTGGAGACGGCTGACCCGCGGGAGATGCTGACGCTCTGTCAGAGGTTGCTTACCAAGGTGGAATTAAAATGATTTAAAAAAAACCAGAAATCACTGGAAAAACCATTTCTAAGGAGCCTGGTCTCTGCTTCTGTTGGCTGCCCCCTTGACTCGGTGAGGGAAGGGCTGGAATCACCTCAAAGCCAGCAAGGTGTTGGGTAGGAGATAGCGAGACCGAGGGGAAGGTGCTGCTCCTTCGGTTTTCTGCACGAAACACTCTCTGGTCTAGGACTCAGTTGGCCTTTGAGGGTCCTCTGTGGTCACAGAGAGAGACTGGTGGATCGGGACGGTGCCACATCCATCTAGATCTTGCCTGAGATAGCAGTGAGGGGCTTGCTGGGGGTCTCCACCAAGCACAGCAGGGCCATGCAGGACTAACTCAGCTGGGAGCGACCAACTTGTAGGTGTCTGTAGGTAGTGGAGATGGCTCCCAGCCAAACACCAAAAGAGAAAAGGAAGGCAGACAGCAGGAAGCATCTCCTTCCCTGGAGATGTTTGAGACCTGGCTGGGTGTGTTCCTGTGCGACTTGGTCTAGGTGACCCTGGTGTGGCAGGGGGATTGGACCAGATGATCTTTCGAGGTCCCTTCCAACCCCTAATGATTCTATGATTCTTCACAGCAAGACCACCTCCCTGGGGTCAGCTCTCCACAAGGGGCTGTCAGAAAACTCTGTTTACATCTACCCACAGTGTTCCTCTGCTCTTAGCATTGAAGAGGAGCTGGGGAGGCCAGGAGAGCCAGGTTAACAGTGTGAGGAGACTTCAAATGCCCCACGAAACTTCACATCCCTGGTGGCCATCTCAGCTCACTGAGATGGGAGGCACCTGTTCTCTTCCCTGGCAGGAGGACTGCAGGAGTGTGATAGTAGGTCAGGTCATCCCATGTCTGCTCTGTCATGTCACCATGAACCCCAGCCCTCCATGGCTGGCCCATGTTAGGACTGTCCGAAAGACACAGATGGGTATTTCTTGAATGGAGCTGCTGTCACTGCAGCTCCCTGGCACAGAGAGGGACCACAAACCTGTGCTGATGCCACCACAGCTCATTGTCTGAGACGTTCAAAACAAGGTGCTGCTCTTGATAGCCACCGCTCCGCTGTTTCTGTGCTGTAACGCGCTTCAAGTCCAAGCTGGAGAACAAGAACAACCTGAATGGTGTCACTGCATGAAGAAGACTTGTGATCTTGATTTCCAGCACGTGGTGGCTTGCTAGGAACAGCGTGGATTTTGTGGCTGGGGTTTTCTTCTGTTTCAGAACAGAAGAGCGTGGCACCCCTATGGACAGCAACTGCTGCAACACTCCCCCTCCCCAGCCCAGCCCAGTTTGCCCCAGTCAGGCAGTCACATCTTGTGATGAGGTTTTGGTCAGCCTGCCTGAAATGAAGACTTATCACTGCACAGGCTCTGTTTGCTCCTGACAAAGAGGTTTTGATTAGAAAATGTCTCTGAGCCAGACAGGCTTCTGTTGACTCAAGCATCAGCTGAGAAAGCATAGAAAGGAAGCTGGAGGGGTGGCTAGCATGGAGGAGCAGGTGGCCAACAGAGAATTAAATGAGCTCTGTACAGCTGCAAGGCCTTCTCATTCAGCAGAAACATCTCACCTGGGGCTCTCTGCTCCTTTGGGATGGAATTAATGAGTCACCAGTGTTGCAGGAGGGTGGGCAAACCCTATAAAAAGAGGATTCACAGGTTGCCCAGGTTTGGGAGGAGGTGGGAAGCTGGCTGGCCTGCTCATAGAATCATGAGGGATTGGAAGGGACCTCGAAAGATCATCCAGTCCAGCCCCCCTGCCACAGCAGGATCACCTAGACCGAGTTGCACAGGAACACATCCAGGTGGGTCTTAAACATCTCCTGAAGGACAGCAGGGCTGGTGCTCTGTGCAGATTCTGCGTTCCACGGGAGAATTCTGTGTGGGGGAATGTCTTTATAGAGGTGGTGGGGTCTGCACACACTTTACCCTTAAAAAGCACAGGAGTGTCGTAAGTGCTGGTACCCATGATGTTGACTACACACGGCTGGTTGTCTGCAAATCCAGCTTAGATCCACAAAGATGATGAAGGGAGTGGAACATCTCCCTGATGAGGAAAGGCTGAGCTTGGAAAAAAGGAGACTGAGGGGGTGACCTCGTTAATGTCAATAAATGTGTGAGGGGTTGGTGTTGGGAGGATGGAGCCAGGCTCTGCTCAGCATCATCTAATGACAGGACAAGGGGCAACAGGTGTGAGCTGGAACATGGGAGGTTCCACAAAAATATGAGAAGGAACTTTTCATTTTCATATTGCCAGTGAGGGTGACAGAGCACTGGAACAGGCTGCCCGGGGAGGTTGTGGAGTCTCTTTATTTGAAGATGTTTAAAACCTTCATGGCCATGTTCCTGGGCTACTGGATTTAGGTGATCCTGTTATGGTGGGTGGATTGTACTGGATGATCTTTTGAGGTCACTTCCAATCTCTAATGTTCTGTGATTCTGGGTGAAAGAAGACAAAATCTCATTTTTAGCTGGAGGTTTTGGCACAGGAGGGCTCCAGAGCAGCAGGAAAAGAAGGTTGAACCTGTTTTGGTTGAAGAAACTAGAACTTGAGATTTCTCTGTCACTGGACTTGATGGTCTTGGAGAAATGCTGGCTGGTGCTAGTGGAGCAGAGTCCAGGATGAGGTGGGTAGTCCCTGGAAGGGGGATTGGACTAGATGATCTTTCGAGGTCCCTTTCAATCCCTAATGTTCTGTGATTCTGTGATGTTCTTTGTGAAAGGGAGCAGACCCGGATGGGGTGGGTGATCTGTGGTGTGGAGGAGGTGCTGTGACCCACAGAACCAGCACGAGTCTTCTTTGTGCGATCCAGATAATGGCTGGGTCAACACCACCCAGTCTTGCAATAAAAGAATGGATGCTTTCATTAATAGTGATTAAAGTTGCCTTAAAATCTTCCCTCACTTGGATATTTCTTAAAATATAATGTTTAAACTTTAAATGTGTGTAGATGAGAGGGTTGTCTTCCCTACCCCACCACCACCTCCTGTTTGAAAAGCATTCACCTACATCAGCCTGGCTTTCCATCAGCCTAACTCGCCATCGCTGGAAGGGTTCAACAAACAAGTAGATGTGGCCCTGGGGAACACGGTTTAGTGGGAAGAGTCGGGTTGGAGTGATGGTTGGACTGGGTGATCTTGGAGGTCTCTTCCAACCTCAATGATTCTGTGATTCCCTTACCCCACCCTCAACACCACCTCTTCACCCGCACATGTTGAATCCTCTGGGTTTCTGCAGCGACAGACGTGCTGGGGTGGGAAGATTCAGCTGCCGTGTTGGCAAAAGCTCTGTTGCACATCCTGAGCTCCAGGTCTGTGAAATGTGCCCAGGGATGGTGATTCAACCCCTCCCTGGGCATCCTGTTCCAAGGCCTGAGGACCCTTTCCACGAAGAAACATATCCTCATGGCCAACATAAATCCTGGTGCAACTGGAGGCCAGTTCCTCTTATAGAATCATTAGAGATTGGAAGGGACCTAGAAAGATCATCTAGTCCAATCCCCCTGGCATAGCAGGATCACCTAGACCATGTCATAGAATCAGTCCTGGCCCTTGGTACTTGGGAGCAAAGATCCTGCCCCTCCACCTCTCTACAACCTCTCAACAATAAGGCCAGCACCAGGGTTGAAGGCTTCTCCTCCCCTTCATTCAGGAGAAAGCAGTAAAATGGAAGGGACTCTAGTGCATGGGGCCACGTCACCACCACCACGTTCAGAGCAGAACTTCAAGCACAAAAGATGAGGCCATAGAGAGACCCCAACACCTCAGTTGCCGTGTCCTACTCCTGCAGGCTGACCTACGTTGCGCGCGCTGGATCCAGCCCGAGCACCAGACCAGCCTGCAGCTGCGCGACGCAGCAGCAGACACGTGTCTCGCTGTCATCTGGGTTTCATAAGCTGTTGAGCCTTATTTCAGGGTGTGGATGGATCCTGCCAAAGCAGAACTGGCTGGGCCTTATCTTCTCCAGGTGATGGAGTAACTGCATGGCAGGTGGCTCCCTGTCAGGCTGGGTGGGTTGTTGGATGCCCCTGGGTGGGTGGTGGGTCTGCTGTGGTCAGGATGTACTTCCACGGTGCTGCCTTGCCGCGTTGTGCTCCATGGCTGAGCCCACTCTTGGGGACTCCCTAGGACAAATTATATCTTCTCATCAAAGCCAGGGAGAAAATGACAAGGTCTAACAGGAAAACAGGCTCTACCCTGCTCTCCAAGGCAAGGGCAGTGCCAGGAAAAGGTTGGGAGCTGACCTCTGTGTCTCCAGTGGCTCAAAACAAAGCCCCCTGTGTTCAGGCACCGCTCAGTGGCCAAGGAAAGATCAAGTCAGAGATTACTTTTCAGTTGAGGACACTGATTAGATGATGCTGATAGCCAGGAACGAGCTGGCTCTGAGTGACTTATGTTAATCAGCTTGCTCCTTGTGAATGGATCGTGCAGAAGCTTGTGGCAGATGAAGACTGGAGTGAAACTTGGGATGATTTTGGCCAGTATTGGCTGGGTTTGCATCTGGAGATGTAAATCTTGATGGTGCTTGTGGAAGGCTTGTAATGCCCAGACACAGGAGTTGGAGCAAGCAGGCTTCCTGAAAGCAACTCACCTTGGTAGCGGATGCTGTCTGGGAAAACCACCTTCAGTGGAGGTGTTAGAACCTCATCTTGCTCAAAACATCCTGGCTCAACATGGAACTTAGGTTGGTGGAGCTGTGGGACCCTCACCAGATCAGATGTGGGTGCTAAGGGACCCCAGAGTGGAGAGCTTCCTAGCAAAGAAGAGGCTGATGCAAGGAGAAGGCCCATGTGTGAACCACAGGGCATGGCCACCTCCCCAGTGCCTTGCAGCACACGCTGTCTGCGGGCTGGCAGGGTGGGAGCTGCATCCTTGTGCGGTGTGAGCATGGGCTCGCAGCCGAGAAGAGCCTGCAGGAGTGTCTCCTGTGTGCCGGCATCATTTTATGGGGCGTCCACACCGGCCTTCCTGCACATCCAAGGTGGAGAGGGCACGAGTCCCAGGGCGGCCACAGGCAGGGTCTTTCCTTGGACGTGCACTTGAGAGGCAACATCCACTTCTTCTCTAGAGTGAAAAGACCAAAGGACTGGTTGCCTCTGTCACCTTTCCAGAGCGAAATCGTTTGCCAGATGCCTGCTTCCTGCACCAGTGCTGTTCTGGGCACAGATCATCACCCATCGTTAGAAGACACTTGTGACACATGACAGAGCTCAAACCACTGAGGACGAGTGCCTTGGCCTTATGGTGGGTTCTGTGAGTGAGACCCTGAGCAGCTGCCCAGACCTGTGACTCTTCTGCCGCTCGTTTTTCCAAGGAGCGTTGTGAGACGGCACCAACTCGCAGGAGAAAGGTTAGAAGCTCCTGAGGCACAAAAAGGTGAGCAACAGCTTCTTATCTCGCTGGAGATCAGACGGGATTCTTGCGTTTGAGTGGCAACCTGTTGGTCATGGCAAGGTTATCTTGTCAGCTGCAGACCTCCTAGAGGCTGACGCGCGCTGGCCCGGCTGACTCACCGAGGTTCACAGGCTGAGGACGAGCGGATCCCGCCACAAACCGTGTCAAAACACTCGGAGTGATCAAATGCTGACAGCACTTTCGGTGAAGAGCGGCAGATTCCCACCGCCTCGGGCCCTCTGAGCTGCTGCTTCAGAGGGGGGATCAGGTTTCTCCTCCAGTGACCCCTGAGAACAGGGGGCTTATTCAGAGGGATGCTTGATGGGTCGGATCACGGTCTCCGTGGCAGGAGGCAGGCAGAGCTGGGGAGCGGGTGGTGAGCGCCGGCAGGCACTGCCCTAGGGTCCTTATCAGCATGGTGGCTTTAAGTGGGGTGAAAAGCCAGTGACCCTTCCCTGACCAGTCTTATTTAGGACCTTTAGGAAGCCCTAATGGGATTAGTGCTCTGCAGAGCTTTGGAACCGCTCTGAAACCATCCGGCTCCTAGCAGCTCTGGGGGTCTCCTCCTGCTCAGTGCAGAGGCTTTGGAGAGGAGGGGCTGTGGAGGGAGGTGTCCGTGGAGCCTGGGGCTTCTCCATGCTCTCCCAAGAGCATCTGTGAGGGAACGAGTCTGTGCTCAGCGCAAGCTCCAAAGGACGTGTGAGCACGGAGGGCCCCGCGGCTGTGCATGAAGAGCGAGGAGGGGATGGGGAGCAGTGAGCAGCCGCTCGTTGGCCGGACAAGGCAGGGACTGGATGGAGAATACAGCATGAGGTCATGGAGCTGGAGGTGAGCGTAACGCCCGTGCCTTGGGTGGCTCGTTATGTTGTCCTGACAACCTCGAGCTGGTGGCCCAGGGCTGGAGGGTTTGGCTCTGCGGCTGAGTGTATGTAGGTATTTGGGAAGTAACTGGAGAGTCCCTGAGGATTTTGGGAAGAGGAGACCGGTGAAATCCTACTAGAAGGATTAGCTGGAGCCTGCCAGAAGCTATAGCTGACTGTTGGCTGCTCCATCTCCTCCTGGAGTAGGTGGAGGAGTGAGGAAGGAGCGGTGACATCCTAGCGCTGCCAGCAGAACACCTGGGGGCTGGGGCACGTGAAAGCCTCATCCCGTGGGGCAGAGATTGCCTTTGCAGGGAGCTCTCCACAAAGGCTGCGGTAGGAAAGCTGGAGACAAGATGAGAAGCTCAGGCAGCACCCAGTGGTTGAAGGACCACTGTGCAAACGTGGCAGATTCAGACTGGTCATGAGCAAAATGTTCTGGAACCTGATGGTGGTGGATCCCTGGAACAGGCTGCCTGGAGAGCCCCATCCCTGTTGCTATTCAAGGTCAGGCTGGATGGGGCTCTGGGCAATCTGGTCTGGAGAGTGATGGCCCTGCTTGTTGTAGCAGGGGTTGGACTTGATGACCTTTGGAGATCCCTTCCAACCCAATATGCTTGATGATTCTGCGATCTAGAAAAGGGGATATAGGCTACAGGTGGGACCAGGGTGGTTGGGGAAGATGAGGGAGTCACTTCCTTGCTAAGACTAAAGGAGCAGCCCATCCATGATTGACTAGGACACCTAAAGAGAGGCACTGTGAGCCATCTGAAAGCCTGTTTTGATCCTCAGACCTAAGCTGTGAAAAATGAAGCTGATTCTCAGCACCAGTGGGCTGAGAGTGGCCAAGCCTCTGCAGCTGGTGGCAGGGAAGGAGCATTTGGATGGTGTTTGACCAACCACTGCAATGTGTTGGGCAGCAGTGGTGGGACCCACAGCCCATGCTGTGCCCCAGAAACTGAGCTGCTGCTCTGTCTCTTCCTGGGTTTCAAAGTCCCCATCAAGCAGAGGCAAATCACTTCCTTCACAAACAGCCTATTCAAGATGATGAAATTGTCTCCTAATTGATTATTCCTGCAGCCTAACAGCTGCTTCTCTGACTCACTCCTTTTTCATCCCTTTCCTAGAAATAAAAACCTGTTGTTGATATGACCAGCTCACCTCCAGCCAGGAGACTGCAGCTTCTGCCAAGGCACTGAGGGGATGCTGCCTTCTCAGTCCTCCCTGTGATGGCCTCAGCGCTGTGGTGTGCTGGGGGAGGAGGAAGAGTCTTGTTTCATCCCACAGCCCTGGGCCACCCGAGCTTAGGTGCTGCGTGTCCCCAGCCAGCCCTTCCCGATAGCATCGGGGTGAGTACAGTAGATGCTTTGTGGCTGGGGGGGATCTGGTTACTTGGGAGCAGCTCTGCTCCTGGGGAAGATGATGACAACGTGCTGAGGTGGGTTCAAGCAGGTCTTGGGGGGAAAAAATGGCAGTGTCAGCTTGAATTCCTCTGGGACTGTTTCAAAGTGTGTCACAGAATCGTTAGGGGTTGGAAGGGACCTCCAAAGATCATCTAGTCCAACCCCCTGCCACAGCAGGATCACCTAGGAACACATCCAGGTGGGTCTTAAATGTCTCCAGAGAAGGAGACTCCACAACCTCCCTGGGCAGCCTGTTCCAGTGCTCTGTCACCCTCACTGGGAAGAAGTTCCCAAAGGAAGAAGCCAGGGCACCCTGCACACAAGGGCCTGAGAGCAGGTTGCCTGGTCTGTATCTACCCACTCTTACTGGCCTCCTCAACACTGTGCTGGGTCCCCACCCCAGGACCCTTTGTAGCTGCTGCTGTTGGTCCCACTCTGCATTCCCTGTAAGGGGGTGGTGGCTCTTCTTTTCCCAGCAGATGTTTCTACCTTCCTTTATTTTTGCTCAGATGACGTTTATGCAACAGCCTGGGTTGTCCTCTCCTGGCCAAAACAGCGCTGGGACCGTTGCCCAATTTTCCTAGGTTTCTGTGTAAAGGGATGCTGAAGAGATCTAAGAGTCTGCTCACTACTTCTCTCCCCTCCTGTGGGGAAAACCCAGCATGGGCATGACCCCTGCTGCCAATGTCACCCCTGCAGCTGAGCTGTGAGGCAGAGGGTCACAGCTGCCCACCAAAGGGATGCACACAACCATGGAAAGTCAAGCTTCCCAGTATCTGGGCTGCTGCTGAGTCCTGGCCAACAGGGTTTGCACCTGAGGAACCCCCTGAGATGTCTCAGCCAGGATCCATGAGTAGACTTCAAGTGCTGGAGCTGTGGAGGAGCAGTGCTGCTGCTGCCATGTCATCCTTGCCCTCTGCTGGGAGAGGTGGCTCAGATGGACTGGGGTGAGCTGTTGTTTGCCAGCCTCGGTGCCAGGTGGCTTCTGCTGTGGTGGGGTGATAAGAAAGTCCTTTACTCCTTCTGGCTGAAAATTTGACTCTCCTGGCAGCAAGCTTTGGTGAGCTAAGAGTGACAGGTCCTCTGGAGGCTCCAGGAGCCTAACAGTGTGCACACCTCTTTCTGCAGGTGTTTGAAGCCCCCCAATGATAACTGGGCTACTGGCGAGGTGCTCCATCTAGTCCAACTCCCCTACAGCAAGCAGGGCCATCACTCACCAGATCAGATTGCCCAGAGCCCCGTCCAGCCTGACCTTGAATGGCTCCAGGGATGGAGCCTCCACCACCTCCCTAAGGCAGCTTTTTCCACCACCCTCAGATTAAGGAACTTTTTCCTCACGTCCAGCCTCAGTCTCCCCTTTTCCAGCTTCAGACCATGACCCCTCATCCTATCACTCCAGGCCCTTGTAAACAGCCTTCAGATGGGCTTCTTTCAAGGATTGGAAAGTCACTGTAAGGTCCCCCCTGAACCTTCTGCCCTTCAGGCTGAACAACCCTACTTCTCTCAGCCTGTCCCCACAGCAGAGGGACTCCAGCCCCCTGATCACTTTCATGGCCTCCTCTGGACCTGCTCGAACAGCTCCTCATCCCTTTTGTGTTGGGGGCTCCAGAGCCAGACACAGGACTCCGGGTGAGGTCTCACCAGGGCAGAGCAGAGGGATGGGACCACCCCTCTCAATCTCCCGGCCACATTTCTGTTGCACACTGGTGGCTCACGTCCAGCTCTTCACTCACTAGCACCCCCAGATCTTTCTCTGCAGGGTTCTCCCCAGCCTGCACTGAGAACCACTGCTTGGCCTGGCCTTTGTGCTGGAGGATGAAGGGCAGCCACCCACCGATGCCGAGCTGACTGCAGCCCTGCCGGGCTTCTGCCTTTCCCGGGAGGGTCCCTCTGATCCGCTTGTCCCGGGAGAGCGCACCTGGCTGTCCCATCTGTTCGCATCCCTGTGCTGGAGGACACCCCACGCCGCTCCCCACACGCCACCTGCGTGACGCAGCCCGGACCCGTGGCTCTGCGATAGCCGGCTGATAGGGGCGCACGGGCTCGGGCAGGCGTCCCCGGCGGGCTGAGCGGATCCGGTTTCAGGGCTAATGGCTTTCCCAGGATTTGCAGATGCGAATTACTCGCATTCCTGACTCCAAGGTGAGCGCAGGTGCATCAGATGGTCCCCAGGAGCACCCCTGGAGTGCTGTCCCCTACCATCGCACAGAGCTCCCTTTGTGCGATGCTGCCTGTGGGACAGCCCGCGGGGCGCTCAGACTCTCCGGGTACTTCCCACAGGTGTCTCCCCTGGGTCTTCTGCTCTTCTTTAGGAAAGAGGCCGTTTGCAGAGTCAAACCCTGAGCTGGCTGCTGGGCTTTTGGTCAGAGGCTGAAGCAAGACAGCCTTTGCTTTAAAACCATCCTCGCCGCGCTCGCTCTGCCAAAGCTTCTGGACTGTTTAACGCGCTCCAGCTTCTGATAAAGTTTCTGTCAAGACGGATTAGCAGCAGGCTGACAGATTGCTGCTCCAGCCCCAGAGAACTTTTAGTGTCCGCCAGCGAGTTCTGAGAGTCCCCCAAATCCTCCTGCGGGTGACTGAGCTGGAGAGCAAAGGCTGCTGCGTACGTGGCTGGTACTCGGGGTACCTCGCCTCGCCCCGAGCAGTCAGCATCAAGAAATAACCTCTAGGGACTGCTGGCATCATCTTCCTCGAGACTCCAAAGCGGCCACTCCTGACATGAAGTGGCTGCTGTGCGAAGGGGACGGTGCAGGGCAGAGCGTGCTGGTGTGGGCAGTGCTATGGTGGTGCCACTCAGCCAGCTTCTCTCCACAGTCGTAGACTCATAGAATCATTAGGGATTGGAAGGGACCTTGAAAGATCATCCAGTACAATCCTCCTGTAGCAGCAGGATCACCCAGACCAAGTCACACAGGAACACATCCAGGCGGGTTTGAAACGTCTCCAGTGAAGGAGACTCCACAACCTCCCTGGGCAGCCTGTTCCAGTGCTCTGTCACCTCACTGGGAAGAAGGTCCTTCTCATATTTATGTTCCAGCTGACACCTATTGCCCCTTGTCCTATCACTAGATACCATTGAGAGGAGCCTGGGTCCATCCTCCTGACACCCACCCTTCGCATATTGATAGACATAAATGAAGTCACTCGGTCTCCTCTTCTCCAAGCTCAAGAGACCCAGCTCCCTCAGCCTCTCCTCATAAGGGAGGTGCTCCTCTTCCTTCATCATCCTCATTGTCCTGTGCTGGACTTCCTCCAGCAGCTCCACATCTGTCTTGAACTGAGGGGCCCGCAACTGGACACAACACTCCAGATGTGGTCTCAGCAGGGCAGAGTAGAGGGAGAGAAGAACCTCTCTTGATCTGCTAACCACCCCCTTTCTGATCCACCCCTAGATGCTGTTGACCCTCTTGGCCGCAAGAGCACACTGCTGGCTCATGGTCATCCTGCTGTCCACTGGGACCCCCAGATCCCTTTCTCCTACACTACTCTCCAACAGGTCAGTCCCCAACCTACACTGGTCCCTGGGGTTGTTCTTGCCCAGATGCCAGACTCTACACTTCCCCTTGTTATACCTCATCACATTTCTCCCTGCCCAGCTCTTCAGCCTGTCCAGGTCCCACTGAATGGCAGCACAGCCTGCAGGGGTGTCAGCGACACCACTCAGCTTTGTGTCATCAGCAAACTGGGATCCTGCTGGGTGCCAACACACCTCCCACTCCTTTCCTTCACCTTCTCAATATCTGGTGTCTGGAAGATTTGGGCTGCACTGGGTAACTTCCAGTCGCGGAAAAAGCTTGAAGCTGCCCTTGCCAAGCTCCCTAAACCCAAGAACCAGGAGCCACCTTGTTACTGTGTTCAGGGCACACGGATGTTTTGCCCATTTGGGACAAGAACTGGGAATGGCTTTTGGCCAGAGGCTTCCTGAGTCTTATCTGAGTAGGATCTGTTTGGGGTTTGCTTACTGGGGTGCACCCTCTCCCAGCAGGCAGCTTGTACCCAGAGCCTTGTTAGCCCTTTGGAAAGCCATCTTTCTCTTGTGCGGCGCTGGACAAGTTTGAGGAGCTTGGCAGAGGCACAGTTGTTCAACGAGAAGCTGCAGCTGAGCAAGATGTCTTGTCTTGGCATGGCCAACGCTTCATGGCTGGTATCTTGGCCTCCTGCCTGTAGGACGTGCCTCAAGGTGCCCAGCGTGTGCCATGCAGGCGGATGCTGTGCAGCCGGCTGCCACGGGTACCAAGGTGGGTGTCGGTACCGCTCAAGGGGACAGTCACAGCTGCCCTGGGAGCTTCAGCCAGAGCTGCACCTTGGCTTGTGGCTGCACATTCTACAAGTCCATGACTGGCAAGAGCTGGGATGTGGATCCCCGTGTGAGTGTGTGGAGGATACAAGGGGGAGCCCCCGGGGAATGGAGGAGGATTTGGGGGGAGCCAGGATAGGGTTTGCTGCTGCTTGTAGAGGGCTTGAGCATGGAGTAGGTGATCTTTCGAGGTCCCTTCCAATCCCCAATGGTTCTGTGATTCCATGAGCGGGCAGGAGAGCGAGGAGCTTCGGTTTGTCCCCGCGGCCGTCCCAGCCCTGCCTGGGCAGCTGCTCTCCAGGCACCCCTGACGTTTTTTTAATCGCACAACAAAACGCTTTTTGGAAGAGTCGGGCTGTTGCCCCTCCAGCAGCACCACCCAAAACCCAGGAGAGAGAACGGGGCTGAGGGGAGGGAGGGAGGATGAGAAGGGCCCTTTGAAGTGAGCTGCCCGAACGAGACGTGTGACATCAGAGAGATGGCAGATAGCTGGCAGAACAAGGCTGCCTTTGAGGCTGCCCTGGGCCCGGCCAGCGCGCACTTTACACCCCACCTCCCCGAGTCGGAGATGAAAGATGCCCCAGGCAGCCGGCCTGACCCCATTGCCTCTGCCATCTCCACTTGATTGCACAGCGCTTCGCTCCAGACAATCCTGCACTGTCTGGGCCGCGCAGGTGAAGCGCCCGGCTTGGCTCGCGAGTGGGGATGCCGCGCATAGCAGGGCTGCCTCGCTGCGGGCGCTCACCTGCTCGCGGGCTGGGTGTCTGAGGACAGGCTTTGTTCAGCGGCGGGGCACGGGGCAGGGTGGAGAGGAAGGGATGGGGCAGAGCAGCACACGGGGGAAAGGGCTTTGGGGTACACGGAGCATCCTCAGGAGCGGGCGAGTGGGGAAGACTATGGAGCATCCTTGGCCCAGAAGCTTACGTTGGACGCTCCAAAGGAGGGATCCAGACTGCATCTCAAAATAATCTGCTCCTCCACTTGTTGTTGGATTCAGCATCTTCTCGTGTGTCTAAAGCACTGTGGCTTCCCCACCTGGGGTCTTTGCTTTTGAAGACACATTGGTGGAAGGAGGGCATAGAATCATTAGGGATTGGAAGGGACCTCGAAAGATCATCTAGTCCAATCTGCTCTCTCAAGTAACACGACGGCACCGTGAAGTTCACAGAGCTCTCTGCCTGGTGAAAAGTCAGGCCAGATGCCCAGCTGGAAGCTCCAGACCATCAAGCCAGGACGCAACCGGTGTCGACATATGCAGGGCTAGAGGGCCAGACCTCCTGAGCGGTCCATTTCTGAGCATCTTCCAGTGGTGTAAAGGCCAGGTGGGACATGTCTTCTGTGCTTCCACTAACCATGGGCTCATGACTGTTTTCATGGGACCTATTTCTTTCTGAATGGGCTGAGAAGGTAACGGTGGATAGACATCCTGAGGGTGAGAGCTGGTGGTGCAGTGTAAGAGGTACTTCAGCTGGAACAAGCTGGAGGGTTGGCTACCATCAGCCCCTGGGTAGATCAAGATGGAGAAGGGCCGCAGCCAGAAGACCAACAGTCAGTGGAACTCAACATATAAATGTGCTCTGGAAATGGACAGGAAAGTGGTGGATGTTTTAGCACTGCAGCTGGAGGGAGTCCAGCATAGAGCAATGAGGATGGTGAAGGAAGTGGAGCACCTCCCTTATGGGGAAAGGGTGAGGGAGCTGGGTCTCTTTAGCTTGGAGAAGAGGAGACTGAGGGGTGACCTCATTAATGTCTATAAATGCGTGAGTGGTGGGTGTCAGGAGGATGGAGCCAGGTTCTTCTCAATGTCATCTAGTGATAGGACGAGGGGCAGTGGGTGTCGGCTGGAATATAGGAGGTTCCATGTCATTATCAGAAGGAACTTCTTCCCAGTGAGGGTGACAGAGCACTGGAACAGGCTGCCCAGAGAGGTTGTGGACTCTCTTTCATTGGAGATGTTTAAGACCCACCTGGATGTGTTCCTGTGTGACTTGCTCTAGGTGATCCTGCTGTGGTGGGGGGATTGGACTAGATGATCTTTCAAGGTCCCTTCCAATCCCTCATGATCCTGACTCTATGATTCTACGATTCTTGACTTTCCTAGGTCCTTCCCCAGCAAACGCAAGAAGAGGCAGTTCCTACAGGCAGACTCCAAACCCCTGAAAGGCATTTGAAGAGATGAGCTCCCGTGCAAAGACCTGAGCACCCTTTTGACCTTGACTGGAAAGATCAGAGCCAGCCTTTCCCTTGCATTCAGTGACCTGTGAGGGCTGAGTGCCCTCAAACCACCGTTACCAGTGGGAACGCGGGAATTACTGGTGTCAGTCTATCACTCATCCTGCCCTATTGCACTCGGTGATTAGAACTTGGCCTCAAACACATGAACAAAGTGTCTTCTGTGGCAGGTAGCTGCTGCACAGGAGGTGGCAGTGAGCGGCTTAAAGTGGTCAAAGGCAGAGAACAAAAGAAAAGCTTGGTGCCAGCGCTGTTGTTTCTCCCAGGCAAGTGCAGTCCTCTCCTTGGCCGAGCCCTGTCAGGTCAGTATGAGAGCTTGGGAGCACAAGATGAAGGTCGTGAAGGAGCAGAGTCTCCTTCACTGGAGAAGTTTAAGACCCACCTGGATGTGTTCCTGTGCACCTTGGTCTAGGTGATCCTGCTGTGGCAGGGGGATTGGACTGGATGCTCTTTCGAGGTCCCTTCCAATCCCTAATGATTCCATGACTCTTGTTTTTACTGCATCTGCTGGTAGGCAACAAATTGCTCGTAGAGCTTTGCTCAGTGAGGACTTATGAAACGCTACAGTTAGGAATGGAGCAGGGAGTGAGCAGTACAGGGAAGTACGTGGAGAAGGTCCACAGTGTGAGGTGAACTGCCTTGGGGAAGTGCTAAGGAACAAGCCACCAGGTTGATTGGTCATCTGCAAGTAGACCATGGGACTAGGAAAAGTCACTTGCTGGGCTGTGCATGGGCATTACGCAGTGACCTTCCAGAACCTGCTCAGAACCAGGCTGTTCAAAGATGGGAGTGATCAAAGCTGTGGGTGTTTTATTGCCTCTCCAACCACCACTTTACCCTTCCCAAATCCGGCCTACGGGAGAGAATGATGTTGATGGTGACCTCTTTGTCTTATCTTCATACATCCTCATAGCCTCCTCTGGACACATTCCAACAGTTCCATATCCTTCTTGTACTGGGGTCTCCAGAACTGCATGCTCAGGTGAGATCCCACCAGAGCAGAGGGGGAGAATCATGTCCCTTGATCTGCTAGTGATAGTCCTTTTGATCCAGCCCAGTATACAGCTGGCTTTCTGGGCTGCCCTCAGACTTTGCTGGCTCATGTCGAGCTTCTCATCTACCAACCCCCACAAGTCCTTCTCCTCACGACTGCTCTCAACCCATTCACCACCCAGCATATGGGATTGACCTGACCCAGATGCAAGACCCTTGTACTTGTTGAACCTTGAGCTAGAGGGCTCAGATTAGGACCTGAAGTTCATTTTGGGCAGAGATGTTTGGAAGAGGATCTCAGTGAGGGAAGGAGGAGAGAAACAGCATCTAGAGCAGGCACTGGGGGGGCTCCTTACCTCATGCCCTAAAGCAAGGTGGGGTGTCCCCTGAGTATTCCCCAGTGACCAAGAGTGAGATGCTCTCCTGGTGCTGCTCTTGGGAGTTTCTCCAAGACTTTATCCTTTCTTGTAGCAAGAAAAATGGGCAACAAAACCTAGGAGAGAGAACCTGCTTGTGGGAAAGTGGGGTGGGTGTCCTGCCCTGTGCTCGTCCCCATGGTTGGGGGTCCAGGAAGACATGTCTTCCTCTTCACCGGGGAGTGCCAAGGCTTTTCAGCAGTGAAGTACCTGGTGCTGAACCATATCACAGCCCTAGGATTTTTAAGCATCCCAGTGCCCCATCACCTTGTGGATGGGACCGCAGCTGTCCCTCCCCACAGGACCTCCACCTCTGAGGTGGCTGTGGCAGCTCGGCAGCCACACGTCCCCTTCCTCCCTCTCCTTCATTAAGGCACCGATCTCTTCCCAATAACAAGGGGGCTTCTGTTCGACAAAACCTGCCAATTAGTCATTCTGGCTGGGTATAGATGTGGCACTTGAACAGCTGAGGGGACGGCGGGCAGTCCTGCCCCTCCTCGCGGCGTCGCCGGGCTTGCCATTAACACAATGTGACAACTAATCTCTCTATAGCATCCGGCTGGGCAGTTTTAATTAATAGCCCTGTGCGCTCGCACACACCCCCGGCCCCCGCCGCTCCGCCAGGTACCGCGTGCCTTCAAAGGAGGAGGAGGAGGGAAAAAAAGCCCTGTTTTGCCCCAATTAGTGGGGAAATGCTGCTTGTTTGGGGTGTTCTGGCCCAGGGACTGAGCGAAGGCTTGATGGTCCCCATTCCAACCCAACCTCTGTGGGGCTGAGAACCTCCATAAACATTGAGGCTCTGGGGCGGACGTGTTTTCTCAGCTCTGCTGGTGGTCGGGGCATCCCTATGGTGGTCTGTGGGAGGTGAGGGGCTGGCAGGGCTGGGTTGGCTTTGGGGACTGGATGAGGGAGAGTCAGAGGGCACGAGGGGGCTGTTTGTGCTCCCTGGCTTTACCTGACTGCATGAGAGTTTTGGGAGAAAATCCCATCTCCACAGCTGGGTTCTCCCCTGGTGTGAACAACCACAGCTTGGCTGGTGGCTGCTGTGGTTCTGATGTCCCAGTTTGCTTTTGGACAACCCATGGTGATCTGGTTTGGGTGAACATTAGCCTGGAACGGACTGGCAGAAAGGACTGTTCACAGGAGAGGCTGGAGATGGTACCACAGTAAAAGGATGTGGAAAAGTCCCACCATCCTCCCTTCAACACCTCAGTCTGATATTTTGGTGCTTGATCCAGGTGGTGCTGGGTAGCCAAGACCAAGGACCAAGTCAGACCAAGTCTGAGTGACCAAGTCAGAGGGACTGAGCACCTTCTGTGTGGTAAAATTGCTCAGGCTTTGGGCATTTGGATGAGAGGACTCATCTCTGCCTGTGGTGACGTGGCTCCACCATCACCCTCCTGGAGGTTCAGGGGATGTTCAACACTCTTCAGACCACCAGAGCAAGTCCTCGGTGAAAGTGAAGTAGCAGGACATCCATGCTTTCTGCAGGGTCTTGTTCCCATGGCACGTGTGTCTGTCTTGGGGGGTCTTGCACTGTCACCTTGTCAGAACAGCCATGGTGCTGTGGGCCCCCAGCCTTGACCAGTGACCCTGGAGGAAGTGGGGAGCAGGAACCACCATGACTGGTGGTGATCCTGCCACATCTGGCCTGCTGGAGATGGTTAGGTGAATTAATACTTGGGTAATAAGTGGGGGCTCTCTAGAGGGCTGTTCCGTTGCAGCGCTGTTGAATAACGTATCTCTGGCTTGGAATGACCATCTGGCTGGGACCACCCCTCCATGTGGAATCGTTGCTTGTTGTGGGATGATACAGGGGCTTGTACTTTGCTTTGCTCGTGTGGAACGCGCAGGTCTGTGCCCCCAGGAGGTGTTTCTCACCTTGGAAAGATAGGAGGTCCCTTCCTGGAGGTGGGATCGAGGAGATGTCTAACCAGCCTCACATCTCTCCCCTGTTTGCGCTCCTCCTTTCTTGCTTGTTCCTTGTTGGTGACTCCTGGCTTAGGCTCGTGTTTCTCTTGGTCCCTTTCCTGCCCCGAGCTCTGGTGGCTGTCACCGGAGGATGTCTCTGTACATCCTTCATGTGCTGGGGCCTGGGACAGCCCAGGACTGCTCTGGGTCCCTAAGGTGACTTGTTGCACTCAACACCCTGGGCACCCAGAGCACATCACCAGGCTACCTTGTGGTGGGACGTGTCCTCGCCCTGGGACGTGGGCCTGGCTGCGTTATGCCAGGTGAGGCTCCCTGGGCACTTTGAGCATTTTGACCCTGCTCAAGAGACCGTCGAGGCTCTTGCACTGAGCAGAGCTGCGAGACCTTTCCAGCTTCCAGAGTGGTCACACGCTAGGACCAGCACAGTCGCCTCACCCAGGCAGCTGGCGAGCGCAGCCTCCCCTCTGCAAGCCAGGAGACGCAGCGTGGACCAGCCGTGCCGTGGTGAGACCCAGGAAGAGCATCTCCGCCCTGCAGCAGGGACCAAGGGGACGTGTTGGGGAGCAGGGCAGGAACTGGTGGTCCCCGGCACGGCAGCGGCAGGCAGACGCGGGCCCTGCCCCATCTGCCCGCGCGGCAGCGCGGCGGGGAGCTAATGAGAAGCAAGGTGAGAGGCAGGAGACAGGCTGACAACTTACTGGCTCCGCAAGCTGCCGGTGCTGTGCAGGCGGCAGAAGGATGGCACCTGCGCCCCCTCTCCCCAGCATCTCCAGCCTCATCATGAGGTTATTACTGGCCCGCTGCTTGACGGCCGGCACCAGCACCTCCTACCCCTTCGTCCTCCCTATTCCCACTTGTGGCTACAGAGCGGGGAGTCAGGGAGTCAGGGATCGCCCTGCCCTTGCTCTTGGGTTTGGCCCAGGGCTTTGGTGAGAGGAGGAGAGCGGCTTTGACCTTGTTTGTGGAGGAGACGGCGCTCCCGCGCTCGCCGCCTGTCCATCCCCTTTATTATCTCTTGAAGGGTTCTGGACCGGCGCAGCCTGGTTTGACAGGGGGAGAAGTCTCAGAGATAATTAAGTTCCTACCAGTTTTGCAAGGATGGGCAGGAGAAGGAGAGGGATGTGAGAGGGCTTCTGCAGTGGGGAGGGTTCCTGACGGGGAGGCTGGGCTGGAGAGCTGAGCTGCCCTGCTTGCGGAGCTTGTGGGAAGGGCAGTTTCCCCAGCCCTGTTGCCTGGCTGGGGAAACCAAGGAATGATGCTCAGCCAGGGTTCTCCCACTTTTGGAATGCTGGGGCTTCATGGGGTCCGTCCCAGGTGTGGTAAGATCCCAGTGCATCCCATTAAAGAGGTAATGAAAGCAGAACTTGTTCCATCAGCTCCTTAAAAGCGAGTTAAGGGTGAAAAGCCCCATCTGCGTTCATGCTGGTCACCAGTGGGGTGTGGGGTGTGCCAGCCACCCCTCTCCAGAGAGTTCACCACCTCCAAATGCTTTTCAACATCCCACCCAACAGCAGCTGCATCCGGCTTTGCTGAGCCGGTCACCCCCAACGTGCCGCTGATACTTGTATTAATCACTGCCGCAGCGTGAGAACCCAGCGTGTCACCAACCCCTCTGGCATCCCGAGGTTTGCAAACCGGGCTGTGGAGCGGCTGCTGCTCACCCAGCTCCGACCCGCTCGGAGGGATGTGCCACCCTCACCGCTGACTGAGGGGCACCCTGGCAGCGCAGTGGCAGGAGCCGCCCGCGGCTGGGGCGCTGGGCAGGGACCGGCCGGCGTTTTCCCCTCTCGGAGCAGCTGGTGCGGATGTCGCAGCCGATTACGTCGGGGAAGGAGGTGAGCGGCAACGCGGTGACACCTCGCCTACGGAGCCCTGCTGGCAGGGGCAGATGTGGAGGCCGACACATGTGCGCTGCTGCTGCTCCGCTAATTAATCGCCTCTGCCACGGGGCAACGGTAAAGGGTGTGGTGGCCCCGCCAGGGCGGCCATGAATGTTTGTCCCCACACTGTCCCTTTGGCCCACGTTGTCCCATCCTTGGGGGAACAGCTTGTTCCAGCACTAAGCGTTAGTGCTCTTTGACTTTGGCTGCTGCAAGAAAGAGGTTGGACAGGCAAGGACCTGTGTCCTCACCCCTCCCACAGAGATCACTGCCCTGTGAATCATAGAATCAGACTGGTCTGGGTTGGAAGGGACCTCAGAGATCACTCAGTGCCAAACCCCTGCCATGGGAAGCGATACCTCTCACCAGAGCAGGTTGCCCAGAGCCACATCCAAGCTGGCCTCGAGCACTTCCAGGGATGGAGCAGCCACAGCCTTCCTGGGCAGCCTGTTCCAGTGCCTCAGCACCCTCACAGGGAGGAGCTTCATCCTCAGATCTCATCTAAATCTTCACTCTTCCAGCTGGAAGCTGTTACTTCTTCTCCTACTAATCAACAGGATCCTATAAATCAGTGAGATCCTGCATTTCCTGACTGCTTCCCTCCAGCCAGGAGCATCTCAGAGGGGTGGGACACACCAGTCCCCTTGGCCTGCCAAGCTGTCCTGGGGTTCCCGCGGAGGGGTTCGTCCCCAGGAGAATGGAGACAGCGCCTGGGGAACCCCACTGCTGCGCGGGGACCGCTCTGGGGCTGCCTCGGCTTCTCTTTGCGGGCAGAAGTCTCCACCTCGTGGCCAAGCCCTGAACGACAGACGGATGCTGCGGGGCTGGAGGGATGGCAGTGACCCGGCGGCCAGTTCCCACCGGCCCGCATCTTCATCGCTGACCACCGAACTCTGTTCCCCGGCTCCTCCCTGCTGAGCAGGTTGGTTTTCTCTGTCGCTGATGATCTCTTCCACGCATTTATTTTTGCAGCAGGTGAAAAGCTTTCCAGAAGGTTTTGAAAACTTTCAGTCTCTTTTTTAAAACTGTTTTTAAATCCCTTCACTTCTGAAACTGAGCTCAAGGCAACCAAGGAGGCAAGAGGGTAAAATGAAGCAGCAGTGATCCCCAGTGCAGCCTGGTCCTGCTGCTGTGCTCATCAGCTGAGGGATGAGGGACATCCCCCAGCTTGGAGAAACTCATTGGCCAGGGATCCCCCTCTCCTCAGGCTCTGCTGGGGTCATCAGGAAGAGGGATGTGCCTGGGTGGGGTCTGCTTCTCCCCCAGCCTGGCCCCTATCCCAGCTCCTTTCATTAAAATAGGGGCTAGCTCTGCCTTTTCCAGCAGGTTTTGTTTTAAATCCTCAGCTCATGTCACTAACGAGCTCTCTAGCTCTGTTTAATTATTGCTAAAGCAGCTTTTATAGGGCAGCTGGTTCCTTCTCCGGACACCTGCTCTGTGGGGCTCTCTTGGGGCTGATTCCTGCTCACCTTGGGGTCCTTGGTGGTTCTCAGGAGGGGCGCACCAAGCAGCAGTGTCTGTCTAACCACACTTGCCTGGGAGACCCCCCTCCTAGCCTAACTCTCCCTGCAATGTGTTTCATGTGGGTTGCCTCCTGGCTTTGGCAAACTGGTTACCCACAGGATAGCCCCAGAGCCCTGGGGACACTGGCAGGCAGAGGAGCCTGCGCTAACCTCGGCAGCTGCCTTCTGCTTTTCCTCTTCAGCACAGAAGAATCACAGAGTTGTTTAGGTCAGAAGAGATCATCAAGTCCAACCATGAACCCAGCTGTCCCAAGGCCACCACTAAACCCTGTCCATAAGCTCCAGATCTCCATGACTGTGAGTCACATTCAGGGGTGGCTGCTCAGCCCCCTCCCAGGGCAGCCTGTTCCAAGGCCTGATTGACCCTTTCCAGGGAGAAGTTCTTCCTCACTGCTGACCTAGACTTTCCCTGGTACAGCCTGAGGACATTTCCTTTTGTCCTGCCACTTGCTTCTTGTGAGGAGAGACCAACCCCCACCTCTCTACACCCTTCTTCCAGGTAGGTGCAGACAGCAGAAAGGACTCCCCTTATTGCTGACCACCTCCTCTTCTAGACCCTTCCCCAGCCTTGCTGCCCTTCAAATCAGGAGAGATGATCTGGATTCGGTGATGCTCTCCTGGAGAAGTGGCAGCTCCTGGCTCTGCCTTCCCCGCATCCGCAGAGGCGTCACCAGGGCACTTCCAGGGCATCGCTCTGTCTAACCAAACCCATCTGCAGCTCAGCACTTCCCTCCCTGTCATCTGGAGGTGGCAAAAAGCAAAGCCTGGTGACCAGGGCTGGCCGGATGACTCTGCCACCCAATCGTGGTGTCCTGGGCAACTGCGAATTAACCCTCCTGTGGCCCTCAAGCCCCAGGTATCAGTATAGGTTGGAGACTGATCTGTTGGAGAGCAGTGTAGGAGAAAGGGACCTGGGGGTCCCAGTGGACAGCAGAATGACCAGGAGCCCGCAGTGTCGCCCTCTTGTGGCCAAGAGGGCCAACAGCATCCTGGGGTGGATCAGAAGGGGGGTGGTTAGTGATCGAGAAGGGTTCTCCTCCCACTCTAAACTGCCCTGGTGAGACCACATCTGGAGTATTGTGTCCAGCTCTGGGTGCCCCAGTACCAGAAGTCACAGCACAGAGCCACAAAGATGATGAAGGGAATGGAGCATCTCCCTGATGAGGAGAGGCTGAGAGAGCTGGGTCTCATGAGCTTGGAGGAGACTGAGGAGTGACCTCATTAATGTCTATAAATATGTGAAGGGCAGGTGTCAGGAGGATGGAGCCAGGCTCTGCTCAGTGGCATACAGTGATAGGACAAGGTGCAACGGGTGTCAGCTGGAACAGAGGAGGTTCCACATCAATGTGAGAATGACCTTCCCAGTGAGGGTGATAGAGCCCTGGAAGGGGCTGCCCAGGGTGGTTGTGGAGTCTCCTTCTCTGGAGACATTTAAAACCCACTCAGACATGTTCCTGTGCAGCTGGATCTAGGTGATCTTGCTCTGGCAGGAGGATTGGACTAGAAGATCTTTGGATGTCCCTTCCAATCCCTAATGTTCTGTGATTCTGTGACTATGGGGCAACTTGCAGTGGGCCAAGCACCATGTGGCAACAGGAAACAACTTGCACAGGTCCTCATGGTCTATTCCATCCACCAAGGGGGAGATTCCACCAGTCATGTCTAAACCACCACATGTCCCACTGCTCCATCCAACAGCACCTGTCCCGTGCCGTGAGCTCCCCGTCACCACGTATCCACGGGTGAACATCCCAGCTGAAGGCAGTTGCCTCCAGCTCCTTCACTTCCTCGCTTCTCAAAAATTAAGGCTTTATTTCAGCCTCAGGGCAGGATTTGTCCCCATTCCCCCCCATTTCAGCAATTCTACAGGGACAGAGGAGGAAAGTCGCAGCAGAAGCAGCACAGACTGGGGAGCTCTGCCGAACAACTTGGTCCTTTCTGGAAAAGAGAGAGAAGCGGGTTGTTCCCCGCAGTGGGACCGAGAGCGACGCGGGGTAAAGCCGGTTTCGGCAAATGTCTGTCTCTTAATTAATATTAATACCTCTCCAGCTTTTTATCTCTGCCTTAAATAAAAGGAAGCCAGCCATGGCAGCGCTCCCACCGCATTAGGAGGCTCGTGAAGGCAGCGTGATGGATGCTCTGGAAGATGGCTCTCATTAATGTCTAATCCTTGCCATCAGCCCCACTTGTCCCTGACACTCGGAGCTTGTTCACCGGTTTTTCACGAGTGTTTTCAGGACTTCTGGAATTAGGGGGTGATGCCTGTGTGTTCAGGTGCAAGGAAGAGCGTGAAGAAAGGGGGTTCTGGTGTGGGGACTGCTTGCTGTCCCTCTTTCCACCTGCCTGGCCCAGGCTGACAGCAAGAAGGGGTCTCCAGGCAGAGCCTGAGGTTGTGAGGCTGGAGGCACTCAAAAATATTTGCTTCTTTGTAGGGTCTAATCATGATTCTAAACAAAGATGTTTCTGGTGCAGGAGCAGGTGGTGTGAGAGAGCCAAGGAACCTCCTCCTGCTGCACTGCTGTTGATAAGGGACCTTCTGGAAAGCACCAGCTCCCCATCTAACGTGGCCAGGTAAGGAACTTCTCTCAGTTGCACTGAATTAATGTAGGAAATACAAGAGGTTTTGAGTCTAGAATCATAGCGAGGGCATTCCTCAGTCTCCTCTTCTCCAAGCTAAAGAGACCCAGCTCTCTCAGCCTTTCCTCATAAGGGAGGCTGGCTCATGGTCATCCTGCTGGCCACCAGGACCTCCAGGTCCCTTTCTTCTACACTGCACTCCAACAGCTCAGTCCCCAGCCTGTCCTGGTACCTGGGGTTGTTCTTGCCCAGATGCCAGACTCTATGCTTACCCTTGCTATACTTCATTACCCTTCTCCCTGCCCAGCTCTCCAGCCTGTCCAGGTCTCTCTGAATGGCAGCCCAGTCTGCAGGGGTGTCAGCGACACCACCCAGCTTTGTGTCACCAGCAAACTTGCTGACAGGGCACCCTAATCCCTCATCCATGTCATCAATGACTAGATTGATCCTGCTTGTCGCCCTGGACGCTCTGCTGAGGAGACACCTGACGTGCTGGGGGTGTCAAGGGCGGCTCATCAAGGTCTTAACATGGAGTTTCTGCACCCAGTGGGATCAGCAGAGGTTAGCACAGGATGTGGTCCTGCACCCCAGATCAGGACAACTGCTAGACCCACTCAGATAGCTCTGTGTGTGGGCTGAGAGTGACGGGCTGAAGCCTAACTGGCAGCTAAACATTGCAAGCAGGTGGACACAAACCCCTTGGAGTGGTTCAAGGCCTTGATGCAGGAGAGCAGCCACTTCTGCTGGGTTTCCACTAGAGGTAGCTGGAGCCACGCACAACCCACACAGCAGCCCTGGGAGTTCCACATCCCCGGCCCCAAATCAGCATCTCGAGAAGTGGTCCCATCCCATCAAAGACACATCTAATCCAGTACGGCAGTGGGCTGGGGTCTGCAGCTCTTCCCGTAGCCCTGTGGCTCCTCTCTCCTGCAGCCCTCCTCTGTGGGGGTGGTTTGGAGGGGAAGGACTGTGTTGTGTAAAACAGCTACTCCTGAGGAGCTGCAATAACCTTGCAAAGCAAGGAGGGAAAGAAGGTCAGGAGGAGGAGGAGGAGGGGTTATCTGCCTTCCCCGCTCCCGGAGGGATTTCAGCCCTGGCTTGTAATAACAGCCAGGAAAGCTGCAGACTCCGTGTGTACCCAGAGGAGAAGGCCCTGATGGCATAAAGGATGGGCTAGAACAAGCCCTTTTATCTCGCCTCACCATCCCTGTGGAGGCTGCTGTGACCCTGGACCCTCTGCAGTGGGGCAGGGACTCAGCTCGTGTCACCGCTCTGACTGCGACTGCTGATGGTGAGAGTGTGGTTTCCTCAAACCACTCCCATGAGGGGCTTGTGGATGGGGTGGAGGGAGAGCCCTCGGGCCCCGATTTGTGGCCACCACATTGTCCTTGTATGGGATCAGTGAGTCTGTCTCGAAACAAGCAAGGTCTCATGGAGCTGAAAGCCTTGGGGTTGCATGGCTGGACCTCAAGATCTCCTTGACCTTGAGGAGACCTCAAAGAAGACCTTGAGGAGTGCCTCAAAGGGCTCTGAAGCCTGCAGCACGCCATGTCTAAAGGGTCTCTTTGCCCTTTCCTGAAGCCACTTGAGATAAAGTTGCAGGTCCTTCGCTGCATTGTCTTATCTGGGCCATCAAATCATGTTCGGTCTGGCCGAAGCGGGCAGCCACCTTGGTGTTCGGTGCTGGTCCATCAGCCAGGAGAAGGCTAACGAGCTGAGGAAACCAAACCTTTCTGCGCAGGGTGGGCTGGAACCACCTTGTGTTTCAATCTAATCCCCAAACAAGCTACTGGAAGATGATCTCAAAACCACCCTTGGGTTCTTCTGCAGAGGATTTGGGGACAGGAGCAGACTTGCCCAGCACCACGGGACAAGGACAGGCGGGTGACAGTGAGCTTTGACGGATGATGACTGTTAATATTGAAGACATCATTACGTTGGCCAAGGCCAAGACTCCTTCTGCTGTGTGTGTGGAGGGCATCAATATTAAGGCAAGTTACTAAATGTGTCTCAGAGGTGACCTCAAAGGCGTTTTGGAGGATCAAGGCTGCGTTGCAGGACTCTGCCGTGACACGGCCAGCATTGAGATGGTTCGTGGTGGCAGCAGAGTGGAGAAGAACTGTCCTCCACAAGCCTCTTGGGATGTCTCTGTGTTTGACAGAAGAGGAGACAGGCAGAGCCACCCCGTGATGCTGAGCTCAGCCATCCCCAAACCAGGGGATCGGTTTCAAGCCCTTATCCCTAAAGCCTGCGCTCTCCATGAAGGCACCTAATTTGGACAAATCCTCCCTGGGTTGGAGCTCTGGAGGTCCTGGGCTTTCTTCTCCCACCACACAGCTGGAAACTTCATCGTGCTCCATTTCCAGTGGAGGTTGTTCTCACCTAAGCCCTTGGCTCCTGGGGCTGTAGAAGGTGCTATGGGGTGAAGGTGGGAGACAAGGAAATTGTGCTGGAAGCTCCCAGATCCCTAGTGAGAACTTCTTCTCATATTTATAGAGGAAAAGGAATAATTCCTCTCTATCAAAAATGAATGAAAACTTGAAAAGTCTCTACCAGGTTTATTTATTGCCTCATCTATTAAAATAGCCACGCGCCCGTCCAAGCGTGGGGGCTGTGCTTGAGTCACAGGGCAACATGAGTCACAGGGCAGGGAGAAGATACTGCTGAGGTTCTCAAAGGGGAAAGTGTGCTGCAGGATGCTGAGGATGGTCATCACAGCAGCTGGGCAGCCCCATCGTCCTCCATTCAAACACCTCGGTGGCCAATACCAGCCCAACAGCCTGTTGCCATCAATGGTTATGAGCCCAGCCTGGGGAGTTCTCCACCTCTAAACCAATTGCCACCTGCAGCCGGCCAGCTCTACGGGGGTTAGAGAAGACAGAGGTGCTCTGGGATCCCCGAGATACCTTCACACCTCCTTCCTGTATCTTTCTTCTTTGCTGTTTGAACACCAGGTGCCCAAAAGGTGCTAATTCAAGCCCCAGAACAGAAACCTCCTCGTGGTTGTTTTTCTCTCATTCCATCTCCCACTGAATCACAAGCCCACAGCAGGACGAGAAGCGGAATGTTCTGAGCACAGCTGTGTCCCCACACGGAACTCTGCGTAGGACGTAGATGGAAAGACCCGCTGGAGCGGGTCCAGATGAGCCCATCAAGACGATCATTGGACTGGAGCCTCTCTGCCTTGGGGACAGGCTGAGGGAACTGGGGTTGTTCAGCCTGGAGAAGAAAAGGCTCCAGGAGGACCTTACAGCATCTTCTACTGCCTGAAGGGGCTCCTGGAAGACTGGAGAGGGACTTTTTACAAGGGACTGACTGTAGTGATAGGACAAGAGGAGAGTTCAAGCTGAAAGGGGGGAGATTTATATGAGAAGTTAGGAAGAAATTCCTCCCTGGGAGGGTGCTGAGGCACTGGAGCAGGCTGCCCAGGGAGGCTGTGGCTGCTCCATCCCTGGAAGTGTTCAAGGCCAGTTTGGATGGGGCTCTGGGCAACCTGCTCTGGTGAGAGGTATCGCTGCCCATGGAGGTCACTGGGTGAGCTCTGGGCTCCCTTCCAACACAGACCAATCTGTGATGCTCTGATCCTATGACCCAGCAAAGGAGTTTCCATTGGACCAGAAAGCTGATGGCCATGTTCAACACAGTGGGAACAAGGAAGGGCACCCCTAGGTCCCCCGCTGAGACTCCCCAGGATGTTCTGCTCAGGGTTCCCCTTTCTGCACCTCCAAGCAGACAGGCAGGGACACCCTGGGCAAGGAGAGGAGCAGATATACTGGTGAACCCACTTTACTAAGTTGTCCATAACACTACAGGTGTTCTGGGTGTGACGGGATCCAGGGTCTTCTGTTGCCTTACGGGGGCCCTATGGACCCTCACGGGGCTGGTACCTTTTTCCCCAACATGTGGGCTGGTTTGAACTTGTCCTCATGGTGAAACAAGCCATGGACTGCTTTAGCCATGGATGGGGACTGCCAGGGCTAGTGAGCGGGCAGGGCTCAGCCAGGGCTGGGGGAGAACCATGGCCCTGCTGATGGAGACTTTATTCCTTGGGGAAGAGCAAGAGGGGATGAAGCAACATGCAGAGGTTGATTAGTGCTTCTCCCTAAGTGCATCAGCCTGGATGGGTGGCACTGGTGTGGCTATTTTCCTGTGGGAGCCCCACACGGATCCCACAAGCCCCCCACCCCCTGCCACGGCTCAGAAAAAGCTTTATTCATCCTCATTTAGCTGCTTGCCTTCTCCCTAATTGAAACCATTAACCTTCTCGCTTGATGAAGAAGAGGACCAGGGGGAGGGTGGGGGTCCTAGGGCTGGCAGACCCCCTCCCGGGCTGCTCCCTCAACTCCCTCAACCGGCTGGAAACAAGATCTTCAATTTGGCCAACGGGACCTAAAAAACCCCACAACCCCCGAACGAGCGCGTCTTGGTCGGAGGGCTGGCGGGGTGCGGCTGGCTCCCCGCGCCCCCCGGGGCCACGGCAAGGCTGACGCCGGCGTTTCGTCTCGGTGGAGAAGTCATCGGCTGTGACCCACGGGGAGGGCTTTGCCCGCCAGGTCCCACTTTGCTCCCCTATATTTAGCCCATTATGAATATGGAAGAGCGTTGAAAATGATTCACCCCGACATCCCTCTGTCCAGCCGAATAACGTCAAAGGCGGGAGCGGGGACGGGAGCCGCTCGCCCCGATGGGGGCCCTGGCCCTCGCCTGGCCCTGTGGGTCGCAGCGTGGGGGTCTCTTGCAGCCGTGTGGGGAGAAAGTCAGTCACTCGTGGCTTTATGGACCCCCATCATGGGTATTCATGGGGTGCTTGGGATGGGTGCAGTAGGGCGCTGGCTGGGGGAGCACTTCCCCCCACCACCATGGCCTCACCGAGCAGGTGCCTGGGGTCTCAGCTGGCTTGGGAAGGGGCCGCGGCGGGGATGCCGCGCGGTGCCCAGCTGCGCACTGTGATCTCCAAGGGCACAGCGGCCCCATCGCTCATTCCCTCCCTCCCACCTCCTGAAACCCCCTGGCCAGCCAGGCATGGCCCTGGCAAAGGGCCACAGAGCCTGGGATCAGCAGCTTGGGCACCGCTGCTGCCCACTGAGCGGTCAAACCTCCTCTCCAGCCGTGGAGATGGAGAATACCCCGGTCCTGGTGGGGTTTGCCCATGTGTCCCCATCCTGCTGCAGCATCAAACAGGTGCTGAACGTCCCATGCGCCCCCCACAGCAGTGGTAGCCCCTCCGTTGTACTTTACTGGGCTGCCCTGAGCCTCAACCCCCTTCTCCCAAGGAAAGCTGCTCTCCCACCCCTTTGGGGACATGTTTGGGCATCCTCCTGCCCTGCTCCAGGATACGGACATCCCTCCTGGGGTGTCTGCGCCTACTCACCCCCCATCACTCCATCCCAAAGGCTGATGGGGAGAGGACAGCGGTGCAAACAGCCTTCCCCAGTGCTGTTGGGTTAGTTGGGGGGTTTTGAAGAGCAGGAAACATCACCGTCGCTTTTGGGCACGGCGGGGAAGGGGGAACAGCTTTGCCTGAGCAAAGGGATGTCATCTGCAATCCGCTTCCACACATCATGTGGCGGATCCGCAGCACCCCCGGGATGCGTCGGGGGGGTTGCGAGGGTGTCGCTTGGAAAGGGAAGTGGGGAGGAAACACACGGAAGCATCGGAGAGGCGACCACTCCAATCCCAGGTCAGTGGGGTTGTGTTTGCCGTGGGAACAGGGGCTCAGCCACCCCTCCTTGGCTCAGGGCGTAAGGGGAGGTGGGACAGCAGAGCCCTGGCAGAGCAACACACCTCTTCTGGGGGGTCTGCCTCCCGAAATAGCCGTGGGTTCTAGCTGTCCCCTCCTCTCACCACACAACTCCATCCCTCAGCGCTGGTGGAGTCCCACTGCCCTTTACCCTCCTGCAAGCCCTGGGGACGCGGTGCAGACCCCATTCTCCAGCCTTTCCCCCATTAGCTGCCCCTTCTCCCCAACTCTTCCCCTCCGCAGTCTCCAAGAGCTGCTCGTCAGCCGGGAGCAGGTTTAGCTGATCTTGCTGTCAGTGGGGTACTTTATGGAAATTGGAAACTAATTAACGTTCATTGCAGCAGTGAATGGCATCACAAACCCACCGCCTCGGCCTCCCCGGGCCTCAAACAACGATGGTGCAGGCGCAAGGAACCTCCTGGTGGAGCCCTACCAGGACCAGATACTCCCCGGGACAGCATGACCCCAAAACTCCACACCCATGGATGGATGGATGGATGGAGCACCTGCTGTTGGGGCTGGCATGGCTCCTGACCCACCAAACCCAGCTTGCCCATCTCACAGAGCTTCTCCCTGTCTGCCTGGAGCCAAGAGGTGGGGCAAGGGCAGTTGGGGGCAGTTAGGGGCAGTTGGGGGAAGTTTGGGGAGGGAAGGTGGCAGAGATGTCAGTCAAATGGGATGATGGGAACGGATGTTGGGGAGGATGGTGGCCAATGATGCTCTTGCCCGCAGTGGCTCATTCGGCTTTGACTGCCCCCTGAAGTCACCAGCTGCTGGCAGCTCCACATCAGAGATGTCACAGGATAGTCATGCGTGAAGAGCTGATGGTCAAGGCGACACCACCCACACACCAGCCCCAGGGAAGCCATCAGCAGCAAGGGGGATCAAAGGGCAGTCCTGCTGCCATGGGTTGGGGCCACTGCTGGAGATGCAGGTGCCCAGTGTAGGGCTGGTGCCATGGGACACCCATGGGGCTTTGTGGCCAGAAAATTGTCCTTCTACAGGAGGGATGGTGCTGGCAGCGCCCAGGCTGACAGTTCTGGCTCCTCTCAGAAAAAAAAGAGTTCCTTTGGCTGTGAAGGTTCATGCTGGCACAGCTGGGAGGGCTCAGGATGCACCCAGCTTGGTTGCCATCTCCCAAGGGTTGAAGGGAACACCTGGGTGAGACCCACCTCAAGAGGTGAAGCAGTACAGCGTGGCCGGGTGGCTTTTCTGGACGCCCCAGCACCATCTGCAGGCTGTACCACTCCAAGCAGCACCATGCAAGGTGCCCTCTGCAGATACCCTTGTCCCCAGGGAGCCACAGCAGGGTGCAGGCTGCTCCTCCACACCACAGCAGCGTCAGGATGGCCCCTGTGTCAGTCTGGCTTGGAGCTCCCATTTCCAGCGGCTTCCCACTGCCCTGCTGATGAGGTTGGCCTCTCCAGCGAGATGGGACAGTAGCTTCCTGCCCTCCATCGGCAGCAATGGCTTGGAGAAAGCCAGGCAAGGTGGCCACACTGTAGGGGCACGTGGCTCACCCTGCTGGAGAAGCAGCCATCCCACAGAGAAGGAAGAGTTGTGTCTGCAGCCAGAGACCAGCATTTACCTCCCCACAAAAGGCAGCGGCTGCACAGCCAGGAGAGCGCCCGGGGACAGGCACAGCTCTGGTGACCTTCAGAGGACACGCAGCAGACAGGCTGGAGCCCTGATGGCCCCGGACAGGTATCCCCCTGGGCACCTCTCCACCTGGCCTGGCGCAGCAGGAGCCTCCCGGGATGCTCCCCACGAGCCTTCAGCCACAATCAGCTTCAAAGCCTCCTCCCCAGCCCCTGGCCCCAGTGGGGTTTTCCTCCCCTTCCAGGGGCTCATCAAGCTTTCAGGTTTGTGAAAGCAGGCAGAGGTGATGCTGTGGTCGGCGCTTCGCTGCTGCAAGGTGCCGATGCCAGTCTGGTGGTGGTGGAGTCTGGCTACGTCCTGGCAAAGCAGCGTTGCCCAGGCCAGCCCTGGCAGCCAGAGCTCAGCAAGGGATCAGGACTAAGGCAGCAGCAGCAAAGATCTGGGGGAGCAAGTCGGGGCTCTCCCCATGAGGCCAGGAGTCAGGATCTGTGGGTGTATCCCCAGACATGCTGGTGTGCTCCCAGCACAGCTCTGGGACACTGAGACCTGAAGGTGTTGTCCTTGTGCTGCCTCCTGCCCCAGGAGCAGAGGAAGCTGAGGGCACGCTCATGCCATGGTGAGAAGCCACCTGTGAACCAGCAGCCACAGCTGCCCAGCTGGGCTTCTAGTCGCCATGGTCCAGCCTTGAGCTCTGTGGTAACAGGTTGGACTTGATGATCTATGAGGTCTCTTCTGACCTTGGTAATACTGTGATACTGTGTGATACTGTGATAGTCTGGCCTGAAGTCACCTCGAGGAGGTGTCAGGGTGTGTGCAAGGGCAGGGGAGGCACCAGTGTCTCCTTGCTCAGCTTCCCATGAAGAACTGCTGATGGGCAAGTGGCCAGGGCTAAAAGAACAGCTTCCCAGAGGAGGAGTGACACTGCTGGGGAGCATAGGGGACCCCATGAATCAAACAATCCTAGAATAATGAAGGTTGGAAGAGACCTCCAAGATCATTGTTGGGAGGCAGGTTGGACTAGACAACCTTCTCTCGATAGGAGTCGGGGTAGATAGGAGAGGGATGTCAATTTTAGGAGCTGAAATTCCAGGACTCGTCCTCTGCACACCAGTGGGACCTCTCTAGAGAATCCGTTACGGTGGTGGGTCTGGCAGGAGATGGGTTCTGCAGTTCAATAGTTTAATAAGCACCAGCCACATGTTGAAGGCAAAAGGAGCTGCTTGATTTCACTTTGTTTTCAATATGCAAATGGGCTGGAAGCTTATTAACAAGATGAGAGGCTGGAGCCTAATTAGCAGCAGGACGATGGAGCCACTGGAGCTGAGTCAGCGAGTGGGAGAAGCGTTAGCGCAGCCCGCGGTGGTCCTTGGCTTTGTTGCTGCCAACCCACTCCCAAGAAACTGGAGAACTGGGCAAAACCCAAGTGGTCCTGGATGGAAGAGGGGAGGGAGCAGCTTTGCTGGGGGCTTTCTGTGGACAGAGCCTGCGTGGGTCACCCCAAAACTGTGTTGCAGTGTGGGTTTTGTGGGTTGAACCCACAGATGGAGTGTTTTGGGGCAGTGCCCCCAAGCTGTTTGGTGATGGGCAGGAAGGAGCAGCACAACCCCGTGTGTCATTACAGGGTGGGGAGCGACCTGCTGGAGAGCAGCTCTGGGGAAGATCAACTGAGGGGACTGGTGGCTGACCATTAGACAGCAGTGCTGGAGTACTGTGTCCAGTCCTGGGCTCTCCAGTTCAGGAATGACAGGGAGCTACTGGAGAGTCCAGTACAGAACCATGAAGAGGATCAGGGGGCTGGAGCATCTGCCAGACCAGAGGAAGGTCTGGAGAGCCTGCAGAGGAGACGCGGGGGGGCCTCATCAATGCCTGTAGGTATCTAAGGGTGGGTGGCAGCAGGATGGGACCAGGCTCTTCTCAGTAGTGGCCAGCAACAGGACAAGGGACACTGGGCACAAACTGGAACCCGGGAGGTTCTATCATTTTCACAGTGATGGCACCAGAGCCCTGGCCCAGGTGTCCAGAGAGGCTGTGGAGTTCCCGGAGATGTTCAAACCCCACCCGGACTGTCCATGTGGGATCTGCTCTGGAGGATCCTGTTCTTGTAACAGGGGTTGGACTAGATGGTCTCCATAGGTCGCTCCCAGCCAAACCAGTCTGATTTACACTGCGAGTTCTGGTGCCACTGGGCTGCTCTAGTCCCTGAGCTCTCAGTCTATGGCCATGTGCCTCCTCCTTGCCTCACTTGGAAGAAGCCTTCTCCCACCAACAGCAGAGGCACCGGCAGCCCCACGGCCCCTTGTTCATTTGCAGGTTTAATTAGCTGAGCTCGCCCAGTGCCCTGCCCTGGTGAACTGGGTTGGTTTTGGGGGTTGAGCTGCCTTAGTGGCCCAAGGGATAGGAGCCCTGGCAGGAAGCTGATGGCCTTCTCTTGTTTCTAAATCTTTCTCCAGCCTGTGCAGTGCCCAGCCAGCTATTTCCTCCTCCTGCTCCCCTGGCACCCAGCACCCCCCCACCCCCCAGTTCTCCTATCCAGTGCCGCCAGTCCGTGCGCAGGAGGACAGCACAATCCCCCCGTGAAGCAATTAAAACTCTGCTTCATTAGCAATAATTAGAAAGAGCAGCTCACATTCCCAACAGCTCCTGCCCGTGGGGCAGGTAGATGATTTTAAAGACGTATTTTGTTAAATTTCTCCTACTTCAGCCTAATGTTAATTGTAGTCTTTTTTCCAAAGGTAGCTTTGTAAATGTTCTTTGATTTTGCTCTGTGGAATCTTCGGGTTAGTCTTGGTTCATTTCAGGAAGAATTTCTTCACTGAAAAGGGTCATCAGGACCTGGGATCCCCTCCCTGGAGGCATTTCACAGCCCTGCCATCGCACTGCTGAGGGATGCGCTTTAGTCAAGGACTTGTCGTTGGGCTAAAGGTTGGACTCGATGCTCTCAAAGGTCTTTTCCAACCTAGGCAATCCTGTGATTTATTTTAAATTTTAATTTTTTAAAATTTGTTATTTTTAAAAATTTTTATTATTTTTCTTTATGCTATTTTATTTTCATTTTAAAATTTTTACTTAATTTTAGTATTTTAATTTTATTTTACTTTATTTTATTGTATTTTCACTTCAATTTTACTTTATTTTAAAACTGTTACTTTATTTTGCTTCATTTTAATTAAATTTTTTACTGTATTATTTCACTTTTGTTTTGCTTTAATTTAAATGCATTTTACTTAATTTTTACTATTTAAATGCATTTTACTTTTTACTATTTAAATGTATTTTACTTATTTTTTACTATTTAAATGAATTTTAATTTTTACTATTTAAATGCATTTTACTTAATTTCTACTATTTAAATGCATTTTACTTAATTTCTACTGTTTAAATGTATTTTACTTTTTACTATTTAAATGCATTTTACTTAATTTTTACTATTTAAGTGTATTTTACTTATTTTATTTCACTTTAATTAAATTGACTTTAATTTTTCAAATTCTTAATTTTATTAGAAAGCGCTTTTATTTTTTATTTTACTTTCTTGAAAGTTACTTTGACTTTGTTAGAAAGTATTTTACTCATTTATTTGTAATGAATTTGCTGTTATCGTAGTTCTATTTAATTGCATCGTCATTATTGGCTGCTCTGGCCTCCCACCCCCCCATGCCCAAAGGATGGGCAGCATCACCCCGTGACCCCATCCCCAGGGTGCCGGCATGCCACCAGCAGCCCTGTGCCCACCCATCTGCCGCAGCTGGCGGGGAGGTGCTGCCGCTCTCCAGACACAGCGGAAGGTTTTACTCCAGCCCAGAGCTGCTCCCAGGACGGATGGACGACTCGGGAGACCCACTCAGGTTTATGGAGGCCGTAAGTTACAGACCGCGGGCGCACAGGAGCCGAAGCCCGGCCCTCGTCTTTTACAGGCGCCACGTCCCGCCGGATATTAAACTCCCCACTAACGGACGGAGCCTTTTACTGCCAACTGTAACTTTAACGACCCCAGCCCCTCCGTTAGCCGGGAAGGGCCATTAATAAACCCGCCAGCCCCCTTCTGCGCCTGAAATATGACTGCGTGCAATGGAAAGTGCTTGCCCTCGGGCTCTTGCTCGTGGCCAGGATGAAGACACTTTTTTCCCAAGCAGAAGGAAATAGGGGGAAATAATAATACTGCAGTAATAATGATAATAATAATAATAATAAACCCCACAGAATGGTGGTGGAGAAGGATGGACAGCACCAGCAGAAGGACATGGAGAAGGGGAAGGTGGTAACAGAACCAGTCCTGTCTGGTCCATGTGGATTTGGGTTCTCTTCAGCCACCAGCAAGCAGTGAGGGATGGATGGAAGGAGGGATGGGATGGATAGAGGGAGGGATGAATGGAAGGAAGGAGGGATGGATGAAGGGAGGGATCAATGGAAGGAGTGAGGGATGGAGGGGAAGAAAGGATGGAGGGAGTACTGGAAGAAGGGATGGATGGAAGGAGGGATGGAGGAATGGATGGATGGAGGTAAGGAGGGATGGATGGAAAGAAGGAATGGAGGTAAGGAGGAATGGATGAATGGAGAGATGGAGGCTTTTGCACCCAGCCTGGCTCCTCCAGCCCCATCAAAATGTTCAGGGAAGGGTGCAGGTGCCCTTTTCCCACCTCAAAACCATCTTTTTTGTAGGGACAAAGACCTGAACTGGGCGCGGTGCCACATGCTCAAACCCACCCCCAAAGGCTGGTTGCCAGGACCCCCCCAGCCCAGGCAGCACTCCCTCACCCCCTCCTGCCACCTGCTTTTTTGGGGGCGATTTTTCTCATCGGTGGCCCGGTGAGACTCAGCATTTGTCTGCCTGGAGCTGAGCAGTTATTAGAGTTACACAGCTGGGAGCAGGATGATATTTAAACTGGTGTTAGGAGAGCACGGGCAGAGGGAGATAACTCCTGGGGCGGAGTGGCCGGGGGGCTCCACGGGTCTCCTGCCGGCGAGCGATACAGTTAATTTGCAGCCGGCGCTGGAGGCTGGCCCGAGCTGATACTGCCGTGTTATTTAGAAGAGAAAGGTCAGCCTGCAGATTGAATAATCATTGACAAGAAATCCATGGGGGAGCAGAACAGCCTCCCCTTTCCCTTCCTAGCTGCCCCCATTTCCACACAACACCTCCATCTCCTAGGAGGCGGCAGAGCTGCCCTGGTTCTCCAGCTCCCGCTCAGACTCTGTATTTCGACTGCAGATGGTTTTTAAACATAAAACTACTTCTTGTTCAGAAATATTTGCATTTGCTTCCTTTGCAAAAACCCCACTAACCCAGGAGAACACAAGACACCACCAACCCAGAGCACGAGCCCCAGACCCTTTCTGCTCTTTGAGGAAAACCCCTCAAGTGTGTGTGTGTGTGTGTAGGATGGGGGGGGGATGCTTCGTCCCCCCCCAATAAAAAAACCACTGGGTTTAATTTCAGGATTTTTTTTTTGTTGTTTGTTTTTTTTTTTTGCAACAAAAGAAACTATTTATTTGGAATATGCATTACCAGTACAAATCAGGAAACTGTAAAACCTACACCTTGTTAGTATCGTCATAGAACATAAAAGTCTCCGCTGGGATCAGAAAGACAGAGAGGCCTTTTTTTTTTTTCTTTTTTTTTTTGTTGTTTTTGTGGGTTTTTTTTCTTTACAGAAGCAGAAAAGCTTAAAGTTTCAAAACCAGGTCGGAACAGAGAGAGTCTTCTTTTTTTTTTGTGTTGTTTTAGGGGTTTTGTCGGGGGTTTTTGTTTTTTTAAAATTTGGAATCCATTAGGAAAAGGGAAAAAAATAAAATATTAGATGGGAAGGAAAACAAAACAAAACAAGAAACAGAAAAGAAAAAGCAACATCCCAACAAAAAACCCCAGCAACGCCCCAGCAAAAAACCCACCCAGCAGCATCCCAACAACTGGATCATCTTTACAAGGGATTAGAAAGGGTTTTGCAAGAACAAAACGAAAGCCAAAAGAAAAGAAAAAGCCAACTGACCAAACCAAACCCTCCCCCCATCCCCAGGCAATGTCTGATTTACAGCATCTTAATTAATGGTAATTACTATAATGATAACAATAAAGGTGTACAAACCCAAAAGGACTCCAGGAAACCTTGGGATTAACCATAACAGCCCAAACCCTCAATCGTCTGGTGATGTGAAAAGCTCCCCTGTGGGTATTTTTGGGGAGGGGGAGTGCAGCAGGGAAAGTGACAGAGGAAAGTGAAGGGATGACCTTTCCTGCCACCCACCCGCCTGCTGTCACTGAGGCTTTGGGGTGAATTTGGGGTTCACTTGCAAACGTCTCACCACGGCTGGGGGAAGCTGCCACATCCCAGCCCTTGTCCTTTGCCCTTCCCAGCATCCCTGTGCAGTCAGAGTGTGGGGCCAGGCTGGGAAACTGACCCCCCCCAACTTCCACAAGTCCCATGATGGAAGTCTGGTGCTGCTGGGATTGGGGGCTGGGGCCACCAGCCATCTGTTTTGGGGTGGTGGCGGGGATCCTGCGCCTGTTCACTGCTTCCAGGCAGTCCAGCATCACCTCAAGGCTGCTCAGCATCACCTCCAGGCACTGCTGAGTGCAGAATGGGGATAGGACTCAGCACCTGACCCGCTGTCACCCCCATCTCGGGCTGACATCCCTCTCCAGAGACACCATTCCCTTGATCAGCCCCCAAACATCTTGTGGACTTGGGTACCAATAACAGCAGGGAGAACAGAAGCACCCACCCCCTCACCCCTAAACCCCTCCTCCAACACTTTTCACATCACCCACCAGGGAACAGAGACTCAGCATCACCATCGAAGCCCCCCCCCCACCACCCCAACCCCTCCCCTCCCACATAATGCTGAGAAAACTCAAACCAGAGACGGGAACTTCTGGGTCTCGCTGGTAAGAAACACGGACGTGTCAGACTGCACCTAGTAATGCTCACTATTCCAACCTTTTTTTTTTCCTTTTTTTAATCTCTTTTTAAAGTTTTACAAAAAGGAGTCACCGTCACTTTGTTTTTTCCAAGGTGGTTGGAAGAAGGAGAAGAAGAAAAAGAAGAGGAAGATGAAGCAGCAGCAGAAGAAGTAGAAGCAGAAGAAGAAGCAGCAGAAGAAGAAATAGAAGCAGCAGAAGAAGCAGCAGCAGAAGAAGAGATGAGCTGTGCACGACTCTACATTTTTTTCTAGCATCCTGGAAAACTAATTCACAAATGGAAAGAATTTAACAAATTTTAAAAAAGGCTCTAAAAAAAACCAAAACTGAGGAAAAAGAAAGAAAACCCCCCAAAATAAAGCAGGAAGAAGATGAACGTAGGTAGTTTGATGTTATAAACTAGACAGAAATGAAGCGCTTTGTTGCCACAGAAAGAACAGGGACGGGACCTTCCCCCACCCCGTGTTCGACGTTGCGTGCTAAGAGGGTCCTTTTTTTTTACTCTTTTATTATAAACACTATTAAATTCCGACTGCCTTTTTTGGTTTTGTGGTTTGTTGTGGTTTTTTTTTTTGTTGGTTTTTTTTCTCCTTTATCTGAATATACAAGAACATTCATTATCAAATGTTCGTTATCATCAATACTACAAAGAACGAGACACAAATCGCAAGAAACAATGGAAAATGTTAATAAAGCTGAAAGAATTGAGTTTTTTCTTTTTTTGTGGGTTTTTTGTTTTTATTTTTTTTTACTTTCTGCAGGTTTTTTTTTTGTTTGTTTAGTTTTTGTATTTTTTGTCTTTTTTTTGTTTTGTTTTTTTTGTTGGTTTTTATTTTTTGGTATCGAAGTCAGGTTTTTCTGGGCAGAAAAAATTAAAAAAGAAAAAAACAAAAAAAAAAAAAAGGAAGGAAAATAAACCCAAACCAAACAACAAAAAACAAACCCCACAACACTCAGGGCTGGCAGAGGGGTGGGAGGGGAGGAGAAAGCAAACCCAACAATTTCAGAAAAGCAAAGGAAAAGGCAAGCAAGCAGCTACACCAAGGGACCAGGTCTGCAAAGTACCGTGGAGGAGTGAGCGCTGCGCCCAGGCAGGGGAAGGCAGCCCCGGCACAGAGTGGTGGTGGCACAAGGGTGGTTTTCGACTCATCCTCCGGTTGGTTTCCAAGATGAACAGCCCCACAGCCCTGGAACGCTCTGCCAGAACGGTTTCATACCAAACAAGGTAGGAATGGTGAACAGGCTGTGCTGGGGGAGGCCAAAGGAGGAGGAAGTGGAGAGCAGGGAAGACGGGCAGCACCTCACGGGGAAACAAGCGTCTCGCTGCTCTTCACACAGAGCTCGCGCGTCACGTCACGCTCTGCCACACGGTCCTCGTCCCCGGGTGCAGATGTGAAAGGAGCCAGAAAGCCCAAGCACGGAGCAGCTTGTGCTGGTTCTCATCCACCTTTCACATCCTGCTCAGATCCCACCAGCTGAGAAACAGAAAATCCACTGAACTGGTGGATTTGGGGGAAGGTCACACATTTCACAGCAGGTGTTCTGAAGCCCTTCTGGGCTTCACCTCCACCACCAGGGCAGTCACTCTGCTGGCCCTGCTCTGCAAGGTGACAGCGTGTCAGAGCCATGGGCAACCGCTGCCGTAGCCTGCAGGCCAACCAACATCCTTTTGTTTTCAGCAGAAGGGTGGAATTTTCCTGGCAGAGCTTTGATTTTACACGGTTCCTGCTTAGCGCTGCTCTGTGCTGGCTGCTCCCATCGCTGGCACCAGCACGGGCAGGGTGGGCAGGGGCGAGCGAGAGTATGAGATGTGACCAAGAGGTATTTGCATCCATAAGGTGTCAGGCATACTGCACCCACAAGCAGCCCCCACAACACCTAGGGTGTTGCCACAGGCTGGCTCAGCCTTCTCTCGCCTGGCGGATGAACCAGTGGCCAAAACTGCCCCCAACATGAAGCTCAGCCTGTAGCCTGGGGCAAACTGGTGCCTCTTCACCCTGCTCTTCAACGAAAGCCTCTGAGCATCAGCTGCTTGAAGGGGTGCTACAGCAGGATGGGCCCTCACCACCCATCACCAGTTGTCCAGAGAGCACACCCCAAAAGCTGGGCAGAAAATCCCATGAGTTCTCCCACGGCTTGGGATGCCGCTGCCCAGACTAACTCCTGGGATCAAGCCAACAGAAAAACCTGACCAAGCAGGGCACTCACCCATGTCCTACAGAGCTTCACCCTCAGCAAACCTACTGCATGAACCATTCCCAAAGGCACCCGACAAGCTCACCCGGCTGCATCCAGCCTCCGGGATCCTGCCTGGCAGAGCTCTGGGACCAGTGCCAGAGCCACCGACCTCTGTGGGTTCTGCCTGCACTGGGCAACCCCGTCTCCTCCTCTTGCACAGCATGGCAGGATCCCAAAAAGAAGAGTCAACACCCCACAATACTTTCCTCACCAGGAAGAACTCCTTGAGTGCTGCAGGAGAACTCCTGGGTCCCGTCAGTGCTCCACACCTGAGTCCCTACAGCACTGGGGAGGTGCTCAGCGCTGTAGGCATCAGCAATGGCCACTTCTCGTCCACCTCGGCCTCGTTTCCTTCCCTCGTTCCCAGCAGGGAGGACGGTGGGGTTTCACAGCTCATCCAGCTTTGGGATGTGTGGCCGAGCAGGGCAGGGACCAGGACGTGCCAGTGGTTTCCCCAGGGCTGAGAATGGGCCGGTACCTTTGGGAAGCAGTGGGGAACAACCGGCTCTTTCTCCTGTGTGTGTGTGGGGGCTGCAACCAGCCGCCCCGTCACCGGGGGACATCTCATCAGGGCAGGGCTGCAGCCAGAGAGGCAGAGACGAGGCTGCAGAGGGGCTGCGGTGGCGTTTCCCGACGGAGAGGTAGCGTGAGAATCGAGGGGTAGCTGTCAGCCAGCAGAGGAGCAGGACGTGCCGGAGGTACATTTGGGGCTCCTCAGAAGGACGGCCAGCACAAGGCTGTAGGTTGCTCTGGGGGTGCTCTGCGCAGTTGATTTTTGCTTTTCCTCCTGAAAATCCTTCTACCTTGTTGCTGACGTCTCCTTCGGTGGGCAGTGGGGAGGGGAGGGGGGTGGTGTTGTGGTGGTGGCGGGGAGGGGGAAGAGCGGCTTCTACCCAGAAAACAAAGGGAAGAGAGTATAAAGAAGTGTCCAGATTGGCTGAAAAAAGCATCCCGACGAAGAGAAGAGAAGAGAAGGAGTCTTCTTGTGTGTGCTGATTGGGTTCACCTCCAGTCTGACTGCTGCGGTGTTAGGAGAGGCCCCCTCCCCTCCCGCCCCCGCCGGGGCTGGCTCAGCCAGGGATGCAATTTGCTGGGAGATCAGTTGGAGGTATCAGAGTGAACGCTGCCAGGGCCTTCTGTGGGGGAGGTCACCGACGACGGGGTAGTAGCGTCTTGCCAACCTCCATTAGCCTGTGGTAAGGGAGATTGGCAGATGTCACTCGTGACTGGCCCTACGCAAGCCACCCATCCGCCTCGGCCACCCCGCTTCTCCCTCCACATGTACCAACGTGAGCGGTCAAGGTGGCCCCAACCTGTCCCCATCCCACCACAGACCCATTGATCAAGGCCAGACTGTCAAAACAGGGGTTCTGATAAATCAGAAGAGCTCTTGGAAATGCTGTCCCTCAAAAACCACAGGTGTCTGCAGAAAAATCTGAGCTCTGTTTATAGGGTTTATAGGTTATTTATATTACTGGGGTTTTTTACCCTCAAATAGGACCTTTCCCTATATGAAAGGGGGAAGTAGCAAACACTTCACTCTGGAAACTCCATAGAATCATTAGGGATTGGAAGGGACCTTGAAAGACCATCTAATCCAATCCCCCTGCCACAGCAGGATCACCCAGACCAAGTCATACAGTCAGTCTGGGTTAGAAGGGACCACAGGAGGTCATCTGGACCCAGGTGCTAAAAACACACAGAACAAGTCATGGGTCCCCAGAGACCTCTGGGCTGGGCTGTGTCCTCCTGCATCACTCTGTGTTCCCCAGAAGTCTTGCTGTAGGGAAGACACCTTGCCCCAACACCTCTCCCACTACTGTGAAGACTGTGTTTAGGAATTTGGCTACCTCTCTGCTCCCAACACACTTGGCAGTAAAGCCACAACCAAATCTCCGCCGCCCCGCAGCTGGTTCTCCATGCTGCCCACCACCCCTCCTTGAGGAAACCCACAGCACGGCACAACAGAGGTGCCACCACAGGATCTCAGCCGTGGGTTCACACGGCAAAGCGTGGTGCGGAACCTTTTGTTCTCTTGAGAACAGACGCAGAGCTAAACTCTGCGGCCTCTCCAGAGCGGAGCTACTGGCGGGCCCCGGCTGCCACAGGCAGGAGCCGGCAACGCACAGAAGCTGCTCCTCCACGGCTGCCATACCCTTTAGAGAGGAGCAGATGTCGCACCCAACCTCCTCTGTTCACTCTGACATTGATTCAGTGCTTGGCTAATTAATCCTTCCCAAGCACTGCCCAAGCTCCAGTCATTAGCAGTTGCTGTCCCACTTGGTTCGACATGCCTGGGCTGCTTTGCCCGCTCGGGCTGCCTGTCCCACTGCCTCCAGCACAGGGCATCCGCCACTGGCCCCGACAGTTCCTGCCTGCCAGAACCCCAAAACCCCCAAAGGGCCTACCCTTGTGCAGAGTAGCCACCTGGGACTCCCTAGCTGGCAGTCCAGGCTGCTGAGCAGCTCCTGCCAAAGAGGCAAGCCATGGGCACCGACGCTGAGGGATGAAACCGCCTCACAGTGGGACATGAGCAAAGCAAAAAAAGACTTTGCAAAACAGCAAAGCAAAAGGGGCATGGGTGGTCTTCCACGCACGTGTGAAGACCAGCCCTTGCCACAAGATCCAGGCAATGGCAACGAAACCAGGAATTGCAGCCTCAGCCTGCCAGCAGGTTAGCAAACCCCACTCCACTCGGTTATGCACGAATATTCCTGGCCCCACATGTGCCCTGCCTGCAGAGACCTCCCCACGCCCGCTGTACCCACCAGCGTCCACCCGCAGCCACCCCCAACCCACCATCCTCGTGCACCCTGAGATGCAACATCCCCGCCTTGCCCGTCTTGGACGGCTCTAAGAGGCAGCAATTACTGCAGATTATCAGCCCGACAATGACAGGCCACGCAAAGAGAGACACAGAGCCAACTCCACCGCCCCGAGACTGGCATATTCAAGTACACTTAGGACATTAACAGCAATTTACGTGCCATCAGAGAGAGAGAACCACAACAGCTGTGCTGGCAGCCTCTTATTACCAAGCCTGTTATTTGTTGGAGTTACAAGCTATAATCACAACAGAAACTTTCAAAACCCTTATCTTCCGTGACGCACCAAATCTATTTCAGCGCCGTAATTGCTATGTCACCGGAGAGTTTGCTGCTTAATGCACTCAGATGCCATTTAGTGTTCGCAGGGTCATTACGGTGAGCAGGAGGGAGAGGGAGAGCGGCGGGGGCTGTGCAGTGCCGGGCTCCGGCCCTATTGTGCTCCTTTATTTTCAGCCAGGCTGCAAGGAGTGAGAGGGGGAGCATCTTACAACCAGCGACTGCAGTGCCTCGATGGTTAGCATTGTGCCTCAACCAAAATGATGGGGAAGCAACCCATCTTCAGGTGCTGCAGGAGCTCGTGGTGCTCATGACAACCTCAGCAGCATCCAGCAGGGAGCTAAGAACAGCTGATCTGGATTGGGGTGCACTCCACAGACCCCACACCCTCCTGTTCCTGCCCAAGTTATGGGTGAAGCAATGGAAAGAGAGCCAAGATGTTGGCCATGACTTTGCCAACTTGATGCCACCCTTTGGTACAGACAGTCCTTCCCGAGGATGCCAGGTCCTTCCCCAGCAGAAGATGCACAAGCACCATCCATGTTCATTCCTCCTTTCCTGGACTTTACCCTGTTCCTGCACAGACCAAGTCACATGTAAGATGCATCCAATTCCATCCATCTGGCTCTGTCCCTTCCCATCCCTTGGGATGTGACTAGTAATCCCTTGGGATTCCACTCAAAGATCAGGCAGTCTTCTGAGGAAGCTGCTGCTCCTCACAGATCCTCTGCAGAGGCCCTGCACATGGCTGTGACTTCTGTAGGAGCAGCAGAAGGCAAAGACAGAGCAATGGCCTCCCACACAGGGGTGGGACACCACCTGCTGTCAGGTTTTCAAGGTGCCTTCTGCTTCACACAGAGTCTGTCTCAACATTGCACCTTCTGTGATCAAATTCTCACCCCACCATAGACGGAGCAGTGTGTCAGGTCAATCTCTAACACACCAGATACCAGCAAGTCTGACAGAAGGGGAGCAGGTTTTAAGAGCTCTCTAGGAGCACTGAAGCTCCTGTTACATACCAAAGAATTCAGCCTTGCCTGGCCATCACTTCCCAAGGGTCACAGCAGCGGTCCTGAGGACACAGTGAGGCACCCGTGGTGGATGGAGCTCAGGTACTGAAGCCCTGTCAGCCCAACTTCCCAGCTCATAAGAGTGATGGGGATCTGTAACTTACTGAGAGACAGAGCAATAACTTTCCTCCCAAGGCTCAAATTATTAAGAGAAAGTGTCTTGGCACAAGGAAGAAGGTCCCAGCTCCTACAAGAGGTCTCAGCTCCTACAGGAGGTCTCAGCTCCAACAGGTACCAGTGCTTGGTGATCCTTGCTGACAAGAGTGGATGCAAAACCCAATGGCACACCCTAGCCATGGCCACCACCACCACCACAGGCCCTATGAACAGGGACAGCTCTGCACAACAGCAGCCTTAAATGAAAACTGCCACACTCTGATGAACTTTAAAATGAGCCCCTCATTTTAGACTTCTAACTGATCATCAAAAGCCCAGAAAGACATTTCTGAGGGTTTTTTTTCTTACTGATTCATTAATTAGCAGATGTGGGATCTAAAATAATGAGGATGTAGGCCCACAGGGAGCGGCAAGAAGGGCAGTGCTTTGGGTTGGGACCCTCCAGAGGATTACAGTAGTAAATCAATAGAATCATCAAGGTTGGAAAAGACCTTCAAGATCATCAAGTCCAACCATCCACCCTACAAACCCCAACCGCTACACCATTTCCTGAAACACCCTGTCTGCCTGTTTGTTGAACCCCTTCAGGGACGGTGCCTCCACCCCCTCCCTGGGAAGCCTGTTCCACGGCCTCCTCACTCTTTCTGGGAAGAAGTTTTTCCTAAGATCTAATCTGAACCTCCCCTGGCACAACTTGACCCCATTTCCTCTTGTCTTCTCACTTGTCACTAGGGAGAAGAGGCCAACACCCACTTCACTTCTACTGGAACTCACCACAACACGGACATCTAAATTCTTTGAAACCCATAGGCTGGGGAGGAGGGGTCTCTGGCTGGGTAAACACAGAGAACTTCCTAAACAAGCAGTGTCCAGAGGAACCACACACTTAACACTTGAGCATCCCCATCCCTCACCAGGAACTGCAGAGGCTGTTCTCGCTCTCCCTCAGCCATCGCCGTGGGCCACAGCGATCCCAGCCGCTGGGACATCACCCGTTATCCTGCTAACGATGCAGAACCGACTCCAGCCTTTTTCACCCTGCAGAGCAGTCTGTCAGCCGTCGAGCAGCAGAGCCACGGAGAGAATGGGGCTTTGGGTAGATTCCTGTCCTCAGCTGTCATGACTTACACACATTTAAGAATTCATCCTCCATCAAGGAAAGCAAACCTCAAGCATTGTCTCCCCTGCCAAGGTTTGCACTGGTGGAGCTGGGCAACCTGCTGCTGACTTTCCAGCCCTGACGGGCTCTGGGGATGACTTAACCTCAGCCCCGTGCAGACATTGTTGTGACAGGGCTCTTGACTAGGTTTCGGCTCATCTCCTCCCAGCAGCTCACGGGGATGCTCGGGTGACGCAGGGACGGCAGCTCTCTGTGTCACTAGCAGCTTTCCTCCGCATCCCGTTGCCTTTCCTTGGCATTAAAGGGTTCAGGGAAGAGGCAGGGAAGCCCTGACTACTCTGAGACAACCACCCTGCCTGCACCGAGCAGCTCCCCAGGATCTGGTCCAAGACCAACACTTCCCAGATAAGAGCCACACTGCACGCATGGGCAAACTGGGGTCTACCAAGGGACCTAGCTGGGCAGGGAAACATGAAGTGACAATAAAAGCTACAGGCACAAGCACAGTGCTGGGGATACAGGGGAAGCAAAACATTGGAGGACAGAGAAGCAACCCAGAAGATGCTTCCTCAACTATCTGCTCAGCTCTATACTCCCTGCCTTGATGCAACGAGGCGTCACCTCCTAACCCAAAGGATCCCTTTGCCCACTTGCCACTCTACCCCTCTCTGAACAACATCCAGTTTGGGAGAATCTGGGCTCCTGCTCACCCTGAAAATGAGACTGAATTGCTATCAGATCCCACCATACTGAACCCCTGTTTTGCAAGCGCAGAGGTCATCGCTGAGGCCCTGATGCTCTCAGAATGTCAACGACCAGAGCTGCTCGTGGTGACACTGGTTGTCCCAGTACCACAGCCAGGAACACCAGCATGGCTCTCCTCACTGCATCTGGCTTTCGAGTTTCCACTACCTCTTTCTTCTCCTCTCCTCCATCGCCTCCTCCCTGCCTTGCCATCCCCAGCAGCAATCTTCCCCCCCAAATTTTGGCTTAACCCAGCCCCCCTGTTATTTTCCAAGCCAACTGTGCCCACAATCAGCTCAGCCTCGTTCCTCGGGGGTATTTTAATTTATACAAAAGTATCATCTCTTATCATGATCAGCCTGCGATTCATTTACTCGCCGAGTATTAAAAAGCCAGAAAGGGAATAAATTCAGCACGCAGAGAAATTAATGCGGAACGATAGGCTCTTTCATGTGGCATTTCCAAGCGCCGTTTTTGCGAAGGGTTTATGTAATGAGACATAATTATCTGCACATGTTCAATTACATTACTTCAGAAACCCTCCCTGCCTCTGCCTCCTGACGTCAAGCCGCCCGCTAAACCCCGGCGCCCGCAGGAGAGGGGAGCACAGCCCCCAGTCCTGCAGCACCCCGCTCATGTGCCGATGGACACACACGAGGAGAGCAGTGGCATGAGGCTGGGCTGGCAGGGTGATGGGACTGGGTGATGCACCTTGCTGCAGTGCTTAGCCATAGGACCACTGTCCCAGCCGGAGGACCATCACCTTCCTGCTTAACCTGAGACCATTCTGCCTCAACCTTGATGGAGATCGCAACAGCCAGCCCCATCCAGGGCCAGCTGCCCCCTCCTCTGTGCCACCCTGGACACCACTGCCACCACACACTTGGCGCTCACAGCCTCCTTTTCCAGGCTGCCCTCTTCTCCCAGCTTGCTGTCACCACCGCTGAGATGGCGGACGATTGATCTGAGAAATGAAGTTGGATTGCTGTCCCAAATCTACACTGGGTTCTCCTTGTGTGTGTCTGATCGATTTCCCCCTGTGCGACACAGCTTGTCGCTACGAATTTTCATGCTAGTCAGAACCCGCCAGCACACCCAAGAACAAGGAGAAGATGCTCTGGAGAATGCCCTCCCCCTCACAGCCTCCCCCAGTATGGTTGGGTGAGGTTTTCTTGGGTTGACGGTGGTTGGCTTTGTTTGTTTTTTAAGTCCTTTTTATTTGCCAGCGCTGTTGCCGCCAACCCCGTTGCTGCCGCTCTTTGGGATGCCGGCCAGGGATGGGTTATTTTTAGATGGTTGCTCCGCGATGGTGCCACTGGCCCCTGCACGGAGCCACCTCTGGACTGGGGCGTCGGTGGTGACAGTCCCCACCATGGTTACGCGAGGTGTCACCTGTTTAGCAGCTCCTCCCGGCCGAGCGCGTGTGGCCGCAGGTGCCTGCCGAACACTGATCGGCTCTGACAGTCCTAGACGCCAGCTGCCTGCACACAGCCTGCCCGGTCGCCACTTTTTTGTGGGCGAAGCTCTGCCGTTGGCGTGACCGATACAGAAGCAATAAACTAGGTGACCGTAAAAGCAAAGACAAGTCCTACTAAGTGGCATTCCGAGCCCTATGGCTTTGAAATAATTGGTAGTGAGAGGACAAAAATGAAAACAATAACAATAAAACAAGAACCCAAGCCTATTTTTTTTTCTTACACTGATGCCCTGCGGACTATACATCTGACTTGCTGCGAGTCCGTCACTGTATCCTCCTGTCTGGCTGATAACATGGCGAAGGGTATCCACCTAAACAGACCAACGACAACAAAGACACAAATTAGATTGGAGGAAAGGTTAGTGGGCAAAGCTGCTTTGCTTCATCTTTGGCATGATAAGAACACACAGTAATTACAGTAACAATGATAATGAAGGTACTTAAAGAGGGGGAAGAGAGAACTGCGGGTGGTCTAGCGATGAGAGCTGAGCTGGAACGACCGCTCCTGCCTCCCTTGCTACCCCCCACCTGCCCCATCCCGCTCCGCTCGGTCCCAAATCTTGCGACAAAAAGCAGAGAGGGAGAACAGTGTGGCAAGCACGGGCTGGGACCTCCTGGAGCACGCTGCTGTGGCCAGCTCTGCCATTCCTACCCCTATCCACTTCCACTCTTTGGCCCCAAGCGCTGGGAAGCTCTCGGTGGTGGAAGGAGATCCTCGGAGTCGGCCGAGCGCCTTCATTTTGGAAGACCCAGAAAGAATATACCTACCATGGCAAAGGCACCGGCTGCTCTCCTCTGGGTGCCCCATTCCTCTCCCTTCACTCACCCAGCCCAGCCCTGGCAGCGGGACGTGCGGCAAGCACACCTCAGACGCCAGAGAGTGGACTCTTGGCGCATCTGGACATCAGATGGGAGATCTGGGTGAGTTCCTGGCTATTTTAAATGAATTCTTGTGGCCCAAAGTATGGGTTGACGTTTCAGTAATGCTGCTCAAAGCTCCCTTACTCTGTCTTGCTGGCATGTGCATGAGTGCTGTGAGTGCCTGTGCTCTGGGGATGTGGGGAGATGACGAAGGGTGGCTTTTAATTTGAAAAACCCCCATAAATCTAGCTGCGTATTTGAATGTTCTTGCCTTGCAGCAGACACCTGGTTTGGCATCAAAGGAGTAAGTGGAAACCTCATAAAATGAGACAGCAGTCCAAACATCTGGCCACTTCCCTTGGCCAGCAGAACCTAAACCTCAGCTGCTTTCGGTTTGTGCTCATGCCTGCTCTCCTAAACCTCCTCTCATCTCAGTATGACTATCAAGCCAGAGCCAAATGCATTCACAAAGTGTGGGCAAGTCTCCTCAAGACCATGGTTGTTGGTTTGGTTGGGTGTTTGGTTTCGATTTCTTTTGGATTGATTTTTTTTTTTTTGGTGGTTGTTGCTGTTGCTTTTTTTGGTTGGTTGGTTGGTTTTTCTGTTTTTGCCTTTTTTAAGGGTTGGTTGGTTAGTTGGTGCTGTTTGAGATTTGCTCTTTTCGGACGGGAGGGAGAAGTGCCAATACAATCAAAGGCTCCTCCAACACTAATGCATTCACTGGCAGTACATCGGATGGGTCCCTACCTGTGACTGCACGTTGGCTCCAACCTGGGCCCCTTGGTAAGAATCCCCATTGAGAGACTGCACGCTCATGAACAAATCTCCAGAGTTTGACATGTTAAAAGAACTGGAAGAACCTGGAAAGGAAAGAGTGAGGCACCTGAATCACAGAAAGGAAAAAGATCCACCCCATGACTCTCAGCCAAGAGGAAGGAACAACATGCAAAGCAACCACAAAAACAAACCACACAGGTTAGTAGTATGAAGAACAGAGCAAGCAAAAAAAAGATGCACTCTTGAGGTTATTCCAAGCCACATGTTGTTACAGCTCAGTGCCAAGAACATTCTTCAACAGCTCCTCAGCTGGAGGAAGGATTCTTCATGCTTTTGACCAAGACAAACAAAACCCAGCCTGGAGGACTCGGACGGCCTTTCCCCTTCATTTCAGGGCATCAAAATCCTTCAGGCAGCTTTGAAAATCTCAGTTGCTGGAGGTGTCCACTGGAGAGCAGAATTACATAAACGGGCTTCGCTATCGAGAGCAGAAGCCTCTTCAGCAGGGCAAACCAGTCCTACACTACTGCTCTTTCTGAGAAGCTCAGATCAAGGTGGCTAAGTCTGCACCGTGCTGCTCTCTGCAGGGTGAGCACATCCAGACACCATCCAGTTCCACAGCTGGAGCTCCCAGGTCCAGGGAGCTCTGCGAAGGAGTGGTGCATGGGGTATGCCTGAACATCAGAAACCCATCACTGGTGGCAACTGCAATGCACCAGGAGGAAAGGCTCACAAAAATGTGAAGGCACCTGGGTTAGATTCCTGGCTGCCATGGTGTCAGCAAGTGCTTCACTGCAGTGGGCCACGAGAGAACGCAAGGGTGTCACAGCCCTCTGGGGCCAGCTGCCCCAGGAGAACAAGCTCTGTAAGCAAATTCCCCACTGCATGCACCAGTCGCCGATGTTACGCTAAAAAATCATAATGGTGAAGACAACTGGGTAGAATCAAGAGGAAAAAACCCACAAATGAAAAGAAAGAAAAATATTCCCGTCTTTCCAGAAACGTTTTCTGCTTCCAGCTTTGAGGTATCTGAGCACCTCCTCAGTTACTGGATGGGAGAAACAAACTCATCTCCGCTGGAAGGCAGGAAAGGGGTTAAAAATAAACAAAACCATTTCATTTCAGAACTTCTCGTGCAGATCAGCGCGTTAAGTGTGAGACAGCTCAACGTGCAAGGTTGGGTTATATACATGACGTTAGCCTTGGAAAGGAGAGACTTCAGGGGCCCAGGTCAGCTACGCTTTCAGCTCCAATCCCAAAGACACTTTGCTCATCATCTCCACCGCCACTTCCAACTTGGAAGACTGGCAACCATAGTCCTGGTGGAATTGCCCAACTATGGCTCATGCGAATGCTCTGAGAAACGCCTGGCAATTCCCCTCCCTTTGTTGGAGAGGGAAGAGACACTCTGGACAAACTCCAGCTCTGCCCTGGAGGTGGACCAGGAGGGTTTCTCTGAAGAAAGCCACCTCCAAGGAAATATGGGGCACAGGTGGAAGGTCTGTGCGGGAGACTTTGCATTCACTGAAGCCTCTTTGCAGCTGGCCCTGTTGTCAGATGCTGGCAATTCTCAGGATTGAAGGAAAGCAGAAACATCACCGCTAGACACAACACCCAAGACAGTCAAGAGAAAGACTGAGCTTGGATCAGGACCCTCCCACCAGAGCCTGTAAAGAGCAGAGCCAGGAATAGCTCAGTGTCTGCGCTGTCAACCCTGCCCAACCTGCTCCAAAGAGCAACCCCACAGCGCCACGGAGAAGAACCAGGACTAGTCAGAAGGCAGCTGTAACCATCACCTCACCTCCTCTGCTCGGCTGGCAAAGGCATCCTGTCACTTCCCAACCTCTCAGCTACTTGCAGTTTTAATGGCAAAAGTCCCTGGGAAATGAGCTGAGGGCAGCCCACGCTGACACTGCCCAGCTTTACGTGTGGAGATGGGCTCTCACACATAGGTCCTTCCTGCCCAGCTTTGGGAATGACCACTTTGACCACCAGCACAAAAGCCCAGGGCAGCAACGCAGCTTCACACTCCTGCAGCGGCTGGGAACCGAAGGCCTTAGCAGCTGTGGCTCACGAGAAGCAGACAATAGCTGGGAAAAGCTGGGAATCCCTGAGCACCTGCCCCCAGAACAGCAACATTTCATCCCACCTTCTGCCACCAGAAGAAAACTATAACAATAACAACAAATCAAAATATCATAAACCTAACTGATACTTTACTGGAACTTAACAAACCTGGCTGTAAAACTGGGGCTGGGAAGGAGGACATAAAGATAAACCAGCAGCCTCAAACTCTAGTTCTGAAGAGCGTCAGCACCTTGGAAATCACGAGGAGTGCTGGAGATGTCAGTGACAAGACAGACGTGGCTGCTGGCGCGGGGTGTTTCAGAGTAGATGTAAACACATCCTGCTGCTGATGTGGCTGCAAAGATCAATATGCGCATAGCAACGGCCCTGCGTGAACAGACGCGACTGTGTCAGAGCGGTGGCTGCGGACAGCCTGCTGCGCCGCCGCGTCAGCGCTCCACTGGCTACCTATGAGTCACCCAAAGTCTCAGAGATGCAGCTGAGAGGGGCTCAGGCAACTGGGCTGGGACAGGGGGCAGGAATGTGAAGAGCTCTGAAAATTATGACTCTGGTGTCCTCTGTGGAGGAAAGATCACAGAATCACTGAGGTTGGAAAAGACCCTTGGGATCATCGAGTCCAACCATCGACCCTACTCTACAAGTTTGCCTCTAAACTGTAGCCCCCAACACTACATCTAAGTGACTTTTAAACACACCCAAGCTGAATCCTTCTACTGAAGAGGCTCCACCATCAATCTAGGCTGACCTTCTGAAAGGCTCCAGCGTGTACACAACAATGGTCTTCAGTGGTCATAATGTGATGTGGTGCTTCACAAGAACGGAGAGGTAACAACTATCTTTGAGCCTGTGAATACAGGAGGAAAGGGCTCTGGTCTTGACAGTGAAGTTCCCTGATGCTCTTGTTTGTAGACCAAAAACCCCAGCAGAAAACCAAACAACTTTTCATAACCACTTGTAGCATGGAACAGTCACTGAGCACCCAGACATCTTATCAAACCTAAGACCAGCCATCACTACTCCTCAGGGCTGAGTTTCTATCAGCTCAACAGCAGCTTCAGAAAGAGTGGTGGAAATGTTTAAAAGTGCTACGGTGGTCAGATCTTGCCACTGGGTGAAAGCCTACATCAAAACATCACCCACCAGGAGATCTCTTCCGCTAACATTTCTGATGAACAAAAGACACTTCAAATTTGCCTCCAAAGCAACCATCTTCACAAGCTTGACTTGTGGTGTTTCCTGTACCACTCCTCCAGCTCTTCAGATCTTCTTCTCCAGATTCTCCAATGTCTTCTCTAATATTTTGACAGTTTCAGCTTCCACCTCGAACTCTCTAGGACTTATAATACGTCTTTTCTCTAAAGAATGTGACAACTCAAACAGCACCAGGAGTAAATAGACAGGACAATGGTGTCTTCACTGGAGATGGAATCAAACCACATGGATCTGCTGCCTCATACTACCCGCAGGAGAGAGAAGCAGGACACNGGTGGTCAGATCTTGCCACTGGGTGAAAGCCTACATCAAAACATCACCCACCAGGAGATCTCTTCTGCTCCTAACATTTCTGATGAGCAAAAGACACTTCAAATTTGCCTCCAAAGCAACTATCTTCACAAGCTTGACTTGTGGTGTTTCCTGTATCACTCCTCCAGCTCTTCAGATCTTCTTCTCCAGATTCTCCAATGTCTTCTCTAATATTTTGACAGTTTCAGCTTCCACCTCGAACTCTCTAGGACTTATAATACGTCTTTTCTCTAAAGAATGTGACAACTCAAACAGCACCAGGAGTAAACAGACAGGACAATGGTGTCTTCACTGGAGATGAAATCAAACCACATGGATCTGCTGCCTCTTACTACCCGCAGGAGAGAGAAGCAGGACACTGAACCTCTGAGGTCACCCACTGAGCCATGTACGCAAGACTCCTAGTTGAAGTCAGTGACAACACAAATGCACTGAGAAGGCACTACCTGCTCTGGAACTTTTCTTTGTGCTACTACCACGAGCAAAGACAAGGGAAGGAACTTTATGGATCGTGTACCTTCTCAGCTGGACAAAACCACTGAGCTTGACAGCAGGTGTAAAAGCCTGGGATGACCTAGCAGGACATTTCTTCTTTGTCACTTGACAACCAAATCTCATGACAGCGAGACTCTGACCAGAACAGCCTTTCTGCTGAAGCAGGTTCTTCTCCAGTGTTGTGTTTTGGACAAGTGACTGCCACAAATGGAGCGACCAAATGAAGCACATTTCCAGAGAGCACAATCCCCTCCATCAAGAGCTTTGCAAGAAGATTTTTCCAAAAGTGCGAGCAGGTAAAAAAAAGCCAGTCCAGGCCAATGTTGGCTGCTGTGCATGGAAGATTTCACAGGATGTCATCACCTGTGTGTGGCCCTTGAGGACACTGGTTGGCAAAGGGGTCTGCTCACACAAAACAGCTTTCATTTGCCATGTGGTTTCTGTGCTGAGATTGTCCAGGCAATCAACGTGAGGATGGGGAGTTGTTAGCCCAAATGAGCCAGACATCTCAGCTTATTTGAACATCTGGCTGATAAAACCCAACTGCATATTCAGGATGAAAAGGTGTTTGACATTCAGGCCTGGGTGACTGAGGATGGGGGACCCTGCTCTGAACGTGCCAGATGGCTAGACAGATGCAATCCTTGCCCTTGTCAATGTGTGGCTAATCTCTTTGACTGACTGTAGCCATTCATTGATCTCTGGTAACATGGGCATCAATGCAGAGAACAGATGGGCTTGTGTAGCCACCACAGAAATGAATTTAGCTCCTGCCCAGGTCCCATCGCATCCAGTTTCGCCTCCTCTTGCAACATCATGGCCCTCCAGGGACTACACTGCTGGTCACTCCTTCTCATGACCTGTCCTCTGCCTACTCTCTTTCAATGTGCCCTATGAAGTACTGAAACTAGAAGGTCCTACAAACTCCCTGTCTTTATTCAGGGTCCTTCCTCACCAGTGTCTCAGACAACGATCTGAAAACAGAAAGAAGTCCATGGTGTAAAAGGAGAGGCATCATCCATCTTGGTCCTTCACATCTTCATCTACTTCCATGTTCCTCCCAGGGCACTTCAGGACATCTGGATGGCTCACGGCCTTTGATGGCATCTTACAAGTCTTTCACAGGTATTTCAGATGTACGGGGTGCTCTTTGCTGTTAGGTAGCACCTATAGGACAACCCAAAGCAGGGGTGGTCACAGGACTCCAGATGTCCCTAGGATATGCCTTTGCCTTTCAGTGTGATGATGTAGGGATGTTCAACTGAGCTGTTACATCCACATGATTCAGCTGTGCAGACCTCAACCTGGGATACCACTGCTGGAGATAAAATCCTGAGGGCTTTCCAGCTGTCTTCTCATGAGAGGACTTGTAAAGACATCCAAACCCACTGTCTGTAAGCTCACAGTGCTGACAGCGGGGTCTTGCCACTGCTTCACCACTGCTTCAGCATACAGCGAGTTCTGGGGGGATCTGGGACAGGTTAGAAACACTTTGCTTCTAGCAGAAGAGTTGTCTCCATGGCCTGCATGCGCCCCTGGTTTACCATCACGGCCATGAAAAGAAGTCGATCTTGTGGAGCGCAGACTAGGGAGCCAAAAAGAGGACCCAGGAGCTCGAGCCTTACCCGTTAATAACAAGTGTTTGTCCTTCCTTGAAAGTGTAGTGCTACCCTGGGATTATCTCTGCTCTTCACTGCTTGGTACTGGCCAATTTATCTTGGAAACAGCTGTGTTACTGCCTGTGGGGAAGGCGAGGAAACAGCCTCGCACCAGAGCACTTCTAACTGGGCAGGCACTGGGGAAATGCCTATTCCACTGCCTGCAGGCCAAACCCATTTAAGCAATGCGAAGCTCCTCCCTTTGGATGTGACTGCAGATGAAGAAGGGAAGCTCTGGTCCAGGCTGATGTGGGCTGCAAGACAGCATCACAGGCAGCAGGCATCCAGGCATCTCCCTCAGCACTTGCAGTTCTGCTCTCTACCCTCCTGCCTTTCCTACGGGGGGTGTTAACTTGAAAAGACCCCACCTGAGCAGCTATTTTGGGTGAGTTGTTTGCACAGGGTGACAATTTTAAAACTGCATCTGCATCTTCAGAAGGTCAAACAGTAGAAGGGAAAGGAAACAAACGTCAGAGGAACCAGTAAGGAAAAGAACCCAACAACATTCCTGCAAACCATCCGTCCCTGCAAAACTCTGCCACATCCACCTGAGTCCTCTGAGCACCTCAGACAGGTTGTGTGTTTGGATTTACCTCCACTGCCCACCTGAATAAGCCTTTTTCTGGTTGCTTCTACACAAGCCATCTACACGAGTCCCTGTAAGGTGTGAAAAAGCTCCCCAACACAGAGAGATCAAACCCAACTTGCCACATTAGCTGATGGGTAACGAGCTGTCTTTGCCTTCTTGCTGAAGGGCTGGGTTAGGACATCAGCGAGAGGCCCATGACACTGGTTTCTCCCCCTGTTTGAGCCCTGCCTCTCCACTTTCCACTCAAATCCTTCAGATCTGGAGGTGCTTCCAGGCTTAGGAGCACAGGCTGAGAGAGTTGGGGTTGTTCAGCTCGAGGAGAAGACTCCAGGGGGACCTTACGGCAACCTTCCAGATCCTGAAAGCGGCCTGTCGGAAGGTTGAGGAAGACTGTTCTTGAGGGCAGAGGATGAGGGGTCATGGTCTGAAGCTGGAAAAGGCGAGATTCAGGTTGGACATGAGGAAAAAATTATTTAATCTGAGGGTGGTGGATCCCTGGAACTGGCTGCCTTGACAGGTGGTAGAGGCCCCGCTTCTGGAGCCATTCAGAGTCAGGTTGGATGGGGCTCTGGGCAATCTGGTCTGGTGAGTGATGGTCCTGCTTGTTGTAGAGAGTTGGACCAGATCTTTGGAGTTCCCTTCCAACCCAACACAGTCTATGATTCCATGATACCTCCTGTCTCAGGCAGGGCTGTGCTCACTACAGAACCATGTCCTGACAGCAACCAGCACGGTGCACTGCTGATAATCTACAGCACATCCAGCTTCTCCTGCTGTTCACCAACCCTTTTGTGTTCCCCTACTGTTTCCTTCCTCTCAGGAGCCTACCTGACAACAGCAAGCATCACACCCTAGTGACAGGGTGCCATGAACGGACACTGAGCTCAAAGGCACAAGATTAGCACGTTCCCAGTCTCCCTCCCACCCCTAAAAAGAAAACAGGCACACAGACATTTGCAAGGATAACGCAGCACACGGCATCTATGACTTCCACTTCAGTTTGCTCCTTTTAAAGAAATCCCAGTTTTCCATCGGTTTGGGGTCATTTTCCCTCGTAGTGGGCACCACACTTGAACGAAGCATCGTTCTCAAGCAGAAGAGGCAAAGTGCTCTGTGCCTTTGACCCTCAAAACACACTCATGGAAACCACAGCAAATGGGCAGGAAAGGGGGAGAGGGAAGGGAAGGAACAACCCATGGATTTCCCTAGATGGTGCTGACACAAAGGAGGAATCAAATCCACACAGAGCAAACTCTGGCAGGTGATCCAGACACTGTCACGTGAGGGAACCACAACAGCAAGAAAACCAAATGATAGAAATCTACCCAAACCAATGCCCAGAAATGCTGGACTTTATCAATTTTAGGTTTTACCCCCTCATGCTTTCACCCTGGTGAAATAAAACCATTATGCAACAACCTTTTCATTACTTTTGTTCTTCCCTCACAAAAACCCCCAAAACTTGTTTTGGACTGGTTTTTAATGGTTTCTGTGTTTACCATCCATGCAGGTAACCCCCCCACCAGTGCATCACCATCAGTCACAAGGTCTGATCACATCATTTTTCCAACAAAAAACCAGAACAGGGAAGGGGAAGAAGAAAAAAAACCAGCAGGGAAAAGAAAAAAAAGAGGGAGAAAATAAAACACACCCCCCTCCCAACCAAACCCACCTCTTTTTTTCCCTTCTGTCTTCAAAGATCACAAAAACAAACCAACCAAACCCAGAAAACCAGACTAACCACAAGGAGAAAACCAAGAGAGACATGGGGAGGAAACAAACACAGAACCACCCCAAACATTTATGACCCAAAATATAAAACAAAACCAAAACTAACCAGCTGAATTGGGAGTTGAGGGTGAGTTAGCCTGGCTTCCATGGGCTGACACATTGGTAGCCGTGACAGCCGTTTTGGCAGCATAAATATTGGCTTCCTCTTGAAATTTACCTATGTTCTTCTTGTACCGGATTCTCTTATTTCCAAACCAGTTTGATACCTGGAGTGATTTTGAGAGAAGACACAGACATTAACGTTTCAGCTCTGGCCAGCGTGCCTGGGTGAGGAAGGTGGCACAGCTCAGGTCAATCAGCACATACTGGTTTCCCCCATCCCATTTTTCTCCCGCCCCACCCAGCCATGGAAGGAAGAGCCTTCTACCCACACGTGTCACAACAAACTCTGGAAAGGTGGGACACCCTGGGGAGCGCAGGGTTTGCGTGGATAATAGCTGGTTTCTCCGTGGATGGGATGTTCGCTATGGGGATGTTCCACAGGAACTGCTTGACCCACCTCATGAACACAAGATGAATTAAAAACCTCTTGAGAAAACCACATGACCTTAAAATGGCACAATGTGAGAGCAGGTATGTCATGTGGTGTGTGACATGCTGGAGAGTGTCGAGAGAAGGACGACAAAGCTCCTGAAAGGTCCAGAGAACAAGTCCTGTGAGGAGCAGCTGAGGGAACTGCAGTTGTTTAGCCTGGAGAAAAGAAGGCTGAGCAGAAACCTTACTGCTTTCTACAGCCACCTGAAAGGGGGTTGGAACGAGAAGGGGGTCGGTCTCCTCTCCCAGTTTACAAGTTGCACCAGAGGAAGTTTAGGCTGGACATTAGGAAGAATTTCTTCGCTGAAAGGGTCTTTAGAACAGGCTGCCCAAGGCAGTGGTGGAGTCCCCATCCCTGGAAGTATCTGAAGGACGTGTAAGTCTGGTGCTGAGGCACATGGGTTAGTGGTGACCTGGCAACGTGGGTCAAAGACTGGACTTGGTGATCTTAAAGGTCTCTTCCAACCAAAGACATTCAGTGATTTTTGAACATTTAATTTGCCTTGTCCTCAGTATCCCTCTGACAGGGATGGATGCTCTTCTCCTTAAAGATGCCTTCTCCTAACTTCAGAAAAGCCAGGGTGGCTTTCAGGGAGAACACCCAATGGATTTACTGAGGCCTGTCTGCCACACAAAACTGTCTCAGTACTATCACTGAAGCTCTGCCTTCAATCTATCTGAGTGAAATCAGTGCAAAAGACCCCAAGCAGCTGCTCTTCACCAGCTTCATATGGTTTAGCATGAGCTAAACACAAACCATCAGTTAAAGGGAAGCTGGAGAAGCAGCACCTGGCTTAGAAAGGGATGGAAGGTTTTCCCATTTGGTTTGTCCTGAGACCACTATGGGTCTAGTGAGTCTAAGAGCCCAGAGCTGTGTTCAATGAGGTGAGTGCATTTAATAAAAACACATCAAGAAGCAGGATGCACTTCAGAGCAGTGATCCTTGCAGACTGTCAGGGGCATATTCTGGGACCAGAGGTTTGGCACAGTGACAGGGTAACTGCAGTCTGTAAAACCAGGCTGTGGTACTTGGCCAGAGCTGCTTCCCAGGGAAAATGCCAAGGTCCTTCCCAAACCACCACGAACTTGGTATTCCCCAAATCCCACTCAGTACTGATGATAATGGTGTTTGTTTGTGGGCACTATCCTGAACAACTGCAGAGAAGATGTGGGAAATACTCTACATATAGTTTGGGAAGCAGTTCCCAGCTTCTTCTTCAACACTGAACACAGAGAATCAGGGGAATGTCTTTCCAAGTGCAGGTCTCTAAGCAGAAGTCATCTTCCAGCCACTAATGACCTCATTGGAGGTCACTCATCAGGATGAAGAGAACAGACAAATGCCCAAGGATGCTGTAGCTCTCCCAGAAGAGCTCCAACAATTCTAGGATCACTTGGAGCTGCAGTCTTGAACTAGCAGATCAACCTCTTTGGTGGGACTCCACGGACATTTTCCCTTTGCTTGCTGGTGAGCAAGTCCATCAGTGCTTCCCCTGCCAAATGGACTGTCCAAGTATCAAGACTCAGAAGACAACACTGGATGTTCATCCTGGATAGCTCACAATTTTAAAATCATCTCGGGGAAACTTTTCTCTTTGGTGTAGGAAACTGAAACCCATGTGCCTTTATTCCGGATGCTTCCTACCTGCAGTACTCCTCGAGCATTCAGCAGCAAAGAAGAAAATACAACCTGCAGACTCCTGGGAGGCAAAAGACAGCAACTCAGATCAGTACCCAACCCTGTATCTAGGAGTGAACATTCTGGTGGCACCAGGAGCAGGTTTTGTGAGGAGCTCTACTCCATTTCTTGGTCCATCACAGACAATGTGCTTCTTCTTGATCTTCCCACTTGGCCACCCCTTCTCAACAGCTCTTCTGGCTGCAAATGCTGGAGCTGGTGAGTGAGCTCTGAGCACCACAATTAAGGAGGTTGTGATAAACAGCCACCACAATTAATATTAATCTCAAAACCTGTGAACCAAAGAGCCTGCCTCTCCTGGTCTGCCTTCAGATCTGCCTGTGACTCACACAGACTCATGTTGTCCCACACTCCCATGTAGCCTCAGCAGAACCAGACACCTGCTTGTGTGTTTGTTTTCACCTTCTTTGGATGAGGAAGGCAGTCAGATCCTGCAGAGAGGCACAGGAAGGTCAGACATATCCTAAGTGTGGCATTTCTCCTGGGCATTCTCTCTTTGTGGGGGAAAACTTATAAGTGTGAACAGATGAATTAAAAGTGAGAGAGGAACCATCAGGACAGCTGCAGCTTTCCTGAAGCCAACACGTACTGTTTCTTGTAGGTAACTCTGAATGTTTGGGTCTTCCGACCCCGGGGATGCAGTCAGAGTCACTCAGCAGGTGTTCAACGTGGTGGCGACACGTACACTCGGATGCTGCTGCTCCTGCAGAAGGCAGACATGCTCTCACAAGGACACCAGATGCTACTGCTGTCTTTGGTTTGCTCGAGTGATGAACAGGCGTGTGTGCCTGGGGCTGGGAAGTGGCCCAAGACGACGAACACAACGGGAGCCTAGAGGGAGCGCTAAGCTCACACAAGGACAAGACTACCAGAGGTCATGTAGACTGGCCTTCAATCACACAGCTTGCTCCAAAAGGAGAAGGGCAGGTCTCAGCAGCGTATGGCTGAACACTTCAAGGGCTGACTGCGTTCCTTGCACATCCCAGCAGCTCCCACGTCAAAGCCACGGACTCCAAGAACTACGTGGCTGCCTTGAACATATGGAAATAATTCAATTTGTCTTTATTGACCACCTTTCTTTGAGGGATAAGCGAGTCAGGGAGATGTCATGTTGCGCAGCGCAAGAGTAATGACAGAGAAACAACCCTGGCAAGGCCCACCCATCCTCTTCGAGCACAAAATATAACCATTAACCTGTCCAACCCAAACCTTGCCCACTATGACCTTGTCCATTCTACCTTATCGACTAAAATCTGCACATTTCTTCCTACTGCCTTCAAATCCCTTGGCTTTAAGGATAGACTTTCAGCTCAGAGACAAGTCCTTTTCCCAAGCTAGCTCAGCACTAACTCCTTGGCGAGAATGCTTTGCCTCTGTGGGTCACACCACACAGCTTCTGTGCTGTTCACACCCTTGGCCATCACTCTACAGGGTCTTCATCCCTTCTAAATCCTATTCCAAACTGTCCTTTTCCATCCATGGCTTCAGTCTGCAAGTCTGCCATCTGCTTTTCCATCCACTTCAACTTGCACTAAACTGAATTTGGTAATTGGGACGTGCCTGACCCAACTGAAGTCCAGAGTGCCCTTTGCCACACTAAGGGTTCTCTGTCCTTGCTGTATTTCTGAGCTCACTCACCTGTGAGACTGTGATGCCACATTTCTTGGCTAGTTCTTCTTTGGCTTCCTCACTGGGGTAAGGGTTGCTGAGATGGGAATAGAAATACTCATTCAGGATTTCCGTAGCCTGCTTGTTGAAGTTTCGTCTCTTCCGCCTTAGAATGAAGAAAGGGGGACAAACAGAAGGAAAAGGAAAAGGAATCAGTGCCAGGCATACAGAAACAGAAATGCAGTTTTAGATACTCTGACTTTCCCTACTTTCCTGCCTCCTTCCCATCCTCCCCTACATGAAGCAGACAGACTCATAAGCTTCTTACTGCACCTGCTGGCGACTCCTCTCTCAGCACTTTCCAAAGCAAATGAGTCTCCATCCCAAACTATCATTGCACCCTCCAGCTCACAGAAGAGTCTTATGAGGTGGCTGGGCTCTTCCAGCTGGGGATGTGACTCCCAACACCTGGCTGCCCTGGCCAAAGACCCCTCCCTGAAAGTGTTCAAGGCCAGGTTGGATGAGGCTCTAAGCAGCCCAGTCTGGTGAGAGGTGTCGCTGCTCATGGTAGGGGTTTAGAACTGGATGAGCCCTGAGGTCCCTTCCAATCTAAACTCTTCTGATTCTAAGACATCACTGCTGCTCTGCCAAGCTCTGTGCTGAGAAAGCAGCGCTGGATGTGCCCTTGGGGAAGTCTGTTCCACTTACAGCTGGGCATTATCTGTCTGCTACCTCTTTCCCTGTACTGCTAGCGTAGTTGTGTCTCCTCCCCATCACAAGCTGCGGCCTCAGCTGGCACAGAACCAGCTCAGCCATCATTCTACAGCAAACCAAAAATCTGGGACAACAGGAAGGAAAAGAATAGGAACCTAGAAGGGAAAAGGATTGGCTGGAGGATTAGCTTTCAGCCCTAACTGAAGTGCACATTTTCATCACAGAGGTTCACTGGAATTTGTCACAGAACTTCCTTCTGCCACAGGAAAACCAGGATGTGCAATTCTCAGAGTACAAGTGGGAGACTCCCTGAGACAGAGGCTGGATGTTCTGAACTGCTGCTCCCCATTCCCTCCTCTGCTGAGCCACAGGTAACTAAAGGATAAGGAAGGTAAACAGCCTCTACAGCTCAAGACCAGCACATGGCTCTTCAGGGCCCTCACTCCAAAGCCTCATACCACCTACCTCTCCCAGGACTGACTGACATCAGTGGGGACAAAAGTCTGGTGGGGTGGGACTCACCGTGCATCCAGAAATCGGGAGCGCAAGATCATGACGGCTTCGCACGTGCTTTGCTTCAGCTGCATCTGGATGGAGCTGAACTTGCGGTGGATGATGCTCACCATCCGCTCTATCTCCTTCGGCGAGATAGGGCGGGTTCGGCTCTGCTCGCGCAGCAGGTTCATCACGTGGGTGGTGAATTCGTTGCATGCCTGGGATGGCAAGAAAAGCAAAAGAAACCCCAGGATCGGAAGGTCATTCGATGGCGTCGAGGACAGTCCAGAGGCAACGCAGAGGCTAAGGAAGGAGACGCAAGCGGAGGCCTCGATGACTACGGCTTTTCGGGGCAGACCCAGTGTGTTGACTTTTGAGGAAACAATAGATTTCCCTCGTCTGCCAAGTACAGGGCATAAGAGACTCCCAACAAACATAATGAGAAAGACAGGAGTTAATTTCTTTGCTCTCAGGGATCACAGATGGATCTGGGGCAAGTGAAGCCCTAGAATTCACGTATGAAGAAATCCCAGCCACTGCTTTTCTGGGTGGGACTGGAGGAGCTGCAGATGTATCTGAGGAGGACCATGAACCTTAACCTACTGTCCCTCCCAGACCCCAGTACCATGTGTCCTGCAGAGCCCCTTGTGCTTCACAGGAGCAGCTCCCAGAGAGAGAAAGCCCTGCTCTGTGCTCTTAGTACGTCAGATAAGAAGTAACAACAGTAATTAAAGCCTGAGTGAGGCAGGAGCTCTGACAAGTCAGGGCAAGAAGGTAATAATCCCAATTAGTTTGCTGCTGGCACAGCACTGCCTGGCTGCTCCTGCTGGCCGCAAGCTGTGCCGTGAGGACAGGGCAAGAGGATAAGGGAAGGATTTTGATGGCCACTTCACTGCCTTCTCTTCATTCCCTACAAGCACCTTAAGGGCTTGACAGGACCCTCCAATTCCCAGAAGCAAGTGCTGAAAACCAGGTTGAGAGCAGCACTTGGGCACTGATGGCTCAAAAAGCCCTCGGTGCTCCTGGGACATGGGCAGCTGCTCTAGGCACAACATCCCCAACTGTCACCCCATGATGAGGAAAAAGGGAATAGCAAGGGAAAGAAACACTGATTTTGACTGGTGACACTGGCTTGACTTATTATCTCCCACCCCTCCAAGCTGAATCCCATGGTTCTGACCCAACAAGGAGACATCCAAAGCCAGTAGAGCCACTTCAACTGCCCATCACCAGCTTCATCTGACATCTCCCATCTCCTAGGGTGAATGCTGGCTGTGAGAGCTCTCAGCCAGGCTCATCTCTGCTCCCAGATGCCTGAGCAATTGCAGCTCATCTCCTCTTGGCATGACATAAAGAGCAATAAAGGCAAAATTGCTAGAAAGCACCAAGGTGTCACAGCAGCAGCCAGAGAAACCAGGCAAAGAGCTCCCCCAGCCATCAACAGTGGCACTGGAGAGGGCCTGAAGGTTGAGGAGCCCTGAACCTTAGTTCTGTGGGACCGTGGGTGATGATACTGGGGTTGTGAACTGGCACAGCCATCTGAAAAGCAGCTCGGTGGCAAAACCAGTGCTGTCAGTGGCTGTGAGAAGATGTCAGTGTGAGAAGGAAGGAAGGCAGGATACACCCCATCTCACCCCTTGCCAAGGGTCTTTCCTTGGGCTTGGGTGCAGGAGAACATGGGGTCTCTGGCCCTGGCAGCTGCTCACAGCCCCATCACATCAGCAGCAATGGCATTAAACCACAGACCTCAAACCCATCCTACACCCAAAAAAGGAGGTTTTCTTTCTTACTCGCATCGAACAAACCACAACCGCAGGGTTAGAAACCACATTCATCATGAGGGCAAGTCACGCAGCAATGAAGAGAATCTGTGAAACATCTGGAAGCTCTGAGAGACTCTGGGCTTGAACACTGGGCTGCAAAGACTTTCATGCAGCATTGTCAGCGTTACCAATAGCTGCATTCATGCCCCAAATAGCTGCTCTTTTTCTTTTAAGAATCATTTTCCACAAGAAAAAAAAAAAGCCCTTTTTTATCTTTTTTTTTTCCCCCAGTCTGGAAAAAGAACTTTTCACGCAAAAAGTTCCTGCACCAAGGGCAGCTCCTTGAAGAAGACTCTCCCTAAGACTATTTTTTGGCAAGATACTAGGGCAGAAGCAAACAGCAGAAATCAAAAGGGCAATCCATGCCGAACCTGTTCTTGTGCCGCATCCCAACGCAAAACCCCGAGTCTCCAAACCCTCAGCAAATCTCCTTCACAGTCCATCACCGATTGCATTTGCCCGTCCGCTCCTAACATTAGATGTCAGTAGTGATCCAGGCTGTGCACATCCACGCCACGGCACCAGCACTGCGTGGTGGTGGCTCTCCTGGCCGATGTGGCTTCTGGTGCCACCATCCCATGACTATCCTTCCTGGGCAGCCTTGTGCTCCACCGCGAAGGAGCCTGTTACCTGCTCGTACTTCTCCAGCTCCGTGTGGTAGATCTGCCGGATCTGGGAGAGTTTGGCTCTGTAGTCGGAGTGTTCCACGGAGTTGTCGGAGCCGGCTCCTCCTGATGCAGCAGCTGCGGCAGCTGCGGCGGCTGAGCCGCCTCCTTTCTCGGGGCCTGCGACCCCCTCGGCCAGGAGCATGTTGTCTAACCGCATCAGCTGGGGGTCCGTGGGCTCCTCTTCTTGCGCTCCCCGGATGCTCAACACTGCAGGAGACACAAAGGGGAGGGACAAGCCTGAGTGGTGGCTGAGCCTCAACTTGGGGAAGGGGATTTTCATCCCAGGCTGGAGTTGCAGGATTCAGTGCCCATCCTTTCCCAGGGTACCCCATCACCCTGGGGCTCCAACTGGGACCATCTCTGTTTAACATTTTCATTGATAATCTTGCTAAGGACACAAAGTGTATCATTAGTAAGTCTGCAGATGACACCACGTTAGGTGGGATCACTCATCTGCCAGAGCGTAGGGAGGCTCTTCAGAGAGACTCTTCAGAGAGACTTGGACAGATTGGAGCAACAGGCCAATGTCAATGGCAGGAGCTTCAACAAGGCCGAGTGCCAGGTCCTGCACTTGGGCCGCAACAAGCCCCTACAACGCTACAGGCCTGGGGAGGTGTGGCTGGAGAGCCCTCTGACTGGACTTGCTGCTGGAAGCAATAGGAAACAGATTTTGACTTGTGTGAGATGGGAAGTTGGGATTCTCTAACCCAGACTTCAGCTTGCCCAAGGTCCTCTCACGTCACCTAACATGTATTTATGGCCTGATCCTGCATGATTTGCGTCAGACCTCAACTCCAGACAGCAAAAGGTGCAGAGAGCCCAGGGCTGACCATGCTTCCATTTCTCCATCTTTAAATACAGATGGAGATGCCTTACAAGGCCTCAGTTTTTAGAAAAACAAGCTAAAAGTAGAAGAATCTATTTTATTCTTAGGAAAACACCTTTTCTGTTTTGTTTCATAGAATTATAGAACCATTAGGGATTGGAAGGGACCTCGAAAGATCATCTGTCACAGCAGGATCACCCAGACCAAGTCACACGGGAACACATCCAGGTGGGTCTTGAACATCTCCAGAGAAGGAGACTCCACAACCCTCCTGGGCAGCCTGTTCCAGTGCTCTGTCACCCTCACTGGGAAGAAGTTCCTTCTCATATTGATATGGAACCTCCTATGTTCCAGCTCACACCCACTGCCCCTTGTCCTATCACCAGATGACACTGAGAAGAGCCTGGCTCCATCCTTTTTCTTTGCAATCCAGTTGTTCCAGTGAAGTCTAAATCATCCTAAGAAAGGGGCAATGGCAATTTCATCCTCCTGGAGCAACTTCCCAAGTGGATAGTTTTCCCTCCCTCTTTGTAATCCCCCACCTCAAGTATTCCAGAGTGAAAACCCTTTAGACAAACATCCCATGAGCATCCCGACTGCTTGGGCTGTCCCAGGTCTGAGGGGTGGAGGTGCTCTCTGTGCCCCACTCTGTGCCACGTCCAACCCCAACCCCACAGTGGTTTGTGATGCAGAAGCACACTCTTGAGACTCTCACATCCACAGACACATGGAGAGTGAGTGCAGCTGCGAAATAAATACAAGAAACAAATCCTTGAAAAACAGATAAAAATGGCATTTCCCCAGGAGGAATGAATTGCACGTCCCAAAAGAAAGGTTCAGATCAGTTGGCAGTAATTAAACCAGAGCAGCTAAAGCCCCCTGAGCATGGTCACTCTGCTACACGTTCAGGAGACACCTATCACCAGTGTAAAACAGGAGCAAAGACCCTGCTGAGGTTCAGCTGATGCTAAAAGGAGTGTTTTTAAAAGCCTTGAGTGCTCACAAAATCGTTATTTTCAGGACTCCAGGATTTACCGGCATTTTTGCGATCAAAACAGCTGCCGCCAACAAAGCTGGGGAGGGTCAGGGGGACCAAAAATAGGAGAAAGCCCAACGAGAGGAAATCTGCTCAACATGATGAGGTGATACTAAAGAATTTCATGCTACGGGGGATCATCTCTATGTAGAGGGATGGAGGGTTAGAGCTGGGTGCCAGTTGCTGAGCCCTGCGGAGACAGCATCAGCATCTCTCACTCCAGTAGGAGGTTTCCCGCAGCTTTGGTCAATAAATCCAAGGGGAGAAGTCAGACTTCATCAATAAATGGTTTGGGATCTGTGGTCCATACACTGAAGGGAGAGGTAAAGGCAGCCAAAATCCTTGAGAGGGAAGTGGGGAGGTGACAAGTTAAGGGTGAGAGACGAAGATGCTATGAAATGTAAGAGATGCAATTCCTGCTCTTCCAGGTCACCAAAAGACTACAAAAATCCGTAAATTCAACTACACTGAAAGCCCAGAGATGAGGCAGCACAGGGAAAACAAAACAGGAGTTAAAAACAAATCAATTGAGCAACAAAAAATAATAACTAAAACCCATATTATCCCCCCACCCCCCCACCCACCAAAACACATCAAAAGCGGGAGTTGCCAAAACAGGTGCATGTGGATTTCAAAAGGGAAATATTTTTAGATTAAAAACCTCAGGAATCATTGACCTGACAGGGAGCCACGAGTGATTAATTAGCTGATGTTTCCAGAGCTGCTTCCCGATGAAAAGCACCGTGTAAGCCCCAAGCTGCGATACCCTGCAGCACACCCTGAACACCCGACGGATGGACACGCATCCCCGCAGCCGAGACCCCAACCCAGCTGGGAACTGGCCAGGGCTGGGCTGTCCACTGGGAGGAAATAAATGGAGAGGCCACTGCGTCTAAGCAGAACTGATGCTGCTTATTTATCCCTGGAAAGCTGTGTGCTGAGCCAAAGAGAATAACAAAATGATTGTTTAAAAGCTCCTTTTTTAATCTTCCTGGTGCTGTTCTCAGCTCCCTGACAGGGTATTGGGATCCTTGGGCAGCTCTCACCCTCCAGAACAGCCTCTGCGGTGAGATCAGGGTGAGCTGCCACAGGCAGCATCCAACCCCCCTAGGCTTTCCTACCAATTCAAGTAGAATAGAACACAGTAATGTAAAATAATAAAGTAGAATAAAATAAAATATAAAAAAAAGAAAATAAACAGAATAGTCCTCTAGCAGCTGAGGTCCATGGTCATGCTGCCCCTCATCAGGACCCAGCATCTGGTGAAAGAGAAGGTGGGAGAAAACAAACCCAAAAGAGGAAGAACAAAAAGAAAGGTGTTGAGTGGAGGCTGTGAGGAGGAAATTTACGCAAGACTTTCTGTCCTTGGCTGCCTCCCTGCTGGCTTGGCAAGCCCCAGAGCTGTGACAAATGCCACTAGAGGGTGCTCAGCCCTCACTGAGGTCCCCCATCGCCTCAAAAAGCATCTTTCTACAAAAAGCAGAGAGAGGCACAGATGCAAATATATTGGTATCTATACGGATGTGCTTTAGGAGCAAACCAGTCCCTGTGCCTTGTCACCAGTCACCCCACTGCGAAATACTGCCTGGCCACGGAAGGGAACCACCACCACAGAAGGGTCACCATCATGGATGCCAGCAGCTGGGGACCAACGAGCCACTAGCCTGCAGTCCAGTTACAGAGGCCACCAGGTTCAATGGAGAGCTGCTCCAGCAGCTGGGAAATGGCTCCCAGCTCACACGCTCACTCCTGGTTCCTCTTGAGGAAGGTAGCACAGCTGCAGCATGCTGAGGACATCACCCAGTCCCAGTCCTTGGCTGCCCTGGTGACATGGCTGTAGGATGCAGGAGGTGGTGGCAGGACTAGCCTTGGAGAATCAAGCCAGGAGACAAATTCAAAAATAGCTCTCCAGCTCCCTGTCTGCCCTGTGATTCAGAGATGCCTTGAGTCACCAAAGCTCTCAGACGCTCCAAGACGGTTCCCACCAATGTGGGCAACTTCAAGAAGCACCTGCAGAGCAGTCACCTGTCCGCTCACCTGAGAGAGGCAACAGTACCTCCTGTCTATGTATCTGTCCTCACACCGTGGTACCTGTGGCTGGTGTCGTTGTGTGCTGGGGTGGCCACACAGCCTGACATGCAGCCAGGGTGGGGACATAGGGCAGAAGCAGCAGCCCTTGCCATGGGCTGGCCCTGGGGGGATGGCCTGGGGCTGTGAAGACACCTAAGAAATCCACACAGGTGGGTAGCAGTCTCCTCCTGGTCCTCCAAAACACCATCCCTTCTATTTACCCTGTCTGGGAGCAGTTTTCCAAAGGGACGTGAGACGCCAGCTCAGTACAGGACCTGAGCACACAGCCACCTCACTTCTCCAAAGCCACCACTCTTCACTCCTTGCAAAGCCTTCAGATCATAGGTTTGTGGACAACACAGTCAGAACAACATCTTGAAGGCAACCAGACATGATGGGAGTGATGGCAGCAGCTTAGCAAGTGACTGGCTCAACAGTGACAACAGAAAAGGATGCTCAAACCTCCAAGCTCTACCTTTCTTCGTACTGCTGTCAGTGTCCTCAGGCTGAGGAGATGCAGGAATCAGAAGACTATCTGAGCCAGTCTCCTGGAATGGTAGTATCTACTCACAAGGGGACAGAGGCTGTGGTGGTTCAGTATTTCCCACCATTTTCTATCCTCATGTTCTCCCCTTGGGCGCTCCTCACTGTGTGTGTGCTCATCCTCAGGTGCTGGCCAGGACTTCTGGAGTGGAAGCCGACGACCAAGCAGAAGACACCAGAGGAGGCTTAAGGCAAGGTGGAACAGTGGGAACAGCTGCCTCTGGGATGCAGTGGGGACATCTTCAAAGAAGACATAGTGAAGGACATGAAGCCATCCCAGGTTGGGATGACCAAAGAAGAGGTTCCTCCAGAGCCAGTGTGGCTGTTGGTTCCCCAACTCTCTGCTGATCTCAGCAGTACAGAGGGCAGTCCTGGGAGATCTGCTGTGACTGCCTGGTTGAGATCCCCTCCAGCTCCATGAACTGGCAGCTCCTCTACAGCTCCATTTGCTGACACCACCAGCAAAGGTTTGGATCCAGCCACTGGACATTTAAACAAACCCACCCTCAAAAGAAACCTGCCGAGTGGTTTTGATGAGATGGGGAGGAGCAGAAGCGCTTGAGTCAGGCTGCTTCTGGATGGGTTTTCTCTTGGTTGTTTCTGCCAGTTCCCAACTTACTGAATTGGCTTTCCAGGAGGACATTTTAAAGGAGAAGGAGATTTCAAGTAAATGATTGCAACTTATCGAAAATAATGTGCTACTTAGCATCGGAGACAAGCATCCTGGCAGACAGCAATGGGAAGCAGTGCCGGAGCAGATGGGAGTAATTAGGTTGTGATTTTCAGAAGGGTTTTCTTTCCTGCCTCCACTGTGCTGAAGATGTGTTATGGGGGGGAGCAACCCACCCAACAACAGAGCTTCAGGAAAGGTGGATGGTTCCCCTGCCAGGCCGAGAGATGGTCTTTGCTGTGACTTTCCCATGGGAAAACTGGAGATGCCTGGCACAGCCGGCTGCTCTCACCATCCTCTCATGCAACCACAAGTGGGGTGAGATGCTTCCTGTCTCATCAAGGAGCTCCTCTGCCACCAAAGCATGGAGAACTCACCCATACATCAGATGAGTAAGGTCTAGCTCAAATCCCTTCCTGGACCAGTGGATGTCTCTGTGGGGTGGACAACAAAGACAGGAGCCCCAAAGCTCCTGCACAGACGTACAGACAGAGTGAACATCAGCTCTCTTCTGATCTTTCCAATTTAACCACCACATGCAATATTCACTTGAGCTTGTGAAGACCCAGTTTCAGGAGTCACACAAGCACTGGCTTCGTTTTCACACCTCCAATTCTAAAACAGCAGCCAGCAAACAGGGGGGCAGGAGTGACACCAGCAAACACCCCTGCTAACAAAATTGGTACCCAACCACCTCATTTTAAGCCCATCTCAAAATTCCCTGGAGTCTGAGTCTTAAAACTATGAACACTGAACATCAACAGTGCTGAACTTGGTACAAAAACATTCCCATCTGCCTCATCTTTGAGGACAGTTGCACACTACGTGGCTTGTGGCTGGCTGGCTGCGTCCTCCTTATGTTTATAGTCACAATCAAGCCAGAAGAGTTGGGGTTTGCTTCCTCAGCTGACCCATGGTGACATGGGCTTGAGCTACTCTTGCCAAGCTTTTGTGTGCAGAAAAGCCCCAAGACTCCATGCACCTCCCTAAACAAATTGGATCTTCTCTTGAAACACAAAGTCACCTTCAAGACTTCAAGAAGAGATCAGCTCTCAAAGCTTTGTGGAGGATGCTAAAGCACCTCTATCTGTGTCTGAACACTAGTTCAAGGGTTCGTGTGTCAGATACCAACATCTTCAGGGCAGAACTTGTGGTGTCCACCATAAATGAGCACCAGCAAGCTCAGTAAGCAAGGCAGAGAACTCTCAGGTTAAGTTAAACCTCCATCAGATATATGCAATCCTAGAATGTAGTGGGTTAGAAGGGACTTCCAAAGGTCATCTAGTCCAACTCCTCTACAACAAGCAGGGACACCACTCACCAGGACTGATTGCCCAAGACCCCAGCCAGCCAGCCATGAACGTCTCAAGGAATGGGGCTCCACCACCTCTCTAAGCAGCCTGTTCCAGAGATCCACCACCCTCGGATTAAAGAACATTTTCCTCATGCCCAGCCTCAATCTTCCCTTTTCCAGCTTAAAGCTGAGCTCACCTCTCATCCTGTTGTTCCCTGTCCTTGTGAACAGTCTCCCCCAGCCTTCTGACAGGCCCCTTTCAGAGACTGGAAGGTCACTATCAGGTCCCCCCACAGCCACCGAGAAAATCAACCCCAAAACACAGTCACCTATTTCCAACCTACATGACAGCTGCTTTTTCCAAACACATGGTCACATGCCCTGTCGGGAAGAAGGAATTCAGAGAAGGGTTGAGTTGTTTGGGATTTAGGGCTTTTTTCACAACTGACATAAAAGTTCCCCTCCTCGCTCCAACCTTTCCAAAACTTACAAATGGCTGAACAGATTTCTGCTCAGATTTTCCAAAACAAGCTGCCGTGAGATGAGGCATGGAAAATTTCAGCTGGCAAAATGGCTTTTTGTGTTTCTACGTATTTTAATTCTTTCCCAGAAGAAGGAGGAACATTGTGAAACCGATGGACCATTTCTATCACTGATTTTTCACAGTCAAAAAGCCATAAATCAAACCCCAACTCCCAGCAACGAACCCAGAGAGGCTCGTATCTCCAAGCACTGCAAAGCCATCGCGGACTCTTGCAAAGTCACCTCCTCTCCCAACATGGGAGGGTCCACCAGGGATATCTGGATGGAAAGAATTTCACTTATTCTGTGAAAGATGCTTTTAAAGGTGGGGAATTGTTTCTGCGGTCCATAAATGTGTAAGGTATGTGCTCCCAGAGTAATGGTCCATCTAGCCCCAGAGGCCAACTCCATCAGTGGCCAACGAGCCTTACTAGAGACCCAACCAAAGCCAAGCGCAGAAACATCAGATGCTGAGGGCAGCGGCATTTCCTCCCACACCCTCCTACCCACCACTAGTTTTGGGAACCGACATCACATCCCAAATTCAGACCAGTCAGAGATGAAATCTGTTCCCAGCTCGTGTTACGGGGTTTTTTTTTTCATAAAAATCTGTGTCAGTCTCAAACCAACCAAACTGCTTTAAAATCCTGTTACATCCTACCTTTCTGGGGTGGAGGAGGCCAAAATATTTGCTGAACTCAACCCAAACTACCCTCAAACTGTACTTTTGGGGTGTGGGAAATGAGAGAAGGGAATTTATCACATGCCAGAGAGTTTCTCAGCTCCCAGCAGCAGCTCTCCATCACTTCAGGGGGATGCAGCTTGAAGCTGCAGAAGAGACACGTATTTCACAGCGCTGGCAGAGACTCTGCACCAGTTTTCTCCTAACCCCATCCCAAATGCCAAACGGGTTGCCATAGCGATTGAGGATCTGGCAGCAAAATGATCAAAAGGTCTGGAAAATTATCACTAACACATTGGGGTAGGGAAAAAAATCCCCTTCAAACTGGGAAACGACGTAAAATAGTCATAAAAAAATAAGGCACAGTGTTTCAGTGATTACTAACAACCAGAGTCCCCAAGCAGTGTGACTCTCCTGGAAGCTGAATGAACACATATGAGCTCCTCTTCCCAGTTCTTCCCTGCATCCTGCTCCTGCCAACCAGCTTAGCTCGTGGCCTGTATCTAAGCTGGGTATAGAAACTTCTGACCTCGTTCCCACATGCCCCGTTCTTGCTGCACTGTGGTGGAACTAAGCACCACAGGTCAAATTTCAGTGTTTTCTGGTTTTCTCTTTACAGTACTGATGCCACAAGCTGTGGCTACTTGTGGATGCTCCACTGCAAGCTCTCACCAGCTTCAGTGGTGATGATGTCCAGTTGGGATTTTCACATCTGACATTTGGGGACAGGCTGGATGCTGAAGCCATGGCTGACTGAACCTCTTGCACCACATGCAGGTCATGGAACAGAGGTGGTTCAGCAGCAGATCACAGGCTGCAACACTTGGAAACACTAAGAATGGGCCAAGCAAAGCCAGTCGCCCCACGAGTGGGAAACCACCTCCTCCTTTCTTCTGTCACATCTCACGAGCAGCAAACCCTGACAACTCCACCTCATTAAGCAAATCAACTTCACCTCCTGCTCTCTGCAACCAACCTATCACCTCAGAGCCAAATGCTGGGCACAGAGGTCAACCCTGCCCTACTGGCACTTCCCCTTGGAAAAGCTGTGCACAAGTCCCCTGCCCACCCTCACACATCCCTGTGCCAGGCTGATGGTCTGGCCACGATGCAGCTGGAGGCATGCTCAGCTGAGTGCCCAGAGCAGTCTGCCCCCTCCTCAGCAGGGCAGGATCTGCAGGCTCCAGCCACACTGCTCCACCGGACCCTCGTCTGCACAGGCAAACCCCGCACATCGCCAGTTCTCCACTCTCAGACTCTCCAGCTGCACCAACTTGTCGGTAGCCACCCAGCCTCCTCCATCCCACTCTCCCTCCTCCATCTCCTGAGCTGGGACTAGACTGATCTCTAGCTGCTTGGAGCAGCAGTGGCAGGAGATAAAGGAAAATGGGGTGAGATCCCACACTGCTGGGGTATCTGAACAGGAGAGGAGCTAATCAGCCCAGGCTGGTCTGGCTCAAGAGAGCAACAGCTATGGTGGAGAAAACCCAGTGACTGGGCTGGTAAACTGGCATTAGGGGCAGCAGAGGGGAGGAGAGGAACACAGACCTGCACATGGGACCCCCTTCTCACAGCTCTTGTAGGGCATCTGGGATTTTTTTCTGTAATATGGGGCAAAAGAGTCAGGTTTTGCTATTGTGACGAGAACAACAGGAGATCAAGACAGGGCTCTGTCTCGGTCCCTCCAAGGGCAGCACCTGCTGTGCTAGAGCCCCACGTTCTCCGGGCAGAGTTTGCACCACAGACAAGAGTCCCCTCAGCAGCACCCAGAGAGCAAAGTGTCACTGAGGGACAGGGTAAGCTATTGTCCCCACCCCAGGAGATGGCTCCAACCTAGTGCTGGTTGAGCCTGGACATGGAGGGTACTCAGGGCTCTCTGAACCCCACAGGAACAAATCAGCAAACAAAAGTTGGGACTGCTTCCAGGCCAGGTCTTGCCATCACACCCTCCTCTCTGAAGGCCAGTTGGGCTGGGATCTGCTCTGTGCTTTGCATATGAATTCTCCTGGCTGAAAAGAACACAGTCCTTTGAATGAGCTGAATCTGCTAATGAGAAGCCAGGGCCTCCAGAGCCCCTCAGAGGACAAGGGTCCCGTTTGGACCGCCCCAGGCCAAGCCCTGAAAGCCAAGAACAAAGAAGGAGAGGTTTTCCCCCCAGAAGGAAGCTGCCTCTCCAGCCTGCTCCCCTCTCAGAAAGGTCATCTCCCCTGGACACCAGTGCCTGCAGCCGGCTGCTCCACACACAAAGCAGCTGGGCAGGAAATCTGAGGCGGGTGAAAAGCCCATCGAAAGCCTGTGCTGAAAAGCTGTGCTTCAGCCTCCCTTCTCCTGCCAGCCTTCAGAAAAGATGAGACCCCTGAGACTCCACACAAGGACAGCTCCTTAGATGGGTACGTCCCACTCAAGAATTGGGTTTGCTAGATAATTTGAAGGTGCCCTCTGCCCACTGCTGTTCTGTCACCAAGCTCATGAACTTGCCATGGGCTAGATCTGGGGAGGTTGTACAATACACACCAGCAGGGTCTCTCCCTCACAAAGGACAACCATGACAGGCAACTTTACCAGAAGATAGGGATGTGTGCCCCTGAGGCCACATCCTCTCCCTCCACTGCCAAGGAATCTCCCCACCTCCTGCTTACTGGCATGGTTTCTGTCCAGAACCACGTTCCCATTTCCAGCAGCAACTTTCTGGTGCAACCCAGGGGCTGAGTACAGCCCTTCTTAATGAAGGCAGGCTCAACGCTCAGATCTTGGAGCAGGTGCCTGCAGGAACAGGAATCCTTCCCATGGTGCATGCAGACAAGAAAAAGAGCCAGAAGAGCAACTATTGAGCTCTCCAGGGTGAAACCTCAGGAATGGGTTGAGCAGTAGGAAACCTACAAAGGGCAGGCTGCAACCACTGCCAAGTACAAGTGGACCAGAAGTGATTGTCTTCTCTGAGGTCAACCACGGCCCAGAGTGTCTACCTCGTGGACGCTGGACACTGCTTTTCCCTGAAAGGCCGGGTCTGCTGTTACAGATGTCCACTTCTCCCCTAGCCATGGCACCAGCTGATTTAAAGTTCTCTCCATGAAAACTTCCCAACTCAGTTACATGTCTGTGAGGACACAGCATGTCCAAAGCAACCATAAACCAAAGGTATAAAAAAATCCCACCCCAACTCCTGCCACGTGACCACCATTTAGATCATAGAATCATAGAATCATAGAATCATTACGGATCGGAAGGGACCTCGAAAGATCATNTGGGCAAAGGAACAAGCCCATTTTTCACAGGATGCTCAGTCCCTCGTGCCACCGTGCCGACCTGCTGAGCCTGGCGCTGAACCCTGTCCTCGAGCGTGCCAGACAAAGCCCCGCTCGTTGAAAGGCAACAGCCGGTCGGCAGCGTTTTAAGGCCAGAAAACAGCTCTGAACGTTCAGTTCCTTCTTTAAATAGAGGCCCCTTCTGTAAACGATCTGTTTGGACAGGAGGGAAAGTGCTGTGAGAGTCCAAGCGCTTGTGAAATAGGATCGGCTGCCTTCGCTCCCGCTCCATTCAAAACATGTGGGGGGAAGAGAGACATTCAAACCTGGCAAGGCAAGAAGGGAGGACAGAGCCCCTACACCTTTCTGCGCTGCTGAAAGGGAGTGAGACCCAAGGAAAATGGGGAAAAAAATCAGAAAGGCTCAATCAGCAGCACGGTTGTGCCGAGGCGCCGGCGTGTGTTCAATTATATTCCATGCAAGAGGCTGCTGACGCTGTTTTCTGTGCTGCCAGCTCTGCCTCTTACCCTGGCCAACCCTGCTCAGGGTTTTACCACCAAAGTCCACTCATCCTTAGGGCTAACATCCAGTCCCACAGCACATCGGATGGACAGACAGACGTGCAGCTCCTTGCTCCCTCTGCGAGAAAGGCCCCTGCCATAAACAGAGAAGAGACTGAAACAGGAGCAAAAAAAACCCAAAAAGGAACAAAAATCTTTGGCCAATGCGGCTGCATCCCAGATCAAAGATCATCTCCAGTGAGGCCATCTGGTCCTTGTAAATGTAAAACCAGACTGAAAGCCCTGCCTTCACCTCCTCCGACTCCCTCAGCAATATTGCTTTTACCGACCGGGGACAGGGAAGCAGCTCGCAAAGGGCATCTGTATGTAATATAGAGCCCCCGTGCAGCTGGGCTGTAGGGTTGTGATCACCCCCCACCCCCCTTTTTTAATCATGAAGCAGAGGTTAATGTTTTCTTTGTATCTCCAGAGGCCCCCTTATTCCCAGAGGCTTTGAGTAGAGCCCATAACAGCAACCTTGGGATGGAGGGCTGTTCTGCATCCCCACTGCTTCTCTCCAGCTGAGGACCGAGTGGTCACCCCTGTCTCTGTTTAGAAAAGGACATGCTGGGAGGAGAAGATGTCCCCACCATCCCAGCAGTGTCCCCACAATCACCAAACCCACACAGCACTTCCCTTCCCCACAACAAGCAGGTTTCTCCTACCAGCGCTCCCCTGTCTGGGATGGAGAGGCTGGCAGACACAGGACTGAGCCCAGAGCTTCCAGTACAGGGACACACAACCCATCTGAGCTCAAAACGCTGCCACTGCCAACCCAAATACTCCAGGCTCGACTTGAAAGGCGAAGCGGGATCCGCTATCGGCAGGAGAAAGCTGCGCGGGAGATGTCGCAGGCAAAGAGAAGGCAGCTTGAGGAATTCCTCCCCATCAAGCTTTATTGTGTTATTCCAACTAAGCAGAGACAAAAAGACAAATCTCAGCTCCCTACTTTCATTTATAATTGAACCCAGTCCAGAAGGATGGAGCAAGTACCATCTGTAATGCAGAGTGCATTAGCAGCCGGCGGAATGAAATATTCAAATTACTGTAGGCTACCGCGCATTTTAATGACAGGGTTACAAAAACTCGACTTGTAAGTGGAGAGATTGGACTGGAAGAACAGAAAGTTTGTTTTTCCAGTGCATGAATTAACCTAACAAAATGTTATTTTCGTGGAGGGGGGGAAGGGGAAGGAAAAAGGCAAAAAAAATCAGTAAAAAAAAAGCACTTGCACGGGCAATTCTGCAACAGATCCCATCGGGCTGAGGGAAGCAAAAAAAAATATGATTCCATTTAGTTCTGTTAATTGATGTGTTGTCCAGGGAGTTGAGGAAACTTGGGGGGGAAAAAGGGGAAAAGCTTTTTTCCTTCTGGCCAAGGACCTGGAATAAACGGCTGGAGGTGTGCCCGAACCTCGCCGACACACAAGGGACCGCTCTCGCGGGGGTGGGTCGTTGCAAAATTTACAGGAGCATAGAATCATTAGGGATTGGAAGGGACCTCAAAAGATCATCTAGTCCAACCCCCCCTGCCACAGCAGGATCACCTAGACCAAGTCATACAGTCAGTCTGGTTTAGAAGTGACAACAGGATCACCCAGTTCCAACTCCCCTACCATGGGCAGCGACACCCCACCCTAGATCAGGCTGGCCAGAGCCTTATCCAGCCTGGCCTTAAACACTCCAAGGATGGGGCCTCCACCACCTTCCTGGGCTTTCTGATGATGTGTGCAATCTGCATATGCAAATGAGCCCTTGATTTTCCTGCTTGTGCCTGTGCTGGGATCTATTCGTTTTGATATCGTTAATCAGGGCTGCCGAAAAGCCTGACACAGTAAGTGGCTGTAGCCCCTAGCAGTAGTCAAGGTAGAGTGACAGGCTCCATTTAAGATGTCACAGCATATAATAAAGTGTAAAACTATACTTAAAATAAACGAGATAGAAACAATAAACTTGACTCTGGGTTTGAACTCTCCAAGAGAGAGGCAGGGAGATGTGGACACACACATGCGTGAGTGGACACGAGGCTGGAGGAGATGGGGTGGCTAGAGGAGATGGTCCCCCACCAGCCTGCAGCCAGGTGATAGTGAGAAGAGCTGCCTGCCTCATTCTCCCAAGGAGCTGAGCATTAACCCTATGAGAACAACTGGCATGAGCATATTTGGAGCTTCTGGAGGTGGCAGAAAGGAAGAGGAGGAAGACAAGAAGTCATAGGTGGGATCTGCTGGAGACCAAGGGGACAGGCAGGTCACAATTGGCATTGCAATGCAGGCCATCAAAAGGGCTGGGCTTCACTTCCAGCAGCTCAGCAGAGAAGGGATTTACCCACCACATGTAGCACCTTCAGGTGCCTGAATGGAGGTTGGGACAAGCTTGCCCAAATCACCCTTCCCTGCTGGGCACCCAGGGAGCGTCAGCAGCTCTCAGCCACAGTCCCAGGGTGTCTCTTCCCCTCCACCCCCAAGCAGTACCATCAGAACTGGGTGGAGAGGCAGCTATGTCCTCCACATCTCCAGCCTGGGCTTGGCCATGTGCCCTAGGACCAGGAGTCACAGCAGATGCTGGAGCCTTTCCCTGGCAGGATGAGAATCCAGATCAAGCCCATGCAGAGTATGTGTGGAGGGGACATACTAACTAGGTCCAAAACCCTCATTTTGCTCCCCAATTTACTCTTCCACACCCCAAAAACCCTCCTGCATGCCCGACGACAGCAATTCGTGCTGAGACAAACCAGTTGCTCTCCCTCCTGCGAAGCAGTTAAATTAGAGAGTATTCAATTAATAACAGCTGAATATTCTGTCACATTTAGGAAGATGTATGGTAAGACAAGCGAGTTGTGATGTCTGTGACAGAAATGATAAAAGTTCTCCCGACACAGCCTGGCAGATACTTGGCTGGGGGAACCGCTCGCTCTCATGGACTCCAACGTCAGCGCAGACACCAGGCCCAGTACCGCCTTCAAAGGAGAGACGCTCCAAATTACACGGGAGAACTACTGCCAAAACCATTTGCAGGCAGCTTCCTCCCGCCCTCCTTCTGGTCCCCATCTGAGATGGAGGGACGAGACCCTCAATCATAGAACCGCTTGGGTTAGAAAAAGACCTTCGACATTGTCCAGTCTAACCATCAACCCAACACTGATCAGTTCTTGACTAAATCCCTGAGGTCTACATGAAGTTCAAACACCTCGAGGGAAGGGGGCTCCACCACAGTCCTGGGTAGCTTGTTCCAGTGGCTGACAACCCTTTCAGTAAAGAAGTTCTTGCTAATATCCAATCTAAACCTCCCTCGGCACAACTCAAGGCCACTTCCTCTTGTCCTATCACTTGCCACTTGGTGGTCACTTGGAGAAGACTGTAGCCAAGATAGGGTCTACCAGCCACAACTCTGCAGAGGGCTCAAACCCTCACATCCCATGACACTCTTCCCCCTGCACTGCCTCAGTTTACCCACGTGCCAAAGGAACAGTGACCACACTTCAAATCCCTGTGATGGACTAGGGCAGCGCCTGCACGGCCCCATGGCCCAGTCTGGTGAGACGTTCTTCATCTAATTTACAGATGCAGCATGGCCAGAGGCCACAGGGGAGCAGTAGCCATGGCCAAGGAACACACGGGATCAGCGCTCTCCAGGCTGCCTACTCTTCTTCTAGGGGGTTGTTTTTCAGCGGCGTTGTTTGCGAACACAGTTTTTGTTGCTAAGAAACTACCTTCATATTGCTCGGAGAGCAAAGACAAAGCAACCGTCAAAGTAACACCCTATTTTGACAGTAGCCAACTCATAACCATAAATGATCCATTTTCCCTGCTCTCTCCTGTTTGCTTCCTAACGGGGTCTAAATACCACGCTCCCATATTTAACCCACACCCCACGGATACACCCGCCCGGCACGTGTAGGAGCCGTGTGCAGGGGGCTCTGGCACGTTCGATCATCCCTTGTGTGAGAGCTGAAGGTACGAGGCCCGGGAAGAGGAGGGAGGTACCCAGGGAGGCCCCACGGCTCCCTTCTAGGCAGGAAGATGGCACAAGGTCTTTAAGCGAGAGATACACAGACCATAACAAGGAGAAGAGCTCTGCCCAAGGCTCAGCAGCTCTGGGCCCTCATCTGGGGAGGAGTGTCATGACCTGCTGGGTGGGTTGAGGTTGTTAGCTGTTGGAGAGAAAAAATGGGGGTAATAAAAACCAACAAATCTGCACCTGTTGCTCTTTTCAGGACGGAGAGACCCTGCCACCCCTCACCATCACCTCAACACAGATCTGGTCCCAAGCCAAGTACCCCGGGTCCTAAAGAGCAGTTTGCCAACGTATCCACCTCCTAGGCCGAGATGACATCACTGCCTTTCTTGCTGGAGCATGTCTGGTCTCTCTTTGCTGATCCCACTGCAACTGGGAGGACCTGGATGGGTGTCAGAGAAGATGTGAAAAGCATCCATCCCTTCAAGAAAGACAGAAAAGGGGCAAAAACCCCTCCAGGGCAACAGCAGCTGCAGGAAGAGGTTTCTTGTGCTGATCTAGGACCATCCAGGATGATGCCTGAAGGCTGGTGGCTCTGCGGGCACAGTTGTGACTGCAAGGGATGGCATCAGTCTGCTCAAAACCCCTGTGTGTGCTCTGGTGCACACAGCAGCCACAGCAGCTTGGCAGAGCAACGCTTTGCACTGGATGCTTTGTAGGGAGAATAAGGAAGAAAGCTGAAGTCGTGGGAAGCGATTTTGCGATACGGAGTTGTTTGACTCTTCCCTTGGGCAAGCTGGAGCTCGAGCAGAAGACGCTTCTGCCCGCCCCCAAAACCCCAGCCCAGCCTTGAACGGCCCCGTCTCCCGCAGAGCAGCAGTTTGCCACGTGTGCTTCGCCTGCCAAAACCCCGCAGCTCCACCCCACAGTAGGAGAAAAAGGGAAGGGCGAGAAGAGCTCTGCCGAAACCCACCAAACCCCAAAGGACATTTCTCCACGGCAGAACAAAGCCCTTGGAAAGCTCTTCTCTGCTTGGGTCCCCCGACCCACATGAAAGCGGCATTTTTCTGGGCTAATTACGCAGGCGGCTGCTCCCAGCCGCCCGGCACAACATGAGCCATGGAGGAGACATCAAAGGGTTCCCAACTTCACAATAAATAGAGAGCCAAGATGCTCTGGTCCAGGGGAGATCTACCCCCATGGCCTGCACTGCTTGCCTAGGTTGGATGTTGGAGGTGACTCAGTTCACCAGACCCCCAGGGGAAGGGCTGGGGGGCAGCTAGTTTGTATTTGTGTGACACATTCCCAGCAAACACGGGCAAGGAGTGGGGGATTGGTCCTTACACAACCAGCCGTGGTCACAGCGAAGCTCTTGAGGCCTCTATCCAAAGGAAGCACCAGGTCTGGTGCCAAGGAGTCATTGCTACATGCCAGGCAGTGGTGGACAGTCACAGCTGCTCTGAGCACCAGCACCAGATGCTGGTGCCTCAGTTTTCCTAGAGCCAAGTAAAGACACATAGATCTCTTGTGATGGGGTTTTCCAAACAGGTTCTGCCCTTCACCCTAAAGAACAATCTTCCAGAGGAACATCCTGTTTGTGCTGAGTCACAGACTGTGCTCACAGCTCCTGTTGGACAATAAACACAACCTCTGCTGCTTCCAAGTCATTTGAGACTACGAGAAGATGCCTTTGCTGTACCCTCCAGCAAAAGGGCACGAGTCCCACATCACTAGCACCCCACAGCCATTCATCCCACGTTCTGGCCCTCAGAGCAGCAGGCTCTCCTGGCTTTCAGCAAGAGCCTCTGATGTGCCAGGCACAGTTAGCATCAGAGATTATTAAGGAAGATAAAGCCATCCCACCAGCTCCAGCTCCAGTTCCCCTCACCTTTCGCCCTCTCCTTTGGGCTTCTTGCAGCACAGCCAGTACATGCTCCACAGAGCAACCAGCCCTTGCTCCTTCTTGCTGATGAGCACACAGAGATGCCTCCAAAACAGCAAGGCATGACCACAAATCCTGAGAGTCTTCAGGCTCTAGACCTTCCCTGGGCTGCAACTCCTCAGGAGTGCTGTTGCCAGCAGACCCTTCTACAGTGACTGGGAAAAGGAGAGGGGCAATGAAATCCATGGGGGATGCTCTGGCGTTTGGGTAGGTGGACACACATAGAACTGTCACATGAGGGATGCCAGTGGGCCCCTGAACCCAACCCGCTCCAACCCTCAGTCCTCCTCCCAACCTTGGCTCCAGGGACACGGGCTGAACCCCATCTCGCTCACTCACAGGAAGAAGGAAGATGAAAGGAAGGACGGGCTGGGATGGCCGAGCGTGGGATGCGAGGGGAAGGTGTCAATTAAAGCGATGAGGCCCTTCGCATCCCTGCGCCTGACAGCCGGGCTGAGCGGAGCTGACAGCTGGAGCGCCGGACGCCTCCCCTGTCTTGCTCGCCAAAGCACGTTTCCACCTCCCCACACATCCCCAGCTCCAAACTGGCAGGGCTAGGGCATGCGGACACCGACAGCGGTGTGGTGTCCCTTCCCCTGCCCCCAGAGATGCTCCTCATAATGGGAATTATCATGATTTGGAGCTTAAGCAGGCCACGGCCAGCCTGGAGGCGGATGGCAGCGATGCGGGTGGGTGGGATGGTGGAGAGAGGCACCGAATCACGCAGAAATAACTAATGAGCACAGCAAAGTCTCAGCCCCTACAAGGGATGGCATCAGATGTGAGGAAGGTGGCCATCCAGCCCGCAGCCCAGGCAGTGAGTCCATATCCCTGCTTTACCTTCTCCCATGGGAACAGCACCCCAGGAACCCCTGCTTCAGCCCCCTGCCTGCCGTCGCCCCAGGCTCTATCCGATTATTGCTGATACACATCTCCTCCCGGGCTCCAGAACACGCTTCTCCTCAGCTGAAGGATTCACAGGGACACGGAAAACTTGTCCTGATTGCGGCATTAATGGTCGCGCGGCCCATGTCATCACCAAAATGGCCTTAGGGGGAGAGTTGATGGGTCTCTGAAGTCATCAGGACTACCCCACCTCATCTTGCTCCCCTTATTAAAACCATTCATCCTGGGAGCTAAATGAATATGTTTCATCTTCAAATGCTGAGACACAACAGCAAGCAGGCAGAGATCTAATAGAACAATACCCATCTAATCATGCCAATTTTTCTCTCCCCGGCCTGCCTTCACATTACACGCGCTGCCACGAGAGCGAGGCAGGGCTGCGGGCGACGATGGGGCACGGCACCCTCACGGCTTTGTCACTGCCACACCGGGGGCTTCCAGGTGGAAAAAGCCTAGAAAGGCTAAGGGAGCCGGGGAAGCAGGGCAAGCCCTCTGCCACCGGCAAACCCCACAGGAACACGGCACGCTGCTCAGTCCGTGAGTCATTTCGGCGCTCCTCCCCACACCTAGCACGCATTTTCCAGGCTCCTGTTCCCTTAGATACAGAGCTGGTTGCTTCTCTTGTTTGCTAAAGCACCTCCTGTGCGCATGACGGGGGGCTGACTGGGTTGTTCTCCAGACTGAACACTCAGAGTAGCCTCCAGTACCTGAAGGGGCTACAGGAAAGCTGGAGAGGGACTTTTTACAAGGAGCTCTAATACTAGGACAAGGGGGATGGGTTTAAGCTAAACGAGAGGAGAGATCAGATCTGAGGAAGAAATTCCTCCCTGTGAGGGTTCTGAGGCACTGGAATAGGTTGTCCAGAGAGGTTGTGGCTGCTTCATCCCTGGAAGTCTTCAAGGCCAGGCTGGATGGGGTTCTGGACAAGCTGATCTGGTGAAAGGTGTTGCTCATGACAGGGGGTCTCTACCAACCTAAACCACTCCATGATTCTGTGATCCTGGGGGAGGATGCTCAACATATTAAGGGTGTCCAGCAAAGTCCCCAGCTGGGGACAGAGCAGTGGAGGACACGGCAGGTGAGATCACCGAGAAGGGCTGGAGCTGGGAAAGGTGGTTAATCTGTTGCATCTTTGAGAAGCCTGGCAAAGATGCTGCCAGCCTCCCCTGCCTAAGCAGGGTTTGCACAGCGAATCCCTCTCTATCTAATTATTAACGATAATACCAGTGGCTGGCTTGCTGGATGCCATCTGGAGCGCTGCCAGGCATGCCCATCGGCCCTGGGAGGACTGGGGAGGGGTGACCTGCAGGGCGAGGGCCAGGGCCAGGGGCTGGCTGGGCATTGGGTACCAGCTCAGGATCACCCCGAGGACCCGCTGGGCCCACCCAAGCCGCTGTGCTTGTGTTCGCTGCCGTGGCAGCCTTCATAAGGCTCCGCTCTTTGACTGGCGTTGAGTTTATGTGAAAGTAATTAACAGTAATTAATCCTTAATTACAGTAATTAGCCAAGTCGCAGTAAATTAAACCACATCTGGAGCAGATGAGGGCTTCTGAACGGGAGGCTAGTGCAGGCGACAATCGGAGAGATGCTGAATTCATCTGACAGCATCTGATTAAGGCGACCTGTTGCAAGTGGCTCATTTGCATCATGTTTTTGTTTGTGTTTGGTCCTAAAACCCTTTCAGCCGGGCTCCCACCCCCACTTCTGCTCCCCCTGCCCTCTTCCACCTCTCCGTCTGCCCCCACATAACTCTGTAGATCTGTGACAAGCAGTGAGCAGCTCCAACCCAAGAACGAAGCATCTCCCTGCTGTCTCCCTGGCCAGTCCAGGCTACCCTACGGTGGTGGTGATGACCCATTTAGGCACTGGGCTCCATCACATCCTCTGGAGAGCAGGAGCTGCCCAGGAGGTGGTACATAAACCACCCACCCTGCAGGCAGGCACTGGCTAGGGGACGACCAAGCAGAATGGAGGAATGCTGAGGGAGGCAGCTAGTGCTGCTCCTCAGCTTCCCCACACGCCGCATCGTAACAGCTACAATAACAATAAACAATAATGATAAAGGCTCTGGATTCCAACAGGAAGCACATTAACAAAGGGGGGCAGGTTATCATTAGTGCCACTCGGCATTTACCCGGTGCCACAGAACCTTGGGGCCCTGCGCTGATGTTTGGCCATGCTGGTGGAGTGGGGGAAATCCTTCCCTTCCTGCTGACAACAGAGAAACCTACAGATGAGGAGGTGAAACAAGGTACGAGAGGCTCAGCTCTGGCTTGTCATGTTTGAACGTCGAAAGAAAGAGCTCAGGGAGCAAATTGTACTGTGCTGACTCGGTTTCATGCCTCCATCCCACACGGCCAGCACGCACGGCTGCCTCCAAGCTATTAGAAAAATCCTGGGGACAGCTCGCACAGAGATCTCACGCTCTCCTGGCACTCGGGCTGCACCCCAAACCTCAGGATGAGGATTTCCAGCAGGGCAGGGAGATGCCAATGGGATTTCAAAGCAGAACAGCCACCACGATGATCCAAAAGCAGCTGGCTGATTTCAGTACGCACCGCAAACGCTTCAGGGTTAAATTAGTGAGCAAATAACGAGCGTGAAGGTCCTGCCCACTCTGCTTGTTCATTGTACAGGAAAGGGTGGATGGGTGGGACACAAAGGCTCCTATGCAAGGACTGCTAAAAACCCCTTTGATACTGAAACATCATCTCTTTTCTGCAGATAAAACTGTTTGGGATCACCAAAGACAAAAGCTCCAAGAGGCCCTGGCAGCCATCAGAAGAACCTGGTTTTATGAAACATGGAGAAGAGCGAATTTTGCCCCTGACTGCCAAATCAAAGCAACCTCTTGGACTTCCTGTGCTTGCAGGAGCCCCACAAAAAAACCCTCGTGGTTTCCCCACCTCTACTTTGACCTCACATCAGGTAGGAACTACCCCCATACCACTGAAACCCAGCCCAGCACTGAAGCCACCAAGCAACCAATGTTCAACACCTGCCCAGCCCAGAAACGTGCTTTGCTGTCTGTTTCAGATGGCAGAAGGGGAATTCACAGCTCTCTTCCCCTCTCCCAAGGAGAAATGTGGTGTCCCTCAGACCCCAGGGCCACCAGCCACCAAATAGAGCAGGAGAAATGAAGAAAACAAAAGTGATGCTCCAGCAGATCTCACCTTCCTTGCTAGGCAGGGATGTTACCTTGAGCTGCAAGAACATCTACATGCCCTGAGGGAAAGGATTTTGCAGCCAACCTAAAGGAGTGGGGAGGGCTCCTGATTCACACCCCCAGAATGAACTCACACTGTCCCTTCAGTGCAATTTTGCTTTCAATCAATAGTTTTCTAACTAGATATTCCCTTGGCTTTGTACTTGAGATCGTTCACAGCTACAGCAGATACAGCAAATCACGTTATCTCCCAGCAGCCAGATTTTTGGCTAAAAAAAACCAAATTAAATTCATATGAATAAAAGATTCCCTTACACACGTCTTCAAGAAGTACAGCCCCAACATTTTGCCTCGTGCACAAGTAACATAAATTGGGAAGGTGCAACCAAAAAGGCAACAAGAGTAAGGACACAGTGCTGCTACAGGACATTGTACAGCTGTCCCACCATGGCTCGAGATGTGATGAGACTCCTCTCTCCAAGAGCACCAATCTCCTCCACCCATGTGCCCATTACTCCTCTCAGTGCTGGCAAAGACTTTGCAGGAATACAAGAACGGAGTCAGTCTCCTACAAGGTGGGCCAGCAAAGCTGCTCTTGGGTCCAGCCTGACCCAAAGCTAAAAGCTTTCTAAACATCCAGCGCTGCTCAGCCCAGATGCCCCGATTACAAGTGGCCTATCTAAACTCTGAAGCGTACGTCCTTCATGATGGCTCTGACCTAGCCAACCAGCCTCTGACCTAACATAGGCAGCAATGTCAGTCCCTTCTGCTTTTCCATATGTGGCTGGGAACACGTTCCTGCTCCCCACACCACAAATTCCTGGGAAACCACCAAAAGAAACACCTCTCCTGTGGCGGTGAGGTGTCTATGAACACCACCAAGTTGACTCTCTCTACCTTTTATAGCCCAAACAGTCCCTCAAGACTTTTCACTGCAGGAGTCCTTCAAAGAGCAGCACAGGGGTTGTTCCACTTCCAGGAGTTTAACAAGAGGTCAAACCAAAAAAGAACTGCAAGCACAGAAAAGCTAATGACGCCGGGGAGAGAGGAGGCACATCTTGCTTCTCCTCACCAGAGGAAGAGGGATGTGTCCATACCCAGTGATGTGGCCAGGCTGGATTCTCCAGCCATGTGTGGACCAAACTGCAGTGGGGACGTTTTAACCTAAAAACAAGAGTGTGTGCATGGAGAAGATCCCAAGCAAAACCAACTCCAACCTCGACACAGCAAAGCAACGTGGCCCAGGGCCATGTGGGGCTGGGGAGCTGAGAGGTGGTAGATCTACCCAGCCCTGCCAGGGCCCCAGCATCGCATGGATGCATGTTTTATGGCCATGTGTGGGATCCTTTCAGGTCGAAGGCTCGGGTCCCTTCTCATCTGCACGGTTCGAATTAATTATACACTTTAATTTCATGAATTATTAATTTGATTCTGACTCGGCAGCTTACGATTATCCAGCGCTACAGACTATGCAATTCCAGCTTCATTAAAACATCACCAGCTGCCTGAGAGACAGACATTAAATAGCAGAGAGTAATAATAAAATTAAGCTCCCTGTGCATAGCAACAGAGTCTTCCCCAGCCACGCATGGCCAGGGCCCAACTGGTCAACAGGTCCCCCTTCCAGGAGCTTCCTTCCCTTCCCCAGACCGGACCCACCCCGCTCCCTCGCCCACAGGATGCTGCTCCTGGGGTACATGTGGGTACCACAAGAGCATCCCTGGGGTTTGGGGCATGGACAGGCAATGAGAGCAACCAGTGTCCCCCTCCTAGCACCTTCCTCAGTGCCCGCAGCAAGGACAGCGACAACTCCGAGGCGAAAGTCACCTCCTCCAAATAAATAAAGCCAGAGCGCTGCCTCTCAGCACCTCCCTGGCAAAACAATTTATAGAGGGAAAATGTTGGAATTTAGACATTCCATTTAGCTGCTTCAGAAATCTAAGGACCCCAAACCTTGTGGGATTTGAGAAATCGATGGAATTAATTAAGGGAGATGTCCAGCGGTCTCTGCTAAGTAATCAGCAGGTACAGTAGACCTGAAATTCTATAAAGAAAAATGGGAAGGGATGACATTGAAGGAGGCAGTGGGGATTAAAAAATGAGCATCCGAGTGGTAAAGGCGCACACCCATTGATCGCTGCATTACGGATTAAGGCTTCAACGAGCAGCCAGAAGATTCTGTAGCAGAAAATGGTTACAGAGGATGAGCATGAGCAGAGCAGATATATATAACCTCTGACAGCCGTGAACGACTGTGGCCGAGACGCCTCTGCAGTGAACCCCACAGCCACCAACTTTTGGGGAAGGGGAAGAAGGGGAAAGCGGAGTAGGGGGAGCTTGGTGGGAGCCATTTTGTGCCACTGGCCCAGGAGGAAGGGAAGCAGAGGGGAGTACGTAGAGCTGGTGCCAGAGTGGAGGACATGGGGGTGGGTGGTGAGGTGAGGGGGGGCTGCGCCATCAGCAAGCAGCCGATGAGGCACTGCCTGAGCAGATGAGAGGCACAGACCAGACTTGCCTGTCACAGAGCTCTCCAGACCACACTTCACAGTCACAGAACATTAGGGATTGGAAGGGGACCTCGAAAGATCATCTAGTCCAATCCCCCTGACACAGCAGGATCCCCTAGGTCAAGTCGTTCAGGAACACATCCAGGCGGGTTTTAAATGTCTCTAGTGAAGAAGAGTCCACAACACCCCTGGGCAGCCCCTTCCAGTGCTCTGACACACTCACTGTGAAGAGCTTCCTTCTCATATTGATGCAGAACCTCCTCTGTTCCAGCTGACATCCATTGCCCCTTGTTCTACCATTAGAGGACACTGAGAAGAGTCTGGCTCCATCCTCCTGACACCCACCCCTCACATATTTATAAACATTAATGAGGTCACCCCTCAGTCTCCTCTTCTCCAAGCTAAAGAGACCCAGCTCCCTCAGCCTTTCCTCACAAGGCAGATGCTCCACTCCAGCAATTCTGTATCCTTCTGAAACTGAGGGGTCCAGAACTAGACCCAATATTCCAGATGTGGTCTCACCAGGGCAGAGTACAGGGGGATGAGAAACTCTTTCTCTGCTAACCACTCCTGCCCAATATTCCAGATGTGGTCTCACCAGGGCAGAGTACAGGGGGATGAGAAACTCTTTCTCTGCTAACCACTCCTGCTCTGATCCACCCTAGGATGCCATTGGCCTTCTTGGCCACAAGGGCACATTGCTGGCTCCTAACCATCCTGCTGGCCACCAGGATCCCCAGGTCCTTTTCTCCTGTGCTGCTCTCCAACAGCTCAGTCCCCAACCTATACTGGTACCAGGGGTTGTTCTTGCCCAGACGCAAGACTCTGCACTTGCCCTTCTTATAGTTAGTTCCTTGAATTTCTCCCCACCCAACTCGTCAGCCTGTCCAGGTCCCCCTGAATGGTAGCCCAGCCTGCTACGGTGTCAGCCACTTCTCCCAGCTTTGTGTCATCAGCACACTTGCTGACAGTGCTCTCTAATTCATCCAAGTCATTAATGAATAGATTGAATAGTACTGGTCCCCATACCAGCCCTTAGGGGACTCCACTAGATACAGGCCTCCAACTAGACTCTGTCCCATTGGCCACTAGTCTCTGGCTTCTATCCTGCAGCCAGTTCACAATCCACCTCAGTTGCCTAGACCACACTGCCTCAGTTTGGCTGCGAGGATGCTGTGGGAGACTGTGTCAGATGCTTTACTGAAGTCAAGACAGACCACATCCACTGCTTTACCATCATCTTTCCACCTGGTTATGCCCTCTTAAAAGGCTATCAGGTTGGTTGAGCATGACCTCCCTTTGGTGAAGCCATGCTGACTGTCCCTAATGACCCTCCTGTCCTTGCTGTGCTTAGAGACCACATCAAGGATAAATTGTTCCACCACCTTTCCTGGGATGGAGGTGAGGCTGACCAGTCCATAGTTACCTGGGTCCTTCTTCTTACCTTTTTGAAGATTGGAGTGACATTTGTTATCCTCCAGTCCCCAGGCACCTCTGCTTCTCAGTGGTCCTGTGCTTTGGTTTCCCAACTGTCCCACCTCCAACCGAGTCTGGGAAGGCACCATCAACCACTTGAACCATCTGTGGCAGCAGCTTCCCGAGGTTGCTTTGTCCACAGCACATGATGTGCAGCTACCTGCCCCCAAAAGCCAAGCTGGACCCTTAAAGAACCACATGTTTGAAGAGACCTCTGAAGATCATCTAGTCCAACCCTCCTGCTAGAGCAGGACCTCCTAGAGAAGATCTCACAGGATCAGGGTAGGCTGTTGGGGAGCACCACACACTCTCAGGAAAGGAATCAAATAGGGCGATCTCATCTTCACTCTGGGTAAAGTAAGATCATCCAGGAGGTGCCACTCTGAAACCTTACAGCACTCAGCCTCCCACCCTGCACAAGCACTGCACTTGTGCCACCATTTGGGACCAACCACAGCCAAGATGTGCTTCTCCAGAGGTCCCAAGCATCGCCCAGACAAAGCCTGGGCAATGGGGGGAATCTGGTTTTCCATGCTCAGTCCTTGCTGGGAACACTATAGAGACACAGCCAGGGCCTTGTGCAAGCAGAGCCACTGCCTGAAGAAGAACCTTGGGAAGCAGCAGCACCCCACCCAGCCCTCCTGCCTTCCTGCCCAGAACTGAACTGGAAGCGCTGGAACGTTTCAATGAGACATTTCAAAAATAAAAAGCCCCAACCCCCTGGAGCTACATGCAACGGCAGCTCCGTGTCTGGGGCCAACCCCCCATCAGCCCTCCCGCCTGCTCCTCATCCATATGCATCGTGGCAAGCCAGCGCCAGCTAAATGTCAGCGGTGCCAGCAGCGCGCGCAGCCGGAGGGGACCTCGCTCCGCAGGACAAAGGGAGGCAGTTTGGGGTACGCTAGGCACAGACCAGCTGGGTGCAGGGGGGAGAAGGGCTCACCCCACATACGGACATGGCCGTGGGCACCAAGCTGCTTCAGGGGGGCTGGTGAGGCTGAAGCATGTGCCACGCAAAGGGCTGTCTGCAGTCCCACTGGTGCCTGGATGGTCACTGTGCTTCCACCCCAGCATTGCTGCTCCTACCACCACCACTTCTTCCACTCACACAGAAGCACTGCCATCCTTCATCCCTTAAATACATTTCACAACTCTGGTGGGGACCACAAAAGTGTACCTGAAGGTCACAAGTGTTTTGAGCCACTCTGAAACCTTACAGCAAGGATGTAAGAGCATCCTGGCTGAGGAAAGGTCTTCAACAACATCTTCCCTCCCCAGTGAGACCTAGGCCAACCTCTTGCAGGAAACACACAACTGCGTTTTGATGGCCAACCTTCAAGGAGTATTAGTTGCCTTCTTTTGTGGTTCTGGGAGACAAAGTACAGCATCAAGTGGGACCTGTCTCCTCCATCACTGAGGAGGACAGTGTCACCTTCTCCAGTACTGGGTGAGGGACACCAGAACCCCCACCTCAGTGCCAGGTAAGCCACAGGATGGGCAGCTTCTTGTTCAAGCTGAAGCAAGATGCTCCTGCATGCAGAAGGCAGAACACTGCAGCCCAAGTCACAGCACAACAAGACACCAGCATGAAGAGGCCACGACCACATGAGAAATGGGTCTAGCAGGCACAGCAGCATAGATACAGCGCCAGCCTTTCTTCCCAGAAAGGCTTCCTCTGGGTCCAGCTGCACTTTGAGGGCTCACTCCACCCCCACATCTCCTGGATCAAGCCTGTCCAGCTCCAGCCCCGGATTCCCTTGAGCCAACCCCAACCCACCCCCGGGCAGGAGCTGCCAATCTCACCACCCCAGCCAGCCGCAACGCCTTGGAATCGCACCAGGGCGGCCTGACGGGTGCCTGGCGACACGGCGGGCAGCGCGTGTTTTACAATCCATGTGTTGAAGAGCCCTGAGCGCATGCTGCAGCAGATGTGGAGCGTTCAGCAGATCCCTTCCCTTGGCTGCTTTGCTGCAGGAAGCTGAGAGCAGCCCTAGCCCTTTGCCCCCCGCCTCCCCAGCCCCCAGCAGGCATTTGGCATCCAGCGCCAGTGAGATCCTGGGGCGGGAGTGCTCGTTGCCACAAACATCCGCCCTCGAAGCAGGACGCCTTCTCCCATGGGGCAAACATTAGTGGGACAACTGGAAACGTTCAACTTGATTATAATGCTTTAAGAAAAGGTCACGGTGAAATTTCAGCGCTTTACCTTGAGCTCTGTTTGTTCTCTGCAGGATGAGATGGGAACAGTCAGCTTGCCCTAGCTCGTGGCAGCCGTGTAACTCTGACTGCATCTCATGAACCACAGCAACCCACCCCCAAGCCCTGGGGACTGGGATAAGTCACCGTGGACACTCTCACGGGGGCACATGCTGGACCACAGAACCACGGCTGGGCCACCACACTGCAGCTGGCCCATGTTGTTCACTCTGGAAGTCATCCGAGCCTCAGCCGATTTCACACTGCATTTGCACTTCTGCTGCTGAAACAGGCCACATACACTCAAAGAGGGTGGAAAGGCAGCCAGCAATTCCTAGACTGCATCTCCCACAGAGCCGGGAAGGTCTTCCAGCACTCCATTTGGCTTCATCTTTTCAGGCTCCTCGAAAGGAGCCGTAGCCAAAAGCACAATGAGGCAGCAGCACTCAAGCAATGCCCTGACTCCGGGCGACACTCAGCCACCACGTCAGCCCCACCAGCACCTTCTCCTGCTCCTAGAGAGGGTGAAGCAAGAGCAGCCAGTACTGAAGGAGCTGATATTGTTTCTGCCTGCATGGAAAAGACCTCCAAGATCATCGAGTCCAACCATTAACCCAACTGTCCCAAGGCTACTGTTAAACTCTGTCCCTAAGCTCCAGATCTCCACGACTTTTAAGCGAGGCTCAGAAGCATCCCAGATTCCCCAGTCTCTATTCTCAAACTCTGAAGCAATCACTTTAGGACTCATCAAGAAGCCAATTTGCTCTCCAAGCCAAGGTGCACAGGGACAACTCATCAAAACACCCCACAACGAGCACAAAAGCCAGCCACTGCTCCTCAAAACATAGGGGCACCAGAGGGGAGCAGTCCAGCATCCCCTGTCCTCTGTGCATTGCAGCAGGAGCAGCTCTGACCTGCAGCAAAGGGTTTGCTATCAGCTGGGTGAGAGGAGAACCAAGGTCAGTTCTGTTTGTGGCCAACTGAAGGATGTTCTGCCCCCAGCAATGTTTCTACTGCAATAATTAAATCTGTCGTCCAACAGTTTGCTGCCGGGGGAGTTCTCAGAAGGTCTGCAAGCAGAGCCAGGAGACAAGTGCTTAGTTGAGATGGAGCCCTCTGCTCCAACTGGGCTCTGGAGTATCAGGTCCAGGGCCAGGCAGGTGAAGAGAGAAGGTAAAGCCACCATGAGCCGCCTTCAGCTGGGACAACTCCTCAGGAGAAGGGCAGCCAGCAGAAGATTCTTGGGGAAGATCTGAAAACAGCTGGTTCTGGCAAACCTGACTGAAAGCCCCAAGCACCGACTGCTCTCACAGCACCTGGAAGGTGACAACATCTGCTCTGAGGCTGGGGAGGACAGAGGCAACGCCTGGGCTTGTCGACAGGGCTGTGGTGAACACGGGCGAACGGCACCCCTCATCCCCACGGCACTTGCTCTCACTTCTGCAGAGCAGGCAGAGGCACCTGCCCACTGAGGTGGGATGCTGGTATTCCCACCACTCCGGCAGTGCCACTCGCAACAACTCCCAGCTGCTGCCAAAAGGTATTTTTAGCTGCATTATTTATTTGAACACCTGCCTGAGACTTCAAGGCAGAATACAGAGCCTGAGCAGCAGAGCGAGGGAGGGAGGGGCGGCATCCGGAGATCTGGACTGTTTCCACTGGAAGATTCGAGAGCAGATGACACCGGCACGATGGAGCACGACTCAGGCTACACCAGCGAAGAAGATGGTGTTGCCCAGGATCAAGCACCTCCACCACAGACAGGACCAGCACTAGGAGTAGCTGAGTATCAGCACAGACTGGGAAGATGCTCAGAGAGTGGCAGCATTTGGGGGAATTCAGCTCATTAGGGATCCAAATGCACGTTATGTCAAGATACTCTGCCCCAATGTGGTGTCTCGCATCCAGATCTCATTGGTGTATGTAATTTTTTCCACATAATCCCATTTTAGAGAGAAAACTTAGCAGAACCAACCTCTTCCAAACTGCCTTTCCTTCACACAAAACCAGCTCCACCTCAAAAGCACCCTGTTGCCCTGTTTCAGAGAAGCCAGCCCTGGAGAAAAGCCGTATGAAGCAAGCAGAAAGCAAAACAAGAAGGGATGCTGTGATGGAGGACACACATGCTTCACTCTTCTTGCCCTCAGGGGTCTGTCGGGGGCCACTGGGCAATGGAGAGGCACATGGAATGTGAGACAACACCCCTGAGTTCTTTTTGCACACCTTTCTTGCCACCCCATTTACTGTTGTGAACAAAACCTGCCTCCTCCATTCCTTTCTGCTGAAATAATCCCTCTCTCCTCTCTCTGAAATCAGCCAGGAAAAGGAAAGGAAAAAAAAGATAAAAAAAGAAAAGAGCATCTAAAAATAAAGGCCAGGCCAGAGTACGTTGCCTCTTGGTTGGGCTCCTGTGCTCACAGATCTGCTTATTTTGGCCTATCTCTCCCCAGCGATAAGGCAGCTAACAGCCCGTTATCAGCCAGTCGGTGAAAATGTGCTCCAGCCTGATTAGGGCTCAGTCTTTGCCAAGGTTATAAACAGCCGTTATCGTTCTCCCAAACAGAATAATCCGGACAGTATCAGCTCAGAAACATATGGGCCACACAGCGAAGATAGCCGCTGACGGACACTTCATTTTAATTGTAACGAGTGGTTAGCAGCAGCCTCCAGACAACAGACACAACTGCCCAATTGGCAGCGGCTTCCCATCTCCTCCTGCATCCCTCCTCCTTCCTTCCTGCTCCACGCTGCTGCTTTTCTCGTCTCCTGGCCGCCCTCCTCCCCTCCACTTTGCAGACCCCCTGGGTGAGCTGCTGGGGGAGCCCAGTGCCGCATCCCCGTAGATGGAAAAGGGGCGGCATGAGCGTGGCCAGGTCACATCTGAGGTGCCCATGGCTGGGCTGGCAAGAGCACAGAACAAGAGGCGGCTGCGATGGTGAGCAGGGACCTGTGCCCACCTCCGTGTGGAGGCTGGAGCAAAGCCATGGGTGCCCTTAGTACCTGGGTCCCCTCTCCATGCAGCCCCCCAGCATTTCCTCACTGCCAGCTCGGCAGCAGGCAGGGAGCGGGAGGAGGGGAGGCAAACCCTCATTTCACATTCTCCCAGTGTCCCTTCTGTGTCATACTTCTTTTTTTCCCCCTCCCTCTTCCCAAAAGGGGTGGTTTAGCTCAGAGAGTCTTAAACACATTTGCATTCCCAAGACAAGCTTAGGCATAAATTCATCTCGGCACTGGGGTCTTTTTTTTCTGTCTTTTTTTTTCTCCCTCCCCATCCTCCTTCATTTCTTCCTTCTTTTTCTCCCTTCTCCTTTTCTCTCCAAACTAGAAATGAATTCAGCAAGAACCATAATGATTCCAGCACTGTTGTGCTGCATAACATGGGATTACAGGGGATCCGAGGCAGCGTGGAGAGTTGTTGCTTGGGGTTAGCACTAACCATGCACAGGGATGGATCTTAGCCCTGTCAGCTTCACTAACCTGTTCCTCACTTCCTTTTCCAGCTAGATCCCACAAATCTCCAGCTCCCACAAACTGCACCTGAGCTCCAACCCTGCTGCAGCCAACAAGCAGGAGAAAAAGGGGGAAAGGTCCTCAAGAATGCCCAGCAAAACATGAATGTGGGAGGAGGCAAGCTCAAACCTCAGGAAGACCCTGGACTGCACCTGAAGTCTCAAATAATCTGTATTCCTATCTTGGTGCCAGCAGAGCTGTGATCAGAATATCCAAGGTCTCATAAAAGATTCAGAGCTTATTGACTCCCTTGCCTTCTCCGCCCATTCATGGTGCTCCTGCTCAGCCTCCGAAGCACCCGCTGTCCCTTCCAAACTGCCATTGCAGGTGTCAAAGTTGAAGACACTTCTGTGGCTGTGCTGGACCAGCAGAGGAGGATGGTTCTCCTCCTAAGCTAGGTGACGCCTTGCTCCAGTGGACATTCCCATCCCAGAACAAAGCCCTCTCAGATATCCCCATGGTGACTCTGGCAGCACCAGCCACTGCAGTGGGCACAGAGGCAGATTTATGAGTCATTTCGAGTCACACATTTAGGTGAAATCACCTACAACCTGCAAACAGAAAACTTACAGCAGGGACCTCTGAAGAGCAGGTCCCGTCCCCCCCCCAGTTTGTGCACAGGATGAGCTCTCTGAGGGCCGTCTCCGGCAGCGCTGCAGCCTAGTTTTGCTGCATAAGCAGCCCTGAGCAAATGTGCCAAACAGAGAATTCAGTCCCTGCAAATTTATGATCAGTGTTACCCGCCCGCAGCCCTAAGGAGAAGGCAGGGATGGGGGCTTTGAAACACGTCATCTCACCATCACTCACCGGTTTGAAGCACAAAATATCAGGTGCACGGTGAACGTGGCATAAATCGTGTCATTTACATACTGGAGAGCTTCATACATGAGTTACACCAAGATGCTGATGAACACCACGGACAACCAAGCGTGACACGAGCGCCAGATCCACCTGGGCACCCTGTTCACTGCGTTTTCACATCCCCTAAACACCTGAACGCCTGCACTGACGCTCCAGGCGAGAAGGCACTGCGAAAAAATCTACGTGAGAATCAAACGATGCACGGGAACAGAGAGATTTATCTACACGCGTAAGCTCAATCACACGTGTGCTTGCTGACTTGTTCTCTGTGCTCACAGAGCACCGATGCTGCACCTTCCACGAGGCATGCCCACATCTTTATACATATTATGTATACACACACACAGAGAACATGCATATATGAATGCATCTATGTGTATATATATACATATATCTGCACACAGATAGAGACTACTCACACATACACAAACCATCCACACGCTCTCCGCGCCCGGCTCGGTGACAGCTCTGATTTTCAGTAATATCATAATATTATTTTTTAGATCAGTTAAGGTATAAAACGTGCGCTCTCTCAGTCTTTAATATTAATAAGTCTTGTAACTAGCGGTTTCTCGTAGCTCCGAATTCTTGAGCACAACTAGAAAGGGCACTTATCCTGAAAAATCTAATAAATTTACAGTTTTATATACTTCCTTCAATTGTAAAAGTCTTGTTCAATAAACTTTAAAATGCCACTATAGAGCAATAACACAGACAGTATAAACCCAGCCCTGGGAAAGCTGTGCAACCAGAAATTGTTCCCCTTTCTGCTACAGCAATAAAGTTTTATATGTTTGAACTGACTGTAAAAAGGTTTGAATGTTGGCAACTGGGGAATAATCTGTCTTCTTTATAGTTATTATCATATTTCCCACAAGACCCTTTGGTCTGTGTCAATCCTTCTCGTCTATGACACCTTTGTACTGTCAGCGAAAGCAAGAATACTTAACTTTTTGTGTGCGTGCGCCACTGTGACTGGAGTTCCCTCTCTGCTTTCCTTCAGATCGCGGCGTCTGGGAATAAATTACCTGGCACGGGCTGCCATGGAAGCCCTTCACCAAGTCAAAGCTCCACCAGATAAAAATGAAAATAGAAAAATAAAAAGAGATTTGTGAACTGGTTCTTGAGGTGCTGGGGTAAGGGCAGAGCTGTCCACATGGCTCTGCGGCATGTTGTGGCTGTGGCCCTGGGGCCGGCACCATCTCCACTGGTGGCGTCTCACCATTGCTCTTTAATGAGAAAGACATCTGGGTTCAAGATTGGCTCCTCCTGCCTCTCTGCCACCATCTGACAGCCAGGGCAGGCCCAGCACCAGCATCCCCAGTTTCAGTGGCTGCAGCCAGATACCTCCTGGATGGAAATATTTTGGGGATTCTCACTGAACCTCAATGAAACACAGCCCAGATCCCAAAGAAGCAGCAGGCAAATACAAAGAAATCTCCCAAACCCACCCGTTTCCCAAACAGATGATGCTTGAATTGGTCATGATTAACCAGCTGGGAACTCACAAGCCAAGGCCAAGGTGAATTCTGTCACAAGACCTTCAGCAAGCCTGAACCACAGCACCCTTCATGCAGGGTTGATGTCCAGTTGCCGCGATGACTACCATGGGGGGCATGTCTGCAGCCCTCAGCCTTCAGCAAGCCAACACTATGTGATCCCTGACCACGGGCCATCTTTCAGGTGGCAAAGACAAGGCTCAGTCAGAGATTGAGATGTCTGAAGAAGCTATGTTAAAGCACGTTTGGAAAATGAAAAATGAGGAGTCACCAGGACCAGATAATACCTGCCTAAGAGTTCTGCAGGGACTCCGAAATAAAATGATTGCATATTTTCATTAGCAGCTCAATCTCTCATTACACTAGAGGACACAAAGTGTCATACCCTATTTTTAAAAAATGGAGTGAGATGAGCCACAGCTTCACTGACTTGTGAGTCTCCTCTCAGCAGCGGCTAAGATGATAAATAGATCGGATAAAGCCTTGAGATGGACATGATACCACCGAGATTAAGTAGCAGTGCCCGTAAGGAAGAAGAAAACGTACCTCGCTGATCTATTACTCAGTGACAGAAGGCATGAAGCACAGCTGAAGTTGGTTGGAGTTCCCCAAAGTTTCATCAGCTGATAGATTTAACTCTTCCTTCAGCAAAAGTAAGGGCTAAAGGTTGTTTAAGAGGTGGCACAGGTTTGACGAGAACACAAGCAACGTGGCTTAGACAGGACTCTTGAAGGCTGAGATGCTCCTCCAAGGATGTGTGAACAAAGCTCCATGAGCTGGAGATAAGACTGTGCGTAAAAGTCAGCGAGGGTGAACTGCACAGAGAAGTAATTGAATTACTCACACACGGTGACCGTGACAAACTTTGCACAGTCAGGCCGGACATCCAGCCAAGCATGAAGGGAAGGGGCGGTCAGAGCTGCCAGGGCTGCACCATGCCCCACATCCAGGCTGCCCCCAGCCCCAAAGCTTCTCACCACCTGCAAGCCCATCATCCTTGTAACAAAGATGGAGGAAGACTTTTTACTAGGCCTCATCGTGACAGGACAAGGGGTGAAGGTAGGTTTACATCAGATATGAGGACAAAATGTTTTATGACGAGGGAAATGAGACACCAGAAGAGGCTGCCCAAAGAAGCTATGCATGTCCCATCATTAGGGAGTGTTCAGGGCCAGGCTGGATGGGGCTTTGAGCAGTCTCATCTCATGAAAGGTGTCCCTGTCCTGACACGGTGGTGGACTACATGATCCTTGATCTTCTAGATTATATTCTCCAACCCTAACCACCCCATTGTTCTATGGGACTGCAAACAGGAGGTAATGTCACCCATGAGATCCTCTCGTGGGCGAACTAAAAAGAGATTTCCTAAGGAAAAAGGATGGAAATGAGTACCAAAGGCACGTTAGCCTTCAAAATACAACGTGATGTTAAGTGTATGACTGGAAAAGCCATCATATGAAGTGGGTAAAAGCCACACACAGCCTGACCTTCCCAGTTGTAACCACAGAACTGGAGAGATACCAATCACCAGTGCTTCTCCACACCCAACCCATCCTTCCAGTCACTAGAAATGAAACTTTGAAACACAAACCAAGCACCATAACCTTGTGGTTTGGGTTCTGGGTCCCAGCTTAGCACTTTGTGCAACCAGACACAAACAAACACAAAGGCCTTTGGCTTCCTTCCATCTCTGCCACTGATGAAAGAGAAAGGCCAGTTTGATGGCCACCTCTTCTCCTGCTCTGCACTCGTCACCTCAGCAGCTGAGCCCCCAAGACCTCCCCACTCCCAGAAGGCCCCCAAACCTGAAGCCATCCAAAGCAAGCCACCAGGCTACAGCTGGCTGATGGCTACAAGCCTTTGCTCCTCTCAAGCAGCACAAATCCCTTTGCTAATGGGCGATAAATAAACCTCTTGGTGCTCACCATGATGGTGGTCCACCCCAGGCTTGCAGCAAACACTGCTGTGTGAGAGAGCAGCTCTGCAGGGATCCGGGCAACATTCTCCTCACTCTATGGAGACAACCCAGCATGTCCCACCACACCTCGGCATCCCAGTTCTGAACCTGCCCAGGTGTCATGGCCACAGGAGCGGCCCTGGAGTGGTCCCCGGAGCGGCGAGGGTTAAGTCCAGGAGGCAAGGCGCATCTCTGTTGCAAGAGTCCATTACCTCCCGCCACATTACCTCATTCATTTCTTACATGCGGCTGGTTTCTTCTCCCATGAGCACCCTCGCTGGCAGACATGGCTAGTGTGGAGTCCCCTCCCTCCCCTGGATTTCTCTATCCATCACATTTAACACTCTGACAGTAACAGTCTATAATGTTTCTATTCTACAAAACCGCTCTGTCAACTCCGGGCTTCCAGAGCAGCAACTGAGGAAAATAAATAACATCAACGCCAGGCCCGACAGTATCACAGCTTGCTTTCTGCTGGGGGTTTATTTTATTTTTCTGGTGGGCTGGTGGTTGGGTTTTTTTTCCTTTTGAGGAAGAGGAAAAAAAAAAGGAGAGGGAGAGAGAAAGCGGCAAAAACGTACTGAGAGCAATGGACGGGAGTCTCCTTCCCGCCTAAATACTGGGCTGGGAGACCCTCGGGGATAAGCACGGAGCTTCCGATGTAGAGGAGCAGGGAGCTGACTGCTCCCACCTGGTACCCCTACTCCCCAGGGATACGATGGCTATGGTGAGGGGGTGGCAGGGAACTGCAACCTGGCTCTGCCTTGGTCAGCCAAGGGTGAGCGCAGGGTAGGAGGCAGCTGCCTGCACCCAAGAGCAGGAACAGGCTGGGCAGCAATTCCCAAAGCTGTTTGAGGCAGCGGACACCAGGCAGTGAGGGGGAAGAGGTGCTATAGCTTTCCGAGATGGAGGATCCAACCTGTCATCACCCACCACAACCTCACAGACCCTGCAGCAGCAGCAAAAACCCCAACTGCTCCACACCAGGTCAGAAAACACTAATCCACTTAAATAGCCCACTGTGGCTCAGGGCCTCCTGGCGTTTTCCATCTCCTTTCACTCCCTGAAGGTGGAATCAGGCTCTGGAGTTTGCCTGCTCCTTTCTGCAGCCACACCAGTAACCACCATGAGGGAGGATGAAGGGGGACTGTACATCAATAAGTATTACCAGCAAATAATAATAATGATTATGATAATAACAAGAATAATTATAATACCAGCATAATGATACTAATAAAATAATTAATAATAATAATAACAACCCAAACACCTTGAGAAACTGATTGTCCTTTTTGAAAGTGAAAATCAAGCAGAAAACCCTGCCACTTTTCCCAGCACGTTCACTTTTCCTTGCTAGCACTAGGTTGGTGTTTCATTTTAAGTCACTGCTTTCTGTGTGAGCTGAGACCTGCTCAGGTGCTGCTCCTCATCGGGGGAAAGAAATAATAAAGGAGTAAATGAATTACATGCACAGGAACTTTTCCAATCAATCTGAGAGAGACAACATGGTCCTTGACAGCCCTGTGGACTCAGGGGCTTACGGAAGCCGGCAAGGATGCGGCCGCCCGCAGCAGAAAGACAAGGAGGAAACGCGTGTGAGGGCAGGAGGGGATGCTCTGGGGAGTAGGGAACCATCCTCACAGCTTCCCCCAGTTATTTGCTTCCCCAGTCCCTTTGTGTCAAGCAGCTCAGAAATCAACCTGACACCCTCCAGCCTGACGTTACACAGGGCCATCAGATCGGGATGTGCGTGGGGCTATAGCACCCTGCAGCTCATCGACTCCTTCATGTGAAAAAAATAAAAGAAGATAAAAACAGAAGAGAAAAGGAAAAAAATAAAAAGAGCAAGCAGCAAACGGCTCCCTCTTTTGTTTACATACCTGCCAAGGGCTGATGCTGGCTGCTGTCAGTCATTTGTATGAGCTGACGGGTTTCTAGCTGAAAGCAATGCCAGCAACAGCGAGGCAAGAAATGAAGGGACAGATCCCGCTCCGAGAGCCCCACACTACCACCCCAGCTACCCCAGTGAACTCTGCTCTGGGAGGAAAACACTGCAAGCATCCAGGCAGGCTTTGGGTCTGGAAAATGAACAGGGCACTCCGACTCCTTGCGAGGCAGAGTATCCCCCTGAGCAAGGCCAGCGCACAAAATGTGGAGAACTCAGCCAGCAACTGACAGTACTTGCACCTGGGTATCTTAGAAACACGGAATGGTTTAGGTTGGAGGGGACCTCACAGAGATGATGCAGTTCCCATCCCCCTGCCATGGGCAGAGACACCTCTCACCACACCAGGTTGCCCAAAGCCCTATCCAACCTGGCCTTGAACACTTCCAGAAACAAAGCAAACAGCCTCCCCGGGCAACCTGTTCCAGTGCCTCACCCTCTCTGGGCTCCCCTCAGATAAGGGGCAGCAGTTCAGCTTCGCTGGCCAGACTGTGACAAAGGTTTCTCACAAAGCCAAGGATGGTGCTAATAGCAATCTGGGCTGCCATCAGGACCAGACTAAAGGATGGTCACTCCAGAAGCCTTTGCCACAAGCTCCTAGTCCTCTGCTGAGAAAAGCTTCTTTTCCACTGTGAAAATAAACCTCCCCCTTGCCAAAAGCAAGAATAAAGCTTCCTGCAGAGGTCTGACAGGATAATATGCACAGAGCCCTCCACGTGTACAGACCCCCCCGCACAGCCACGCTTGTTCCTACAGGGGGACACGCAGGAGAAATGCAAAGAATTCAGGAGCAATGAAAGGCGCAAACCCAATGCGGAGCTTCGCTGTGAAGAAAAAAATCCAGCACAACTGTGGGTTTTTTCGCTGCCAAGGTGTATTATTTTCCATTCATAAACATCCCCCTCAATAGCTATATACGTACCCAGATAAAATTTGTATTTAGCTAAGCCCTGTCACTGGGAAGTGTGTTATTTGCTTGCTGATCGCTGTCGTTAGTCGATTTATAAAAAAACCCTCTCGCTTTGCCCAACAAGAGAGGAGAGACTGGGTGTTGGGACCAACTGCAGTGCAACCGATTGCAGCACGACTGGGAGCAGCCCTTGGAGAGAAATGTTTTGTGAAAGGTCCCCCAGGCTGAGGTTTGTTTCTGCAGCCCAGTCGTGTTTATATAATTAATCCATCTCCTATTTGCTTTCGCATCAGGATTTGCTGACAAACAGTTCACAAAGATGTAAAGCAGAAGCACTGGGGTGGGAGCAGGGGGAGGGCTCACAACTTGGGTTTGTTTGCTGTCCAAACTCAGGGGAGGCCCAATGTCCTGCGGATGGCCACAGCAAGTCTGGCTGCTGCATGGAACAGCCAAGCAGCACTTGCTGCTGCTGCTGCCAGAATTCAGGGCTGGGGACTCACTCACAGGGCCAGCAGCATCTTCCGCTCATGCCTGCAGCAGAGTGCCCTAATGGCAGAGTGATGGAAGCAGCGGTGTGTGGGGTCAGGAAAATCCATCCTTTCCAGGAACAGAAAGATATGGGCTGGTTTTTGCAGGATAAAACAGAACTGAGATAAAAAGCAGAACATGCTCCAGTTTGAGCAATCCCAGCCCAGGCTGGGCTCCCCAGGGAGCAGGCAGTGTGTGCACCAGAGGGCAGCAGTGCCAAAGCCACCCACCAACACCCCACCAACCTCTGGCCACTCCAGAGAGGTGAAAATAGCCCTTCCCTATGCAGACATTTCCCACCAGGTGCTCACTTTGCGTGAAGAAAGAGCAGGAAAACAACATTCCTGGCCATTTGACCCTTTTCCTTTACAGAAAGCTCAGTACCACTGACCACAGTCATGAGCAGCCACTTACCAAATCAAACTTGAGCTCTTTTTGCTGCTGCTTTGAGGACATATCAAACCCTGCAAGTTTCACCCAAGCACAGACAGGCTGCATCGCAGCAGCACTACTGGGAAAAGCACACCTGGCTTTTGGGACCTGGCAGATCCCAGGAGGCCATGAGGATGATCAGAGGGCTGGAACACCTCTGCTATGGAGACAGGTTGATGGAGTCAGGACTGCTCAGCCTGGAGAAGAGAAGGCTCTGGGGGCACCTTATAGTAGCCTTCCAGTACCTGAAGGGGCTACAGGAAAGCTGGAGAGGGACTTTTCACAAGGCACTCTAGTGATAGGAAAAGGGAGATGCACTCAAACTAAACAAAGGGAGATTTAGATCAGATCTGAGGCAGAAATTCCTCCCTGCGAGGGTGTTGAGGCACTCAGCACTAAGGTTGCCCAGGGAGGCTGTGGCTGCTCCATTCCTGGAACTGTCCAAGACCAGGTTAGACAGGGCTCGGACAACCTGCTCTGGTAAGAGGTGTCCTTGCCCATGGCAGGGGATCAGGACTGGATGAGTTCTGAGATCCCTTCCAACCTAAACCAGTCTATGACTCCATGGTCCCCACGCCAAAAGCCCTAGGTGCTTACTGCTGAGGAAAGGTACAGAGGGTCGTGATGGAAAGCCATAAGGGAGGCCTGGCATGCTGGCAGTGCATTGCTGCATCACCGCCAGCATCACCACATCACCATGAGCACCACTCACCGGGTGCCACCAAGCCAGCTCACCGACCACAGCCTCACCTGCAGGGCCTCCTCTTGCCATGCTCCTGCCTCCAGCCCACCACACAGATGAGAGCGGCTCACGAACGCCACTGCTTGCCGGTAGCAGGAGATGAGGCAACGCAGCAGCGGTGGCAGCAGTCAGGCTGGGCTGCATGTAATCAGAAGGGTTATCTAATGCTAGTTTCATTCTAATTGAGTCACTACCATATGTCACCCTGCAATAACAACGCAAGCAGCATGCAACTGAATACATATTTAATTCACATAATGGGTACAACAGTAGAAGTAATCAAGGCAGTTTGCCATAAGCCATAAAGAAGTGCAGCGTGTTCCTATCGAGGAGCAGCCTGCGCTCAGGGAAAAGGGGACGGCAGGGGCATCGTGCTGCTGCCAAAGCTGCCAAGGAGGGGAGGGGGGAACCCCCACAAACCACAGCCCTGGCATAAGCTGAAGGCAAAGCGGCCGTTCGACGCGAACGGAAATCAATGGTGGAATACTGTCGACGGATCGTTAGCCCCTTCAATATAATTAACAGTAATGAATTTATCAATGGAAACGTAATGATTTGAATGTTAAATACCGGCCTGGAATAGTGGTGTGGGGTCCAGCAGAGGGACGATCACTTGGTTTCCAGCTTCTAAAAGGGCCAACAAATTGGAAAACCTCCACCCAAGGCAAGAAAAGGTGCAGCCCCGGAGGCAGGACCAGGCACAGTGGCCATCCCTGCCCCCGGCTCACCCTCCTCTTCCAGTGGCACCCGATGGCCCTGTTCGCTGCCTTCATTTCCTCCCGCAATGAGAAGATTAATACGATTGAGGACCACTCATCAATATCTTTGGACAGATCAACCGGAGTTTTCATTAAAGCCATATTAATGCTTTTGGATACACAGCTGTGGACGGGTTCAGCTTCAAAAATAAGGGCCAAGGAGGAAAGAAAAGAGGAGAGGAGCAGAATCTGCTCCTGGGCAGGCATTAACAGAGCCGACCCATCCCCTCATTAGTGGCCTCTCCCCCCACCATGTTTTGATGTATTTTTCATGAGGATAAACAAACATTCATTTCACTTTGGGAAGGAGCTTGCTATAATGTATTGGCAGCCTCACCAGCAATGAGGGGACATTAATTTCAATTCTGGTCTTTAAACACTTTGTTGAGTCCCAATCATTCATCCCTGGCTCAGCATGGCTCTGGCACGGGGAAAGGATGGACAAGCAGAGCCCCAAACTCGCCCTTCCTCAGAGCCTGGTGGAGTTATCTGCTATTTAAATGACTTAAGAAGATGTTAGGAAAGAGGCAGCTCTACCTGGCTGCCTGCCTTGGGGTGCAGCCTTCAGCCATCACATACATGCCTAGAGAATGGTTCCCAGTCTATCCCTGGAGAACAGGCTCTGGTGAGTATTTACAGCGCTGAAGAACCATAGGACACGTCACAAATGGAAGAGGGACATCTGTGCTGGAAGACTCCTTGGTCTCCATCCAGTACCAAAAGTCAGACCTCATTTAAAAAAAGCCTTCCACATTGACTTGCAGGGACCACAGAGCAGTTGTGCTGGTGAGAACACACCACACTTCACTCATTCCAAACACAAAATTCCAGCTATGAATGCAGGCAGCAGCATCTTCTCTCTATCCCTGCCCCTTGGCTGCTCACACACACCACTGAGTACATGGAGGGTGGCAGAGGGAACAATGGGAGCTGGAGACTGAGAGTGGGGAAATCTGGGAGCAGGAAAGTAAGAAGCTAATCTGGCCTGGAAAAGGCCATAGGGTCCTGCTGCACAGCAGAGGGGAGCAGGAGAGGCTGAAGAAAAAGTCGTTGGAAATACAACAGCATTTTTATTACTCTCCCATGTCTGAGAGAGATGCTGCTGCTTGTGGAAAGGCTTTTTAGAGGGTTACAACACATGGAAACAGCAAGATAGGAGAACGATGCCTTTATGAAACAGTGACGTGTTGTTTACGTGAATGCCGAGGGTTTTGCGCATCCCACCCCTCCCTAAACACTCTCACCAACACCTAGCAGCAAGACAGGAGATCCAGCACTCTTCCCATCCTTCCAAAAATGAGAGGTGCCATCAAAAGACAAGTATTACCTGAAGAGCCAAGGCAGGCAATGTCAGGGAGGAAGGTACTCCACACACACCAGGACAGCCACAGCTGCCTGCCCTGCTCTTCCTCCTGCTTCCTTTTCTAATCAGCAAATACACAAGATATCCTACACCTAAGGCAAAGTTAAAAGAAGTTCCAGTACCTGACAACACATCAGGGAACACCACAGAGGCAGTGCAGTTGCTTTATGTTACAAAGCTCACACACAAAGAGACAGAGACACGCACACATGCTCCTATCTGGCTCCACATAAACGCAGGCAGTGCCATAGAATCATTTCTCCTTGCGCTGTATTTGCTGTGATCTGCTTTGTGGGGATGCTGTAGAGGCAGTGGCACCGTCTCCCCTCCTCAGCGATGCACCTCCATGTTTTTAAGGGTGAAAAGCTGCTTTCAGAAGAAAATGAGGGGAGAGCTGCTGCCATTGGGACCGTAAAGCAACCAAACACTGAGACGCGCAAAATATCTTGTCCCCAGACACCACACATGGCGCATGGAAGGGCTTTGACCAACATCAGGTGCTTCAGGAGGCAGGACTGTCCCCTGGCCCTCACCCAGTCCTATCTGAAGTCCCTTCCTTGCCCTTCATCAGAGGCTAATGAAAATCTGTGTCCCTCCCCAAAACTCCTGAAGATCACTGTCTGTGCTTCCCCAAAGATAGATGTTTCCAGTGACACTGCACCACATACGACCAACCAGGTGGTAGCCCCTTGGAGACACAGTCACACTTCAAGCTGTTGGTTGGATGAAATAGGTGTTTCATTGTAGCAAGGCTAAAAGGTGCCAGATTTCCAGTTTGAGCTTCCTACAACAACCACCACGCATGGAGTCTACCCAAGAGAGCTCCTTGTCTAACCCATGAGGCCAGAGGCAAGACCAAGAGAGAAGGTACAGCTGGGACCTCTGATCCCAGCTGTCCCACTACAGCTCAACAACTGACACCTAGCAAGACCATCCCAGCTCCTGAAGCTTCTCTCATCCTGCCAGGGCCACTGGAAAAGGAAGATCCATGGTCTGAAGTCATATGGAAAATCCCAGAGCCTTCCTTCCCTCTGCCCCCCTCCCACGTTCAATAATCCTGTTACACTGAACCCTGGCTGGATTAATCTCTTTCCCTAGACAAATGGGCGATTATTCAGGCATCACATTGGGATTTTTAGGGTTTGTGTGTGTTTCTACTGATCTTCTCTTGGCTTCTTTTGTAAATGGCTTTTACCGCTCCCCCGACAGCACCAACGATTCAATTCAGCCTCTCCATTAACATTTCAGATACAAATACCTGCTCCCCAGGGCTACCCGCAACAACTACTGCCTGAGCTTTGGGGAATCCTTCCCTCCTTCACCACCAGTTCAGTGGCTAGAAAAACCTACAGCTGCTCATGTTCATCCTCAAATTCCTCTCTAAAGCTTGCTGAGACAAGCTCCATGAATGCTCAACCCACACAGCCTAAGGCCAGAGCATCCAAAAACCAATCTCCTACCTAAGGCTGGCAAATCCAAATGCCTTGAGCAGCCTTGGTTCAGGAGATCCTACTGAACTTGGCAACCAAACATCCAGGTGTTAACATGTTACCCAACAAGGAAACACTGGGGCAGGAACATCAGGTAGTTGTGGTACCTCCTACCCAGGAGAATGAGACCCACTAAGAAAAGCCCAGTGACAGGATAAGGGGCACTGGGCACAAACTGGAACACAGCAGGTTCCACTTAAACATAGCAAAGATTTTTTCCCTGTGAGGGTCCCTAAGCCCTAGCCCTGGGCTCCTCAGAGTGGTTGTACAGTCTCTGCTTTGTTCCTTCCCTCTGCCCATCTGCAACTGTTCCTTGGGATCTGCTCCAGGGGATCCTGCTCTGGCAGAGTATTAGACTAGACATTCTCCAGAGGTCACCTCCAACCCCACCAGTCTGTGACTCTGTGAAAGCCCAAGTGACCCTAAAGACAGTGCTCAAGTTCCTTGGCTGGGTAACAGAACCACCTACAACACCAGGGAACTGGTCCTGTGTTCCACATGGCCGTATTTCCAGCATGGTCAGTCTACACTTCATCAATAACCAAAGGATTTGGGGTGAAGGATTTTGGGTCCTTTATCTTACATAAAGAAATATAACCATTGGGCTCCTTTGTTCCCAGGTCAGCAGCAGGATCCAACAGGATCCATCACCAAGCCCCAGCCTGTCCAAGCCCAGTGAAGGCACAGGAGTCTGAAGGAGCTCACTGTGCCCTTGATGCCAGCATGGCCCTTGGGTTGGTAGCAAAGAGAAAGGGAAAGAACCAGTGGTATCTCAGCTCTGCAGCAGGAAGGAATTGCTCAGTAGTACTTGCTGTACTACCAGCTTCCACCTCAGTGGGGTACTCCTATTTCTGGTCCTTCCTCCCCCCCACCCCCCCAATCTCAAAGCTCCAGGGGTCTTGGGAGAGATGAGACACTCAGAACAACGCTGAGCCTCAGGAAAGAGCAAATTTCACCAGGCAGGCTTCCCCCATCACTTAAGACATCTTCAGAAAACACAAATCAGTGTTTCTCTGGGGAGGCGGGTTTGTGGCTGGAAGGCTGTACGAGATGCTTCTTGACACTGCAAGGGAGAGAGGATGCTCTGCCAATTCCTGCCCAGCTTGGGGACGGGGGACAGCAGCAGAGGGCGGGTGAGCTCTATGCCAAGCCTGAGGGGCAGAAACCCAGAGGAGACGGATGCTCTGCAGTTCTCATGAAACCCTCCCCTTTCCGTCTGCAGCAAAGGGCGGCCCAGGGCACCAAAGAGACCAAAAAGCCACAAAATCCCACCCCGTCAGCTTCTCTCCCCTCATCAGGACAGAGATAACTCAGGCAAAATTTCCATTAACCAGCCAATGCATGTAGCAGTGTTTCCCAGCCAGGGCTCCTCGTGGCTAAATAACAGTCTTTATCCCCCAATTTCCCTTCATCATTTGTCATCTTCTTTCAAATCAACTCAGTATTTCCTGAATCCTCAACTACTAACAGGCTAAAAAAAAACCCCAAAAAGCCCAAGGAGGAAAGTGTTTATGATTCACTAGAAAACTGGTTAATGTTTCCCTCCCTTCTCCCTTCCCTCAACTTTCCACCCTGGACAAGCATGGGGAGGGAACCCAGTCAGCAAGAAGGCAGATGGACCACAGTGCAGGGAACAAAGAAACACAGAGCATCAAGATCTCCAGGAGATGAATTTCCTATTCCCCTATCCCACCTCACATTCAGCTAAGCTCAGCTCTGCACTAAAGGTCCAGTGCCAGGACCTTCCCCAAAGTACAAGGCCAGGAAAGCAGCCAGAGATCAGGATTCTGGAGCATCCTCCATGCAGAACAAGCAGCAAACCCTGCCCCCAGCAGAGCCCTTTAAGCTGACATGCACAGCAGTCCTTCAAGCTCAGAGGGTCTTCCCCTGACAGCAGGGACAGCGTGGGTGAGCAGGGCATGGCCCCACTCAGGGTTGAAGGTAACCACACCTGTACCACCACACTACACAGCACCTCCAGTGCAGGTGGAGACCTTCAGCAGCTCCTCCAGAAGACAACCTGACCCGAGCCATGGCCTAGAGGCAGCAGTGCTGCTGCTTATCTCCTGAGAGGGGGCTTACCCTGCAGTCCCCAAAGCAAAACAGAGAGAAATGGGTTATTTTTGTATGCCCCCCCACCGCTTCAACACTTCTCCCCCCACTAGGTTCCCTTCCCTCCCTTTGCTTTCTAAAGGGATAAATCATGTAAGGGTGAGTCACGGGCAACCCGAAAGCAAAGCAGAAATGGCTGCAGAGTAGGGAAAAAACAGAGAAAAAAATAAGTGAAATAAAAAATGAGGAGAGAGGGAGAGGTTTTAAAGAGAGACAAGACTGGGGAAAAAGCAACGGCAGCACAAGAGAAGGGGAAGGGGGGGGAATTCCTCTGGAAATCATTAATACTCCAGGAACCTTCAGGACTAAACCTGAATACAGACACTTAAGCTCTCAGCTCTGCCATTAACGCTAGGGCCTAAATTATTGATCTTTTGCCTTTATCAGCATAACAGTCACGTCCCGGTATCAAGATCTAACTACACTGCGGTCCCTGTGCTGCAGCCACTGAAATAATTAGGAGAAATTCTCATTAAAGGAGAGTGAAAGGTTCAGAGATGGAGACAGAGAAAAGGGTCTGGAAGGGTGTTTAATGTCTTCCACAGGGTCGAGAGAGCGCTCTGATCAAATCCCCGCACAGGGCTGGGGGATGACAGCTCATCAAAAGGAGAAGTCCAGAGCCCAGGCTGGGCTGCGCTGTACCAGCACCCGCCCTCAGCCAGGGATAAAGGGCAGAGGGGAAATCGCATCAAAAATTAATAAAAAGGAGGGGGAAATTTAAAATTAATAATGGAAGGGCCTCTGTGGGCTGGGCTGGAGTCTAAACAATTCAGCCTGGGGACAGAGAAGGGGTGCAGGGAGAGGAGGTGGGGAGAAGAGAGCCAGAGCGGGAAGGAAGGAGCCCAGGCTGCTCCCCAGGGCACACGGCCATGGCTTTCGCTATCGATTCCACTGCGGGAGGACTGCACCGCGCGGGACGCCGAGAGGAAACCGCAGAATGAAAAGAGAGAGCTGTGAAACCAAAGCAAAACACAAGTGAAACTGAAGCAAAACCATGTGTGTGGCCGAGAGGACAGAGGGAAGAAGCCCAGACTGGTGGCGACAGTGGTCGCGGCCCAAAATGCTGTGGAAAAGATGAAAAAAAATTGATTTCTAAAGAAGGGAGAGGGGGAAATGCAACCCAGCAGCCTGAGACCCCGTTTCACAAAACCCGGGGCGGGGGGAAAAAAGGAGAAATAAGGATCCCAGTCTGGTGGGCAGCACGGAGAAGTGGCTGGAGGTTTCAGGGCGGCCAGGGAGGGGGTGATGGTGAGATAAAGCAAGTGACAGCCAGGGAGGGAGAAGGATGAGGATGGATGTGAGGAGCCTGTTCCCTCCCCCCGCACACAAAGTTTCCCTATATTTAATGTCAGCGCACTGTAATTTAAAAGAAAAATTCCATTTCACTCGGCTAATCAGAATGGTTAGAGAAGACCATTACCACAAACACTGGGAACATCTGAAATTGATTATTTTTTACTCGGCGCAGTTAATGAAATCCTCCAGCAGCCACGGGTGAGTGTGGCAGAGGGGTCCGTGCTTAGCGCCGGGGCTGGGGAGGGGGACGTCGCACTGCCGCCGACCTCTGCGCCCAGGGGAAGAGGCACAGGGGCTGCCGGAGCCACCGGGCTGGGCTCTCTGCCCACCATTTTGTGAAGGCTGGAAATATTTAGCATGGGCGGCACATCCCGTATGGAGCACCACATCATTAAATGTCTTGGGCTGGTGCGGCGGGGAAGAGAAATGCAGGATGTCACTGCCTGATAGGGAGAAGACTCAGAGGTTATTTATTAGCGGACACTTACCACAAACTGCATCTTCTCCATTTGCATTCGATGCGCTGCAGCCAGGAAAAGGCAGGTGGGATGGAGGGAGCAGCACCCACACCTTTCTCTGGCTCTGCCCTCCTGTCCCCTGTCGACCTCAGCCTCTCAAGAGCCTCCCTACGCCTTTCCAGTCCTACCAGAACCACTAACCTATCTGTTTGGCATGACCCAGTCACACTAACTCTCTCAAAGAAGCTGTGAGGCTCTCCACTGATGTTGTCCATTACCGAGGTCCAAGCCAACAAGCTCCAAGACACTAAGGCCTGGGGTCCAGCTGCCATGCCTGGGGTCCTCCCAAGGACCCCAGAGCTCTACAATGGTCCTTCAGCCACTGATGCAAGATACATCCCTTTTGTGAGACCATCTGGAGCAACACAGCAAAGAGCCTGTAGGACGCCTGGACACTCAAGGCCATCACGACTGGGTACGACAAGCACTATGAGGGCAGCCCAACCCATCCCAGGTTCCAACACAGAAACATGCGAGAGACCACTCTCCCCTTCATCCTGTGGCCACAGCCACTCCCCCAGCTCCGAAAAGTGGCCGAGTGTAATTACGCAGAAAGCTCCTCTGGAGCTATATCAATAAGACAGACGTCTGTTGTATCATTCTCTCTCAGTAAGGCATTTCTTCTCCCCAATTGCTCATATAGAATCATAGCCTAATAGCATGCTATTAACATAATTGCCAACACAACTAGTGTTCCGTGTCTCACAGCCATTTGCTTATTTTGCCATAAAGAATATCAAAAAACAGCCCCAAAACCCGCAGCCAGGCTGCATGGCCAAGGGGACCAGACCTGACCTGGTTTCAGGTCCTGGCTGCAAGAGGAGCAACAACGGCAGCACCGGCTCCAGCTGTGGACCCCAGCACCGGCAGCCGAGCTCCGACTGGGCTCCCGAGCAGACGTGTGCGAAGATCTAAACGGATTCTGCCAGGCGAAATGAAATTCCCATTATTTTTAATTAATCCTTAATTAAAATATATTACTCCGCAGATTCCGCAAATCTCTCTTAATATGCAAATGCGGCCCATTCAAGGATATTTACATATCATTAATTAAAACGGCACATTCTTTCAGTCTAACAAGCTGGGAGCCGTGGTTGTTGCCACACTGGCAAGAAAGCTCAGCCCGGCACTGCCAGATTCAGCTGGAAAAAGATGTTGAGTGTCATGGCAGGGGTGGGGGAGCATGGGATGGCTCTCAAAGCTCTCGCCCATCATTAGTTGAGGAAAGAAGTTTCGAGATCCCAATCCAGAAGAGAAGAGTGTGGCCAGTGTGGTGGATGGGGATGTCCAAAGTGCCAGCAGCATCCTAGGTGGAAGGATGAGTTTCAGCAGAGCCTTGAGCACAGTCCAGGCTCTGACTGCAGGGTTAGTGCTCACCTACACACATGGGGATGTTCGAGCTCAGCTGCTTCTCCATGGCCTTCACCACCAGGACCACCATGCTGTCCCACCAAGAACTGCCACCAGGGAGTACTCCCACTCTCCATTTGCCTCAAATTCGCAGCATGGAGATGTCTCTGCTTCAAGACATATCACCTGAAACAACTGAGCTCCTACTCCAAATTCGCTCTGGGCTGCTCCTCATTGAGTGAGATAAGCCAGCCCATCAGAACCATCACAACCAAGACAAGCCAGCCCCACAGGCTTTCAGTGGGATGAAAGAACAGAGGTAGAATCATAGAATCATTAGGGATTGGAAGGGACCCCGAAAGATCATCTAGTCCAATCCCCCTGCCACAGCAGGATCACTTCACTGGAGAAGTTATGCAATCAGAAAGAACAGTGCTGAAAGAACAGTGAGCTGGCTTGAGGGAAGAAAGCTTTCTGTTACCCCTAATTTCCTCCTCCATGGCTCTCCAAGATGAGTCTAGACCTCTGTCCCCAAGTGATAATGGACAGGCTTTTTGGGCAGCATCACAAACATGGACACTAGCACCCAACAAGCTCTGCATCCAGAATTCACAGAACCTCTGGAAAAGATCTGGTCCAACATCCCTGTTTCTGTGATAGAACAGATGCCACAGGAACAATCTGGGTGCGGTGTGAATGTCTCCACAGCAGAGACTCCACAACCATTCTGGGCAGCCTGGGCCAGGAGTCTGGGACTGTCACAGTAAAAAGTTTTTCCTTACATTTAGATGGACCCTCCTGTGTTCATGAGGTCCTGCTCCAACCACGTGTCCTGTGGAGTCTGATGTGCAAGAATCACAGTGTGAGACAGCAGAGGTTAACTACTACTCCAGCACTGGTGTAACAGCTGCAGAGAAGCTTCACGTTTTAGTGCTCCGGGGAGGTTCATCTGGTCACTGAGCGCTGGCACCAGTCAGGCACCAAGCCATCACCCAAAAGACATCAAGCAGCCAAAACCCAGCGAACAGCTCCTTCCCAGAAGAGAAAGGCCATCACCAAGCACCACTGTCTGTTCATGACTCCACTGATGCCTTAAAGGCTGGCCAGGCCTGATCTCCAGGATCTCCCATCACAACCTGGATGTACTGCTCTGATAAACCTGGAGTTTTTCAGCCTGCAGGACCGATCTCCATGACTAACAATGACAGCTCCACTCTCATTGTCTCACTACTGTCACTGCCTTCTCCTGGACAGAGCAGACAGCAGAAATTCAGCCAGCAGCTTCTCATGCAGGACTGACAGATATTCTCAACAGCAATTAATAAGCCTATGTCCTTCTTGAGCGCTTTTTAGCGGAGGACTTCAGAGTGCTTGAATGAACTTGTCTCCAGCATCCTCCAGTGCAGGAGCAAATGTGTGTCAATCTCTGCCCAGATGCACTGAGCCAAAGCATGGGGAGGCCTGTCCCCAACACATGAGGAAGAAGCTTCACACATGGAGCAAAACAAAGTCTATCCAAATGGGTGAGGGATGTGCTGAGCATCACTGGGTCTATTGCTGCTTGCTGCAGGGACGGACACCAGCAAAGGGACACCTTTTGCTTGTCCTTTTTTGCTCTTCCCCAGCAACTGCCACAAGGTTTTGGAAACAAGGGCAGCCCAGATGGGTGAACCTTCAGCCTGGCCTAGCATAACCATCCTGAAACACCCAGAGTACCCACATCACACGGGTACTTGTCACACAACACCTTTGTGCTCTCCCAATAGAAGGGGCTGTTGATGTCAGATGAATGTTTGATCACCCACATGTTCAGAGGAGGAGACAGCTGCACCATTACCCAGCAACTGAGAGGACACCATCAAGATCAAGATGACTTGGCTGCATTTTGATACCTCCTGTGGTCAGGAAAAGCATCACTGTTTCCATGTATGAGGTTCACACTCAGACTGAGTCCATTCTAGGCCAGATTCACCCCTCTGTGCTGCACAGGTAGTTGTTGCTGCTTCCAGCAGGTGGAATCTTTAACCAGACAGGGATCAGAGAGGATGCCTGCTTTGCTTTTCTCAGGACAGTGTAGGGAAAACATTTCTCATTTATCACAGACCGACTCTTCAGCAAGCTTTCACATTACTTGACTCCACCTGAGATCATCGGTGCCATACCTATCCAGGAGCTCACCAAGGCCCATGTGCAACACAGCAGCTGGTAAACAAGGGGATGCTGGAGAGGCCTTTCCTGCCTCTGCAGCATCTTTGATTCCAAGCCCTTCTCAATAAACAAAACGGGTCAGGAAAGGGGGGAGTGTCTGAGCTGGGCTTGAAACACCTGTTCAACCTCTGTGCCACCCTGCCAAGGAAGTAACCAGGAACTGCAGACAAAACTCACCAGGACTGCCTTCCTCATCTGCAGCCAGGCAGTTCTGGAGCTCCTCCATGAGCCCTCAGCAGCACCCCATGGTTTCAGGAGCCACCCACACCAGTTGGCTTTCACTTGTCTTCCAGAAAAGCCTCAAAGTCCCCCAAAATCCTCTCAGCCAAGAGCATGTGGACGCTGAGTGGACCAGCACACCACAAGGCATCGAAAGGTTGACAAATTCTGCCAGTTAATACTGTCCCAGCATCTCTTGTAACTGAGAGGTGTCCACACCTTGGTGGTCTTGGCCCAGGGCCACCAAGGTGATTAAATCACACCTCCCTCACTCTCTTTGCAGTTCCAATTGCACGTGAAATTGCTTCTCGCCTCCTGGCGCATCCAGCTGCATCCTGGTCACCTGCACAGGGTTAAAAGCCATCACTGTAGGCCACAGGCTCACAGCCTGAGCTGGTCCACTCAAACAGCCCCATCTTGTTCTATGCTCAGTCATCCAGGGAGCTGTGAGGAGGAAGGGATAACCACATTTAGCTTCTCCTTTCCCTATGTCTTCCCCCTTTTTCCTTCACAGTGTAGGTGGCGGAGCTGGTCTGGGGTGATCTGTTCCTCCGGCTCAGGGACAGGGAAGAGTTTACCCAGGAACCTCTGTCCTATGCAGAAGGACAGGGACCTGTCTCCTGTCTCACCACACATTCCATTCTCAGCAAACAAGGCAAAGTGAAAATGAATGTCACAGACCATCATATATTCATATCCCAGCGAGACCTGCATGTCACCAGAGGGATTCCAGGGTGACTTTGTCAGCCAGGCTGGTGTTCTCCAAGCCAAATGCTCCCAGAAGCATCTACCAGCATCCCCAAGAAATCAAACCTGGGATGCAAAACAGCTTCCCAGCACTGTAGATCCCCATTGCCCTTGGGCTCCTGCTCTGCTCCTCTGTCTCCAGCAGACACGGGGCACCTCTTGAGAGCTTGGTACAGCCTTTGGGCACCCCAAGTCAATGTAAACAGTCACTGGTGGAGGTTGCTCTCCCTCCCTTTCTTCTTCCCCACACACTCTGCCATGGCACTAATCCCACATTAATATGCTCACCACAGCTGAAGCAGCCAACGTAATGAAAAAGCCCATCCACAAGGAGATAATTATATTACAAAACTATTTTAAACCACTGAGAGGCAAGACGGAAGGGGCAGGGGGGTGCTGGGGTCAAGCTGCTGTCACTCTGGTTGTTCTGCCATAATCTGGCCACCCCTTGGGAACCCCCAAGCCTCCTGCCTCAAGGGCTGGGCAAACCTGGGGTGAGAAACGTTGAGGAAAAGCAAAATGCGGCCCAGAAGAGCCTGGCCTTGAAGCCAGCAGGGCTTCTGGTGCCCCAGCTCTTGGGACGCATGGCAAGTTGTTGCAAACTCAGCAGCTCCCAGAGATGAGGGATGACAACTTTCCTCCAAAACCGTTGCAAAGCTCAACCCCAGTTTGAGGACACAACCCAAGAGGGTGACTAGGAGCTGGGAAACCACCAGATGGTTTTAAAAACGGCACTTTCACACCCACCGCTGTCTCCCGCGTGGCCACACAGCACAGACAACACTGAGCAAGGGCAGAGGATGCCACAATGTGCTCTGCAGAGAGGGCAAAAACAAGGGGACATCCCTCTTCCCGCTCCTGCAGAAGAGGAGTCACGGCTACAGACAAAGTCACCACCTCCAGCGTGACAACACATCCAGCCGCAGAGAGGAATCCCAGCTGCAGAGGAACGAGCTCAAAAGGAAAAAAAAGCTGGGAGAAGGGGAAACCCTAGAACCAAAGGAACCCATACAACATACGTCCTTCCCCCTGCCTCCCCTCCTCCTTTCGCGCCTTGTTCTCTCTCCTTTCCCCGGCCGGTTTAATTTGACACCTTGAGCTTTGGTAACGAGGTGGGGAGAGAAGAGCCACAGCGGAATTCATTAGGCTGAGCACTGCAGGGCCTGCTCTCGGCACGCTAATGACATCGGAGGATAGGGAAACGAGACAGCCGCCACGCCGGATGAAATAAACATGAGCACTGTCAGCCCTGACAGCCAAAGGGACAAAATAAGGCAGGTAGAGACCTTTCCCCAGCCGCGCAATGCGAAGCGACAGCTTCCAAAGCCCCCTGCCCGCGTACCCCCTCAGCCTGCCGCTTGGCAAGGGGAGGGTGGCTGACAAAGGGATGGAGAAAAGAAAAGTGGAGATTAAACCTCCTTTCCCGTGATTAAACCACCTTTCCACGGGTGCTCACACTCCTTCAGGTCCCTTCCACAGCAGGAGGAACCAATGTGAGTTCCTTCTACCTGGCCCAACCAATGCCATGCCAAGCTCCCCCAGGGTGTGGGTGTGAGGGATGATGCCTTTGCCTGCGGTACACCTCTCCCTCCCCAGACAGCACAGGGAAGGGGAAGCAGGGTGAGACAAGCACTGCACAAGCCCCCAGGTCACGCCAGCGCCACAGGGTTGATGGACATCACTGGTGTCTGTGAGCAGGCACAGAGGGTGCTCCTGGGATGTCACGGTGCTGTACGAACGCAGTATCACGGCACTGGCACAACGTCTACCACCACTCACCCTCAGCTTTGATTCTGGCAACACCCAGCAGCACCTTACTTTGCTCACTCGCAGACCTTAATCCCAAGTCCATAAGCAGCCAGGTATGTCACTGTACTATAGGGGAAGGGACCTCCAAAGGCCTTCTAGTCCAACCCACCTACACCAAGCAGGGCCATCACTCACCAGACTAGATTGCCCAGAGCCCCATTCAGCCTGACCTCAAATTTCTCCAGGGACAGGGCTTCCACCACACCTCTAAGCAGCCTGTTCCAGGGATCCACCACCCTCAGATTAAAGAACTTTTTCCTCATGTCCAGCCTAGATCTACCCTTGTCCAGCCCAACTGAGACATAACGTGGGTTACAAAGGGCAGAAGGTTCAAGAAGAAAGTGCTTGTTTACACCAGCCCACCAGTTCTGATGCTGAAATGCAGGGACACCAGGGAAGGGAAGACCAGAGTGGACTTCCCTTGCAAGACCTGGACCTGCAGGACCTCAGGTGATACTGAGGTTTTCCATTGTGAGAGCACAGCTGCAGAACCACTGCCCACCAGCAAGAAACTGGAGTCCAGCTGCCCAGCACAGGCTCTGCTCCATTTCCAAACACCATCCTCACCCAGTAACTGGTCCCTCTCCTCAAGGTACCCTTCAGGAGGATGAGGCTGTCTGTAACAGCAGGGCTGCTCCACACTGCACAGGAGGACTGTGGAAGTAGACACCACTCTGCAGTGGAGAAGGAACAGCCACGTGAGCTTCAAGAAACCAGACCTCAGGGAGGACAGGGTCAATGACCTGCCCAGCCCAGCATTAATTCTGCCTGATGCCAGACTGAGCTCAAGGCCCAGCACAGCAGCCCCTTTGTGCCTCACTCTGCCCATCACCTCTCCAGTTCACCAGATGGTGCAACAGTCAGGTCAGACCTTCCTTCCAGTCCCCAGATGCTTCACAAGATGAAATGCTTCTCAATCCCTGGGTTACTCCAGAACACTGACATGCCCTGTCCCACCATGAAGAGAAGAGACTTCTTCCCACACACACCAATGCACAGCACAAGAGCTCCTCTGCCTGATGTCAGACAGATAACTTGGGTGGACAGATGCTCTTTTCCCATCAGGAATCTGAAATCTCTGCTTTGGTTTGGGGACAAGTTTTTTTCTGGCTGGGCAGAGTTTCCAGAAGGCTCTTTTACAGCATCTTCACTCCAGCACTTTCAGTGCTCCCAGTTGTTGGCTCTGCTCCCAGGACACAGCAGCATGCAGGAGGGAAGGGCACACAAGGGATAAAAAGGCAAACTCCTGAAGCACAAGAGCCCTGCACACAACTCATAGATGGCCCCCTGACCTGCACCCTGTCTGGGCAAGTCACACATATGCATCCATCCTGTTTTCCCAACCAACTAAGCCAGCCCAATCCTCAACTGGCTCCTTTCTGCTCTTGTTCTGGGCAAAGCCTGGCACTCAGTGACAGACACACTGCTGGGTTTGCTCCATCTTCACCACCCTGATTGTCATCCCAGCCAAGAACCCCACACGTTGATGGGAATATGGGACCCATCATATGGTTTAAATGACCCAGGGCTGTTTTCCAAAGTCCACTCAAAGGCCAGGAACACTTCCAGGCTCAGCCCTTCACTCTGTGCTCCATCCTCTGCTTTTATTCCCTCCCTCACTCCCCCAAGCATCCCGTGAAAGCGAATGGCAATTGAGTTGGTAAGTCCCTATTCATCAAGGAAATTAATTCCTTATGCATAATTCATTTCTTTTGTCAACTTTTTTTTTCCCCTAAATGCTCCCGAATGCATCAGGAGTGGAAGCAGCAGAATGGGAACACAAGAAGCTAAGAGAAGGAAGAAACAGCCTCGCCATAAGCTGACCAGCCTATGCTGAGCACCAGCTCATCGCTCCAAGTCCTGCTTATGAGGTGTCCCCACGAGATGTCCGAGCAGGAGGGAGACCATCATGAAGTTGGAGCTACCAATAAGCAGTGAGTTTGCTGGTGGGACAGAGAGGACTTGTGAGATGAAAGACTGTGTTACATCTATGTTGTTGCCTATGCCCAGAGGTAGTTGAGATGTGGAGGTCTCACTGTAGTTCAGCAGCATCTCAAGTGACAACTGAGAGCCAAAAGATGACCCACTGCTGGTGTGGAGCAGGGCACCAGGGTGCTGAGAAGATCAAAGATGGGGGAGCTCCAATGGTGTGAAGTCACAGCACTCTGGTTCCTGAACCAATGCGAAAAGCAGCCTCTTATCAGACTTTCTGTCCTCCTCTTAGCACCTTCCAGAAAGATAAAGTCAGTTGCAAGAGGAAGAGTTGATTGGAGATGAGCCAGGCCTGCAACTGGAGAAGACTCTGAACTCCCAGTTGCCCCCAGTGTCAGGATGGGCCCATGTTACAAGCAATGTCAGATCTTTTATTCCCACGCTGCTTTCATGGCACAGCTAGAACTCTCTGCCAGCTCCACCTTGCTCTGTTCCCAAGTGAGGAGACCCCACTATCGGCACAGCCCTGCTCAGACACCATCAGTGAAACTCAGACTGGAAGTGCCAGGGCCATGTGCAACACAGTAGCCCCAGCAAAACACCACTGGTCCCAGCAGGGTCAGGTACCACAGCAGCTTAGATTACACAGCTCGGTTTACCACTGACCTGTTGACATTTACACTCGCACGCAGCCAGCCAACCGCCTCCAGATACCAGACCAAAAAAGACCATGGCGCCTAGCCCACACTGCTAATCCCCAAACTTGAGGAGAAGTTCACACACAGCACTCACCCACGCACTGGCACTTCCCACCCTGGAAGCTGGGGAACCCCATATAAATAAACCTTAATTGCTGCTGCTCTGACGTGGCACATGCAGGCACAACCAACAGCAAAGCCCTGGGATTTCCTGACTTCTCCAAGGACTGGACCCACCAACTGATGGATCTTCAACCAAAGTCAAGAGGACCATGGTTGGCCTTACCTGCAAACCAGCACCTGTCAGGACTGAGTTTCCCCCTGTGCTAGGGAGGCGAAGGGGTTTGTTTAGTGGAGTTGAATTCATCTGCTACTTCTGCGCTTGTGACTCACAGCGGCACTGAAAGGGGAAAATTAGGTGATGTGCTGACATGCCACCACCATCTCTGGCTCTCCACAGAGAGGGCTTCATCCCACCCCAGCCCACAGAGCAAAAGGCAGCGGTTCGTGCTGTTCTCTGTACTAAATTTGGACAGTAAGTAACAGAACCTTGTCACGGGGGTACAGAGAGCGTTTGCAACGCCCCATTTAACTGCGCTGTACTCCTAGCCACGGGCTTCATCAGCATATTTCAGCAGCGCCTTGATGGATGAAGATAGATGGGAGAACATCATCCTTGGTGAAATCACTGTTTTATCAAGGTTAAACCATCCTCACGCTGCACCACCTCCCTTTGTTGCTTCGTTTCCAATCACAAAATTAGCGGCAGACATAACGTGCGTTTGCACAGACCCCTTTTCCTCCCTCAGCTTTCCTGTCTGCGAGGTGGGGAGGGAGGAAAAGCCTGGGGAGACTTCTTCCCATCTCCATGCCTAAGCCTCTCCAGCTCCATGGGCTCTGGGAACCCAAGAAAACCCAAAAACCACCCTAATTTCATGAATTTGCCTCTGTCAGCGAAAGCACAGCTACACAGAATGAATCACAAGAACAGCTCAGGCTGTAAGGGACCTCAGAGATCATCCACATTTTCCACCAGGACTCTCCATCAGCTCCCACTAAAGTCAGAGGACCACCAGGCCTCCTTCTTCCACCCTGGCACATCACATCTGCCAGCACATGGGCTGAAAGCTAAAGCCACGGTGAGCAGAGATCAAGAAAAAAAAGCAGGAGACAGGTAGGCTTTTGGAGGAGCCAGATGGCCTCATGGCAAAGGTACCAAGGGGAATGTGATGCAGAAGGGTGTCAGCAGCACAACAAATGAACTTTCTCCATTGTGAGCCTGGCTGGATGTGGGTGGGAATGCCTGGGCAATTCGAGGAAAAGGGTCCTGGAGCTGGGGAAGGAGGGGAAAGGCTTTTATCTCCAGGTCAGGAGTTCAGCCCCAGCCCAGGTCAGCAGCAACAGAAAGCTGTTGCCTTCTGACACTTCTCCAGCAGCCAGCTGGGCAAGTTGATGGATGTCCCTGCAGTTCCCAGCTCCAGCACTTCGCAATCCCCACCCGGCAGGCTGGGTGCATCTCCTTCCAGCTGCTCCCAAGAGTTGTCCCCTCCAGACTCAGGGGACATGGCCAACAGCAGCTGTGCTGGGCCACCAGGCAGAGTCAGATCCCCCAGTAAATCCTAAGAACAATTAACAGTTCTATCAGACCCCTTCAAAAGAGTCCCTCTGCCAAGGAAGGCTTGTTCCCAAAACAGAGAAATAGGTTGCTCTGAGCACCAACCCCAACGGGGTGATCGCCCTGAATCATTCATTTTACAAAGATCAGCCAGTGTACAAAGACAATGGAGGAAACTTCACACAGGGCCAACAAGACCCTGATGTGTCTTAGGATAGAATCATCATACAAGGGGCCCTTGTGATTTCAGAGCACCCACCCCATTGGAAACCCTATATCACAGCCTCCCAAGCCACTTTGACCCAGATTTTGGAGACCTTTTGGGGCTGAGTCACCCCCTGCCCAGTAGCAAGGCCCCAGCAGAAGAGAGAGCACCTGTCATCCCCGTGGCTGTATGCCAGGCACTCACTGGAGCAACATGATCCTGGTGCCTTGAGAATATATGAGGCCAGACAACCAAGGTGGGCAACAGGCAGCTTTTAAACAGTCAGCAGGAACCCTCTCTGTAGCCCATGGCTCCTTAATACCTTTTAAAAGATATCTGTACCCCCTTTATAGCACTGTCTGCCTCCACGGGGCGTGATTAAGTTACAAGAGTATCTCCGGGCCCAGGGCCAGCTGCCATGTTGTGTGGTCCCCATTAAACACAGATGGGTTGGACTGCCTCCTGTGGGGAGACCTGCTCCAGCTGTGGCTTTGCATCCCCATCACGAAGAAGTCAGCCTTGGCAACTGGGTTCTCTGTCTAGTCTGTCACTCGTCACCTACGTGTTGTATATGGGCCCTTGGCAACTCTCAACCAAGGCTCAGCAGTGTTTTGCACCCAATGAAGGGGGTAAGATGGCTTGCCAGGTCATTTGCTTTGCAGCTGGGGAAACTAAGGCACAGGCAACCCTGGAGGATAAGCTCAGGCTCAGGAAATACAGTACTAAGCAGCCCAGCTTCTGCACAACCAACCACCCCCCTTTCCCTCTCCACTCTACCCCAGCTCCTCCTGCATCTCCTCTGGACCAGCTCCAGACACAGGCGGCCCAGTGGGTCAGGTCCACAGGGGCTGCCAGCCCTCCCCTCCTCCTCCAGTGAGATCTCTGCTTTGCTCTTTCACTAGCAGGGAAAAACATCCCTGATATGCAGCTGAGCAGCCAACTGACCCTGGCAGGCAGTGACCCAGGAGAAGGTCACTTACTGGGTCCTGCTGTGCTATCTGCTGCCTTCAAAGTCACCTCGGCAGCCGGGGGGGGGCCTGGGTATGTGCACACACAGACACCCACAAACTCTCCGTAAGAGGTGGTTGGTCTCACACCTCAGCACCTTCAAGGGATGCTTCCCCAGGCCACCAGCACCCAGGTGCCAGTGAAAGCAGGGCGAACCCTGACATGGTTCCCTCATCTCCTCCCAGCTCCTGCCACCCCCTTCCCAGTGCCAGTAGCCACCATCCCCAGCCAGGTGGGGCAGCTGCTTGGAACGGGATGCTGACAGGGACATTTTCCCTGAGCTGAGCATGCAGTGGTTGGCTCACACTGCAAAGCACTGCTGTGGTTTATAGCCCTAATAAAAACATTTATATAGAAACTGCCTGTTCCTATGCATATAAGGCCAGTGCCTTTGGACTTGGGCAGGCCCCAACACCATATTCAGGCACAGGGAAGAACTTCCCAGTGAGCTGAGCACATCCAAAGCTGGACAGAAACCAGCTAGCATCTCAGAAAACCTCTCCAAGAGCTATATATGGATTCTGATGCCCAGTCCCAGTTCTCCCTGGGAGAAGGGGCCAGGAGAGCTGTGCTGACCAGCACTCCTGAGACATGGCTACAGAAACACAGCACTAGAAACTAAAGAAAGCATTTCCAGCAGCAAAAAGAGAAGGAAAAGACTGAGGTCTCCTTTACCCCATTCCCAGGACAATGAGTTAAATGAAAACATGGATTAAACAGTTTCTGCTTTATCTGTAACCACCATCAAAGGTGGCTTTCTGCACCATCAATGTGTCACTGGAAAGCAAAGCTCTCAGTACCTGCACTGCAGATCAAGCCTAACATGAGACAACCGGCTCATCTCCTCTAACCCTCTCATTCTGCAAGGATCCAAATCCAAGCTCGATAGACAGGACCAGCTCCCTTTTACCCATTTCATACTGGTTGCCTCTGAATCTCCTTGGGTATCCCACCAGGGGGAGTGGAAACATCTCTCAGTTGCTATTTCATACACTGCTACCGCCAAGGAGGTGCCTTCTTCCCCAGGACATGAACAAAGCTCTCCCTCCCCTCCCACTGTCATCCCTACTCAGCACAAAGCCATCCCCAAGAGAAATCTTCCCCCATCCTCCAAGTAATAACCAGATTGTTCCAGACCCCAAACTTCTCCACCGGCCCAGACCTGTGCTGGTGGTCACCACGGGGCAGGTGGGCAGCTGTCAAAAGCAAGGATACAGCAAAGCTTTGCTGAACCAGGGCTCATCTGTTTCCAAGACTCAGACCTGTGGACTTTGGTTCCTGGAGACAACTAAGAGAAATAAATCTAGTTGCTTTAGCCCCAGCACTGGAGAGGGAACAGTTTTCCTCAGTGGTAACAGAGGTGCTTTTCCTCACATACAGATGAGCTGACGGCCAGGCAGAACACTATACTAGCCACCCAATATTAATTACAGCACTTCTACAGCTCTTCCCATCTTCCCACTCCTTTCCAAAGAGCATCAATTCCTGTGCATGTTACCTCCTTTTCAAAATCCTCCCTCAGGAGCTGGCAAAGCCCCTGGGCCTGGAGCAGCATGGAGCAAGCAGTCCCCACCCAGCCTTGTGCTCCCCGGCGCCTTTGCTCAAGACCATTGTTCGGAGCTGGAACGGGAGCCTGGCTAATTTACGAGTCAGCAAAAGGGCCAAGACTCTGCAACAAAGTCTGTCCCTGGCCACTGTCCCACAGACTGGGACTCAGTGCTTGTCCTCCTATCCCTCAGGGCTGCTGGCTCTTCAGCATCTCTGCCTCACCTCTTTCCTGAGCTGGAGAATTTCTCCTGCCATTAAAATTAACAAGGTGGGTTTGCAGAGATAAGCTGCTATGAGGTCCCTCCTGCTCCTGGAGTTTGGCAATGGTTTTAAATGGAGATGCAAAGCTATACCAAGCATCATTTACTTTACTGCTGAGTAGTGAGTGAGGAGCAGGGAGGGAGCTGGGTGCTCCTCTCCCACTACAGCACAGAGCGCCCGGCACATGCAGATGCTGCCTGTGGTTCTCCTCTGCTCAGGTCCGGCAGCACTCACTGTGCCAAGAGCTACAGCCTGGAAAATGGCACTTGTGCTAAAGTGCCTGCATTAATCAAATCTTCATTCACAGCAGCAGAGAGAAAGGCAGAGGGATCTCACCAGCTCCCAAGCCCAACCTTCAGTCCAGTCAGGCTGGGAAACTCTTGTACTCTGCTGGCCAGCAACCTCTCCATGATGCAACGGAGGCCACGAGAGCAGAAAAGGGCAACAAAAGCCTCCGTGTCACAGCTCTCACAGAGCTAAGTGTTCCCAGCAAGAAAGAAGAAACTACAACTCTCCAAACTAGATTTAGCATCACAGTCAAAAAAGGGCCCATGGCAGCAGAGGGCCATGGGATTCCCAGCAAAATCACTGAGATGTGCTTTGACCTCAGAGACCAACTGTGACTTCCTACCTGGATGCCATCCCTAGGACTGCAGCATACTGTGGAAGCACCATTAGAAATAGCAGCAAGGATATCACATGTTGGACCCCCAGGGGCAAGGAACCCAGGGGAGTGATTACTGAACTTATGGCAGTGATTACTGCCCCTAACACCATCTAAATATGGGGCAACCTCAGCCTCTTGGCCATGACTGGCAGGAGAATAATTAACCACATCAGTATCAACCCTGCAACGGGAGACCTCACATCTGACTGGCCCCTCACACTCCAAATCAGCAACAGAAGAGGTGGGCAGACATGCACAGACTGACCACTTTGCCATCACTTTAACAAGAGCACCCTTGGATGTTCTAACCTGTTTGTGGGCACCCATCACAAAACTGACACTGCCACCTCCCCCAATGGATTTACACTCACAAACAGAACCTAGAGAAGAGGTCACTCAATGTTGTTTTTGTCATTATCTCTCCCCTGACTTCTAGCCTCACATTTACTCCTTCAGTCTGCAAAGCAAGACTATGTCTGCTCTCTTCTCTGGGCTAAGGAGAGCAAGAACCACTTTGAGTTTAGTCTGTCCAAGAGCCTGTACCCCATACATTTCCCATCCAGGAAACCAAAGCCTCGTTGAGGCTTACCCAGCTAACTGGAAAAAAGTCAAATACAGATGACCCAAACCCCAACGGAGTGCTCTGCCAGGTAAATCTGAGAAAAAAGCATTGAACACAAAGTATGAAAACAGGAAGGTGGAGGAGGGATTAGTCTACCCCCCATTTTAATAACACAGCATGGCAAGGACAGGAAGAGCTCTTCAAACCACACGGAGCTGGGCATAGCAGCATAGCAGCATCATGACCTTCACCAGTTTTCCGCTCATCGGAGAGGAAACAAACGCAACACGCTCCAGTTTCTTCCACTCTTTTGCCTTTTTCTGTTCCCTGCAGACCCTCTGGACAACCAGACAAGACAGATCTAACGCTCAAAGGGAAAGTCAGCCAGAGCACAGCCCTGCCAAGATCTTGAGAAATATGCCAGGTGGACCTTCGATCAGACTTACCCTCCTCTGCTGTCAAGGTACAGAAGGAACCAGCATCCTGGCCACCACAAACAAACAGTGAGTCTTTGCAAAACCCTGCCACCCTGTGTGTGCCAGACACTCGTTGCTTCATCATCCCTGCACAAGAAATGGGAAGATGCGCTATGGGTACGTTAGGACCTTGTTCTCCCAGCATCTGGTTTCAATTCTTCTCCCCTTTACCCCATCATGGGGTCTACGGCAGCATCATAAGGCAAGGCAAGGTGTGCTCCAGCTTTAGTTACAAAGCACTGTAGTGTTCCAACCCACAGCAGCCTGCCCCCTCTAAAGCCATCACCTCCCAGCTCAACAGCAACCATGCCAAGACAGCCACAGGCTTCCTTTTCCATGACACCTTCACTCAGCAGTGAAGTGGAGGTGAGAAGGAGAGTCTATCCAAAGCCACTTTCCCACCAACCTTAATAAGTTAATGCTGAAACATTCCCAAAGAGTCTAGCTGTAGGAGACACTGGTCTCCACTGTATCAAGATCTGTTATGTTGTAATATAATAGATGTAAATTAAAACAGAAAATCTATCATGCCTCTAATGTAGCCTGATAGCTGAGCGTGTGGATCCGTACGAGCAGAAGCACAGAGAGGAAGGGTGATATATGGCGGAGCTGGATAGAGGGTGAAAAGCGTGGCGAGACGAGCCGGAGAATGGCGCAGCCCGCTCTACGCTCCTCAGACCCAAGGGCAAGAGAGGAATAAATGTTGATTAGTGTTGATTTTGTCCGACGAACGCTTGTCGAGTGACAGTTGGACTAAGCTGCTCTGAAAGAGAAGCATTAATCTTGGTCTGGTTTAAGTAGAGTATATTAATTTGTGTCATTTTTACTAAGTCGTACCGAGAAAGGCTTCTTACTGCTTTGCATCTGACTGCCTTGGTGGTTTAGCCTACTTTATGGGGGTTTTTTCTGCCCCCCTTTTTCCCCTCCCTCCCCCTTTTAAAACAGATACGGCGGCAGCAGTAACATATTCAAATAGCTCAGCAGGAGAGCGGGGGACCAAACGCTTTGCTCCTGGATTAAGAAAATAAACTCCCAGGGTGTTGGCATAGCAACAGCATTTCAGATGAACTGCTATATATTCCATGATTAATAAATTAACATTTTTTTCATATGGTTGTTCCTCCGTTCCTTTCCCTTCTTCCGATGGTAGGAAGGAGAGCAGGTAGGGGGGAAGCCTCAGCAGTGGACAGAACAGTTCAGCACCGATGTCCCCACCAGCTGGAAGCTGGGGACAGGGCTTTACCCATGCAGGGTCGCCTGGGCATCCTCCTTCCCGCTACGTGCACCCAGCCACTGTTCAGAACTTGGAAGTATAGTGGGGACAGGATGCCAAATATGTTGAAGCCTCAGAGAAATGGACCTGGAGTGGATGAGGCACAGCCAAGGGGGTTGGGGTGGTGGTGGGCAAGGCCAGTTTCAAGAGCTGCACACGTCTGGCCGGCCAAGGAATGGGCACACTCTCAGCTCAGAGCAATGAAGCCTTTCCATGGAGGCAGCAGCTGGAGCCGGTGTTGCCTGTGCTACCCATCCTGGCTCGGTTACACTCCATCCCAACTCTCGGCAGCACTGAGGGTTTCACAAGCAGCTCTAAGCCCCTCGTTGCCTGGATCAGGCCTTTCGCAGCCGCTTTTTCCTTCCTGCTGCCTTCTTTTTTACTTACTTTTACAGAAAAGGGACTAGAGGGAGAAACTAGAGAAAATACTGTGAATTAAGAGCAAAAGACTGCAAAGTTCCCCAGAGCAAACTGCATGTGCAGAGTTAATTTTCCATGGCTAGAGCAGGTAGTGAGAGCTCCCTCACGTTCCACAGCATAACCAGGCAATCCCATTCTCCAACGAACAAGAAACCAGAGACTCCCGGAGGAGCAACAGTAAGTGACTGACCCAAATTCAAACACTTTCTTCCTCCTCCTGCCAGCGCTGGCAAAGTGACCAGGACTGAACTGCACTTGCCTTCAGGCCCCGCTGCTGTGCTGCCCTGCTAAGAGCCCAGATGCAGCAATGAGAAACCCAACAATTCAGGATTCATTATAGCCCCTCTCCCCCAAATAAAAAGGTCTGGACGTACGCTGAGCCAGGAGAGCTCTGCCAGTTCAAAATGTTTCCTCTCCTTACCCAAACCGGTGTCTGTCTCTAAATCCCTAAATCGTTGTGATGAGGTCTGAGTTACATCCACCACAAGCCACATGTGCACCCGGGCCCAGTGCTGCATACACGATGCCCACCTCTGCTGCAGAACCAAGATCCTGAAAAAGAACTGACGTTTTTAAAAGCATTTCAGCTCTCCAAGACCCCAAGACTGCTTTTCAAATCCAGGACCATTACCAGAGGGGTTTAAACACAAGCCAACCCGGCAATTCAGTTCTCAGTGCTCTGCACATGGCAGAAAAAGAGGTTATGTCCCAGGAAGCATGAATAGGGAAAGCTCCTCTACAACCTAAAGAACAGCTGGTTTAAACTCACTGTTGACCCCTCCCAGTATCAAGGTCTCAACAAACCACCCCACCTCCTCCCCAGCATCACCCATCCCACTGTGCAAAGCCCCAGCACAAGCTGTGACAGCCTCCTCTATGTCCTCTGCAGCACAGCACCCTACAGCAGGGTCTCCATCCATGCTGTGAGAGCACCCTATCACTCAGAAGACCTCTCTAAAGAAATTGAACCCTTTAAAATTGGAGCCACAGGGGAAAGGGAAACAGAGCGTGGCCCCACAGCACTTTCCTCAGCTTGTTACTGCTGCTGGGTATGGCGGGTGAGCAGCACTGCACTGTGTCCTCCCCATAACCATCTCACACTCTGAAGCACAATGAACTACTTAGAAAGCCCTCGCTGGAGCAATGCTGTTTCTCAATGACTATTCTTATGGATCCTGGAGGATAAGCCATATCAGAGTGTTTCCACAGCTGCATACAGAGAGCTGGGGGGAAGCCTAAGCCTTTTATTTAAGTCTCTGCCAGCCTCCAGCCCAGCAGTGGCAGTTTTTAGGGCATGTACCCGTGGGGCCATGGGATGCTTAGCATCAAATGTCAGAGGTGGTTCGGAATACTGGAACATTTTTTCACCTAGTTCCATTTGCATTTTTCATCTAGGCCGATTTGAAAACACATCACGACTGGCAAAATGTTTATTAAACACAGCAACAACCACCCTCCGCATCCCAAACCCAACATGCACAGAGCCTGGGATTCATCTGCACACCTGAACGTGGAGATGTTCCTCACCCCTCCCTAACACCACGGGTGAGAGCCCACCAGAGTGGCACTGACAATACCTGGCCCCTTCATTAACACCTTCCAACTAACCCAAGAGATTTTAGAACACATCAATTAATCAAAACACCGAGTCTGAGTGCCAGCCCTTTTGCTCATGAGAGAGGGCAAGACCCTGGCAGGTGAAGAGCTAACACACCACAGCTCATCTTGGCAGGGCTGAACTGTGAGAAGAGGTGCACTCCCTACTTTCCTGGGGTTATGGCTGAGAGAAATAAAGTTAACAGTGCCAGAACTTAGTTATTTTCCCAAATGCAGCAACAAGGTTGATGAAGGGTCTGGAGAATAGGCCTTGTGGGGAACAGCTGATGCAGATGACACTGCCTGAGGAAAAGGAGGCAGAGGGGGGACCTTACTGCTCTCTACAACTGCCTGAAAGGAGGGTGTAGAGAAGTGGAGTTTGGTCTCTTCTCACAAGAAACAAGTGATATGACAAGAGGGAATGACCACACATTGCTACAGGGGAAGTTTAGATTAGCCATGAGAAAAAACTTCTTCCTGGAAAGGGTCATCAGGTCTTGGAACTGGCTGGCCAAGGAAGGGGTTGAACCTCCATCCCTGGACATGTTTCAAAGTCGTGGAGATCTGGAGCTCAGCGACAGGTTTTAGTGGTGGCCTTGGGACAGTTGGGTTCACAGTTGGACTCAATGATCTCAAATGGTCTTTTCCAGCTAGATAATTCTATGACCAAAATGTTTCAGAGAAGAGGGCCCTACTTTGTTATCTGAAAGCTGCCATGCACAGAAGCTGTGTCACACTGACCAAGAGCTTTGCCCACTTCAGGCACTATGTCACACTGGTCCTTTAAATGATTAGTTCTTAAATTTGTCTATGGGACCAGATGGTTCTCAGCTTCCTCACCAGGGACAGCACCAAACATTATGAGATCCCCTCTTAAAAATGTAAGCCATCAACCACCCAAGAAAGAGACGGGAAACTCTCAAAGAAACGCTTCAAAAAATTCAAAAGTAAGAAGAAAGAGGAAAACAAACTTCCCTCAGTCTAAAATTAACCCTGAGAAGTATCTGGAGCACAGGACTGGAGATATGTAAAACACTGCCAACCCCACAGCATGCTGCAAAGCACCTCTAGCCCCTTAGAGCTTCTGCCCTCTGCAGTATCGTTCCCTGCAATGCTACTGAGACCTTGTTGCTGGCTTCACTTTTCAGTTCATCCCTTTTCCACCCTGAGTTTCACAACCCAGTTCCTCACCCAAAGACAGTTCTGTGTTACCTGTTCCATAGTTCCTCACCACATAACACTCACATCTCTCACCAATTCAACTCTTGCTGCTTGAATTAGCTGAGGAGCTACTTTTCAAAAAAAGAAGAAAAGTTCTTTAACTGCCCCCAAAATCAAGGTCTGAATTCAAACTCAGATTGAAAATCCCAAAGAGAAGTCTAACCAGACAATGAATTATTCATTCCACACTGCTCAAAAATCCCAATCCAGATGTTTAGCCCTGGACCATGTCCACCCACATACCTGGTTTAGGGAAGGCCACTAATGTACCAGGCTTACCACCACAACTGCCTGCGTCGTGCTCGGCCAGACCTATTCTCTGCAATATGCAGCCAAAAGTCACAAGAGAGAAGACTGTAAACAACCTTCTGCTGTTTTTCTACTCTCTTGCTTCTACACAAGACCACATAAAACTCTGGTGCTGTGCAAAGAAATGGTACAAGGAAAACACCATTTGCGTGATGAGCTTCTCCTCAGCTTCTTGGAGTAATATATTCACTCATTTTCCAAAGTCACTTCAATTCAGGTGTTTCCTACCACGTACCAGCAGGTAACACCCTCTCTGAAAGTTGCTGCTACTGGGTCTCCTGGTCTGCCATGACAATTAGTGAGGCTCCACAACAAAGGGAGAATTTCTCTCCATAATGCCTGGTTGCGATCCCATACATCTGAAGTTTCCAAAACTCCCTCTATTCCACCATTCTCATTGCATTAATAAGATGTCTGCAGACACATGCCATAGCCAGATAGGAAAAGGAACTAAGATCTCTCCTGCTCTATCAAGTGTGGCCTCTGCAGCGCAGAAAGCCCCACTGCTACCCTTTCTGCCAAGCCACACTGCAAATAACACATCTAATTTGCTCTCCGCTGTGCTCCTTAGGTCTTGTGCAACATTACCGACTTCCAAGGGCTTTCCTCCCACTGAACCTTTCCGGTTTGGATCGTGAGAGTAGTATTTTGCAATTCCTTCCTCACACATTCATGAAGTGTTGCTGTTTGCCACTAAAAAGCCGCTTGCTGGGCTCTACCCCAAAAGCAGCTGCGTTTCAATGGTCGGGAGGCTAATGATATACATTACCATACCGGTAGGCAGCGAGAGACACGCACTGGTGTTTGCATCTTCCCCACACAGCCAATGCACAACCCAGGCAGGGGTTTCATTGGAGGGAGATTGGGTGTTGGGGGCTAGTGCGTGAGGCGATCACACCACCAGCTCCCAATCGATAGGCCATCTGTAATAGAAGATCAATCACTTCCCTTTTGCGAGGTGTTAAGTGTGACGGGGACTGGATTAAAGCTGAGACCGTACGAGCAGCTATGAGTTATGCTTTTTTCCATCCCACTCCACCTTTTTTTCCCTTTTAAGAAACAAACCCATAAAAACGAACATTTTTTCCTTTCTCCTTCCCTGCCCCCTCCCCTTCCCCTCCAAGATTTTCAATTAGGTGAATGGAAGGACGAGTGGTGCAAATACATTTTGCTCAAGTTCTAAGTGCTTTTGAAACCCCCTGTCACAGCGTTTAGTAACGCAAGATTTAAGATGCCCAATTAATTCTTCCCCAACAAGGAGCCAAAAGTAGATGCAGGAGGAGGTTAAAAAGCTAAGTGTTTAATTAATATTAAATTTATATGATTCTTTATCACTGAAAGCATTGTAAAATTGAAAAAGCAGTTAATTTTATGGTCACTGTGTATTTCTCTGCTTTGATCTTTGATCCGTGGAATGAAATCGCAGAGTGTAAAGATTCTCCTGCTTTATTATACCTGTCTCATGGCAGAGATGCTGGCTGAGGTGAGCTCAGCCGAGCTCCAACACAAACCAGTACTGGTACCCAGGCACAAAGCCCACTCTCTGCAGAGGGCTTGGGGGTGCCCGGATTGCAACTGGCCCACCCCCCCAAAGGGAAGTTTGAGCATTTGGCTGAGGACAGCACGGAACTCTTCTGAACGGCACCGTTGCCTCGCTGCCGATTCCTGGCCTCCCCCGTGCCGATCTGCCAGCGAGACAAAGAGCTATTATGCAGAACGGATTGCACTGGAAAGGAAAAAAAAAGAGGGGAATAATTTCTGCAGGGTTTTTTATGTGGGTTTTTTTATCTTTTTAAATCCCACTGGGAGCCTCATTATAATTTAGTTATTAGCAGGGGGAAGAAAAAAAAGCACCAAATAAGTAAAAGAAATTTAGTATCTTTAAAAACTATGTATATGAAGGAGGAGAAAGCTCAATATGATGAAAGTTCTCCAAGCTTCAAAGCAGTTGCAGATTTCCAATTCAAACATTCTAGGCAACCCTACTGGCAGCTCCTGAATGGAACCCACAGGGTCACTCGGACCACGGGCACTCATCCAGGCCAGACAGAAACCCAGGATGGAGCATGACTCAAACACTGAGCAGGACCATCTGATCCCGCTCCTCACACCCAGCAACCCTCTGAAAGGCCATGAACATCCTCCTCTCTCCACTCAATCCAGCAGCTCCTGCCCAGAGCGTGGCACTGAGTGTATATTCATGTAATAAGATTAAATTCCCATTTAAACATTCTTATTAAAGTCTTGATTTTAGGACAGGTACTTAAGTCTGTCACTGAAACAGGCACAAAGGAATGAAATGGTGCAGCTCCCAGGATACAGCTGGGAATACACTAAGGACAGATAAAAATTAGGCATGATATCAAGAAATAAGATCTAGCAATCAGTACTGTTTCACAAGCAATGGGAATTTACTCTGTTAACCCTTCACACCTGCTATTCAACTTACTTTCAGTCACTATCAGTGAAGGTCCATCACCTTTATCCCCACCTGAGAGGTTTAGCACAGCAGCAACACAAGTTGCCCCAGGACATGAAGCAGTGATGGGGCAGAGACTGCAGGAGAAATCATGTTTCTCCTCTTCCATTCCTCCATTTAAGCAGAAGAGATGCCAGACACACAAAGAAACAGTCGATAACCTAAGAGAGTCTGAAATGGGGTGGATAACAATGACCCTGCTGTTGTTAGCAGGTCATCTCTGCTCCCATCTGTGACACAGATGAAGCATGAAGCACAGATTTGTGTTTATCAGGCTACAGACTCCAGTCATCAGAGTTGCTGGTCACCACATCACTGCCTACAGCTGCCACTTCTTCAAGCCCATAACCAGCCTAGATTTTTTTTTAAAGCTCAAACTTCTCTCAGCCAGGCCAAGACCCTGAACCAGGTAACCAGTGTTCAAGCCTAGGACAAAGTACATCAACAAAAAACAAAACCTGAGAACATCAAGGGAGGTTCTTCTCTCTCTCTACCCTGCCCTAGTGAGGACACATCTGTGTCCAGTTCTGGGCTCCCTGGTTCAAGAAGGATAAAGACCTGGTTAAGAGAGTTCAATGGTAGGCCACAAGGATGATCAGGGGACTGGAGCACTTGCCTTCTGAGGAAAGATTGAGAGATCTGGGACTTTTCAGCTTGAAGAGGAGAAGGTTACAAGGGGACTTAATCACTGTCTACAGACACGTGAAGGCTGGGTGTCAAGAAGAAAGAGGCAAGCTCTTCTCACTTGCACTCTGTGATAGGACAAGGGGCAATGGGTATAATGGAGCACAAGAAGTTCCATCTCAACATGAGAAAAAATTCTTTACTGGAAGTGTTACACAGCATTGGAACAGGCTGCCCAGGGAGGCTGTTGAGTCTCCTTCTGTGGACACTTTTAAGACATGTCTGGATGCAGGTGTTCTGTGTAACCTGTCTTAGGTTTTATGATCCTGCTTGAGCAAGAGTGTTGGACTCGATCCCTGGAGGCCCCTTTCAACCCCTAATGTTCTGTGTATCCGTGTGTCTCAGTTGTCCATGGGCAGGTATCTACAGACAAACTGCTTTCTGAGCCCTCCACAGAATGTTCACATTGAAGGTGTTTCCAGGATCTGTTTGGTAGAAGTCCTGCATGACTTCTGGTTCTCTCCTATGGACCAGAGCTCATGTGTGCTTGTGCACAGCTGCACAGCAATCTGGTAAAGAGCTACCTTTGAGTGAGATGTTTTCAGGGGGACGCATAGAAGATCTGGTCCTGCTCCACAAGTTCTCTGCCTCCTCCCAAGCTCTGGAGAGCAGCAGGTCCACCACAGCTCTGGAAGTACCCACAGTAGCCTCTCTGTGCAGACAGACTGACTGTATTTCATACATCCATGTGCAGATATTGACAGATGGAGACAGAAAATTACTGTGCCCACAAACTGAAGCTTTGGTCACGTGAGTTCAAGAAGCAGAATAGAAAATTTAGAGCCAAAACCCAGCTTGTGTCAGTCAGGCTGACGAATGCAGGCGCCAAAAACACACCCCTCATCACGGGGAGGCGAGACGCAGGCACATGCACGCACGCCGAGACCTTGCTCCTTGCCATCTATTCTCAGCAACTGTTTGTCTGAGGGCACATGCAACTGGATTTGTCAAGCCCCCTTTTAACAACTTCTTGTCACAGTCCATTACCAAATTGCATATAGTTATATATTCCACTAATTAGGCTTCTAAAATATCATTAACATGTCTCTTGATCATTAGCATAACGTATGAGGCGTCCTCGTTAGGCACGACTCGAGTTTGTTAACGCGGTAATGAAAGGCAAGGGGCTGGTACTGTGGGAGCCGTGCAGAGATGGGAGGCTGGGAACATCAAAAGCAACGGTGCCAGGCTTACAAAAAAAAACAGCCATAAGATCACTGAGAGCAGGGGCAGAAGCCAACTGCTGAGAACCCAGAGTGATAGGGAAGGTAGAGTAAGCATCTCCAGGCAAGCAGATACTTCACATGCACAGTGTGTTTTCTCCCGACTAAAATAACATTCCCGTGATCTGGTTGAGTCAAGACTGCAGACCTCAACACATCAGGATCTGAATAAAATGGCACTGACAACCAGAGGTCCATGGAAGACCAGCCCCAAGTTCCATGGCAAAGATGTGTGTCCCCAGTTCACAGAACCAGAGAATCATTCAGGCTGGAAAATGAGGACTGGGTTAGGGATCAATTGAGCAAACTGGATGGACATAAATCCATGGGCCCTGATGGGATGCACCCACGACTGCTAAGTGGGACAGCTGAAGTCACTGTTAGGCCACTCTCCATCATATTTGTGAAGGCCTAGGGATCAGGAGAGGTGCCTGGGGACTGGAGAATAGCAAATGTCACTCCAATCTTCAAAAAGGGTAAGAAGGAGGACCCAGGTAACTGACCCAGGTCAGACCGGTCAGCCTCACCTCCATCCCAGGAAAGGTGGTGGAACAATTTATCCTTGATGCTGTCTCTAAGCACAGCAAGGACAGCAGGGTCATTAGGGACAGTCAGCATGGCTTCACCAAAGGGAGGTCATGCTCAACCAACCTGATCCAAAACACAATGCAAGATACACACTTGTGCCTCCTACCTGTGAAACCAATGCTGAGCGCTCCCTGTCTCCCCAGCCCCTAGATGAAACTGGTCCAACACAACAGCAGGCACCACCCTCACCCAGCCCGCTCAGACAATGCAACATTGAGCAACTACTCCTGTTAAATCTATGACGAAAATCCACCGCCCACCAGGCATTACGCAGCATCAGATCAAGGGATGGTCAAGACAGCAGCCAGGGATGGTGCAACAACAAAGGACCTGGCTCAGGAACATTAACAGAAATTACTAAAATATCTTTGATACCCAAACACTGCCCCCAGACAGCAACATTCACATATGTGCTCCAATGCATCCAGGACTCGGGGTTGGTGGGGAGAAGGATGTGAATTAATAGCCGAAGGTTTGACCAGGACAGATGCTTCCATGTCCCACCCAGCTCATGTATCAGCGGTTACCACCGTTGCTATAAATAAGCAGGGTCCTTTTTTTTTCCCCCTTTGAGAGAATAACTCAATAAGTCACCGCATGAAAGATATTGTAAATAGCTCCAGCAGAGTGCGAGCCAGGGCTGCTTCCAATTAGCTTTCACTTACTCTCTCCCCGCCTGTGCCAAGTTTGCAGAGTTTGTTCCAAACACACTGCTCGCTGTCTGGTGGGGAGCGAACCCCAGTGCAGTCCAGGCCACTGCTTCCTCACCTTAGAAATGATCTGCTCATTAAAGCTGGGAGAAGGTCAAAGCAAGTGAAAACAGCCTGCATCTGCATTTATCTTTGTCCAGATGTTAACGGAAAGGTTGGGGAGCAGGAAACAACCAAGAGCTTTTCTCCAGCTGCTGAGAGCAAACACCACCGCAGCGACAGCTTGGAAACACAATGCAGCAGCAAAACTTTTTATTGGAACTCCGACATAAAACGAGCTCCGCAAAGGCAGCCCGGGGGCTTCTTACGCACAGAGCTGAAGAGACATCCCCTGCTATGTCGCTAAGAACTGGGTAGGATGCATCCTCCTGGGTGACACCACTGCCAAAACGACAGGGAAAGAGGAATGATTTTGTGACTCTCCGTCAAAAAATTCCTCTTCCATGAGATAAAGGCTTTTAAGGCTCTTTCTGAGTTTTCACGTGTTCGTACACAACCTTTGTGTCCCACACGTGCACATGGCTTCATGCAGCAGCTGGTCCTGATACCAAAGGAGCATCACAGCCAGGAAACTATCACCAGAAAGACAAAATACAGGGCAGGAGAGTGCAGGATCAGTTAGCAGGGAATCCTGGGGAAGGCCTTGGAATAGGCTGCCCAGGGAGGGGGTTGAATCACCATCCCTGGATGTGTTTCAAAGTCATGGAGATCTGGAGCTTAGGCACAGGGTTTAGCAGTGGCCTTGTGACAGCTGGGTCAATGGGTTGGACTTGATGAGCTTGAAGGGCTTTTCTGGCCTAAAAGAGTCTATGATTCTAATTCATCCCCATCTGGAAAGGTTCTGCTGCCTGTGTCTCATCTTTTGCCATCAGGACAGTGATACATGTGCCTACCTGAGCCAGGAGATGGAAGGGAAACAGGATATCAAGACCAGCTCATCATATTATCATTTTAGTCAAGTATTCCTTCTTAAGTCACCACAGAACCAGGTACCCAGGCCAGTCACCTAGGCATTCTGGAAGGAAGTCAGAACATTCCAGGGCAGGAACAAGAGGTCTCTCTGAGCAAGCAGATACGTTTGTTCACAGTGGAGCATCCTTCTTCCCTTCCCGCCACCCTAACCGTAACATCACATTGAAACAGGGATGCTGAAAGTATCTGTTGTTTTGGGGCGAGGGGTTTCCAGCAGACAGGGCAGCAGGTACCAGTTTTTCCTTCCTGCCTTTCAAGCCAAGAGTAACAACCATCAAAAAAAAAAAAGAGAAAGCCAGTAACACTTGATAAAGCTTTCTGTTTTGAAAGGGGTCAGGAAAAAGTTCCAGGAAAGGGAAGAAAAACAACCTTCTTTAAAACCCTTTAATGTGGAGAGAATTGGCTCTTTCAGGCTACAGGTTTATGTTTTTTCTCCTGTAGCTTTTCAGCCACTTTTGCTCACCCCACCCCTCCCAAGCTCCATTTTCTTCCTACTCCCTCCCAAATGGTGGCAGCTTTGTTCAAAGGGCCATAAAGGAACCCCTTCCCCTCCCCATGCATGAGGGCACCAAGTTGACCTCTCCACATCTGGATACAGAGCAAGTCTTGCCACAGCAAACCCCGGTAGCAAAGCAACCTTCCAGGAAATGTGGTCCCCTGACCTCCCTTCTCTGACCCACCTACCTCCTGTCCCGCTGCTGAACTCAACCACACTTCACAGTGACCAAGCAGGGGACACAGCGCTGTCTTGGGAGACTGAAGTCTCTCTCAGGATGAGAGAGAAGAGGAAGAGAATCCAAACTGCAAACCAGCCTCAACAGCAACAAACCAACTTCAATCATGGAATGGTTTGGATTGGAAGACACCTCGGAGCTCTTCCAGTTCCAACCCCTTGCACCCTGGGCAGTGACACCTCTCACCAGACCAGGTTGCCCAGAGTCCCATCCAAGCTGGCCTTGAACACTTCCAGGGATGGAGCAGCCACAGTCTCCCTGAGCAACCTGTTTCAGTGCCTCAGCACCCACACAGGGAGGAATTTCTTCCTCAGATCTAACCTGCCCTCTTTTACTCTCCTATCACTAGGATCCCTCATAAAAAGTCCCTCTTCAGCTTTCCTGTAGCCCCTTCAAGTACTACAAGGCTGAAATCCTAGAGCAGTTTCACTTTTGACCCTCTGCAGAGCATACCTATCCTGCAACCAGCCAGACAGTCCCTCTTGGTACCGTAGAAAAGCTTTAGTAGGTCTTTCTTCCTTCTCATGCTGCAACAATCCACCTGATCTCACCAGGTTGTTCAGTAAATCACTGCCTTTCACAGCCATACCAACCTGCCTCAGCTTTCCTGGACCAGTCCAGTATGAGGTGGTTGCTGCTCTCCAGCCTTTCCAAGCCACTCACGGGCCAAACAACACTGTTGCTGATGTGACATCACGGCCCCTCTCCAGGCAAGTCCAGCACTCCCTCCTCTACGCAGCCCAGCTTTCCCCACACCTCTTGCAGAAACATACCAACAGTTTTAACACATTGACACACCGCTGAAAGACCTCAGTGATGCTCTGGTGGAGCAGGAGACCTCAATCCAAAATGGTCCACAACCAAATCCCACTGTACACCTGAGATGGTTTTTCCTGGCATCCTCCTACCCAGACCACAGCTGCCCCAGGCAACCCCAGCTCCCAGTGCCCGGGACTGTACTGACTGGAAAAAGCAGAGCAGATGCAAATCATGACTTGGGCAATCGCCCCACCACCAAAAGCAGGAGGGCTCATGCCAGTGGCACCACTTGTTCCCAGCCATCAGACCAAGCAAAGTTTCTCTTTATAACACACAAACAGCTTTTCTCATGCACATCACCACCCCAAACTCTACTTCTGCAGCTCCCCCAGCAGCAACCGATCAGGTTTTTGCCCTCCTTGCTGGGTGAGCATGAAGACTTCATCCTCACCCCCTGGCTGAACTGGGTGGGGATCGTGTCCATAAAGCTTCACCCCATAGGGAGACATGAGCCTCCCTGCTGCCTGCAATCAACTCCACTTGTTTATTTTTATTTGAGCAAACCTTTAGCTAGGCTGGGGGGAGGCTGGGAGGGGAACAAACCCCTGGAAAGCCAGAGCTCCTCCAAAGGGACTGAAACAGGGGATGGGAGGAGGGGCCGGCTCTGCTTTCCAAAGAGCTTTCAATAGGAAACAGATGTTGAGGGCCCAAGCACCAAAGCAGGGGCTGCAGCAGGCTTCCCTGGCTCCACGCTCCCCACAGAATCCACTTTAATTAAAATATTTCAGTTTGAGCATGAAGCAAGGGGTAGGGGGAGCGGGGGAAGGCCCAGGGGTAATATGCTTGTTACCTCTGTGCAGGCACTGGGGTTTGTGGCAGAGCTGGAGCTGGGGTCTGTAGGGTTGGATGGGAGACCCCATCCTGTACCCCCAGCCCAGGCTCCCTCCCTCCTGCAGGGCTTGACATAAATTCTGCTGACCTCGAGTGAAAAATTGCCTCATTTCAGTACTAAAAAATAACATTACATCATGGAGGCTATGTCAGGTTCTATCAATGCCCCCTTCCCACCCACCCCCAAAGCAAGGGGGATGTAACCCAACACTATGAAAACACCAGAGTGGAGAAGAAAAGAGGCCTTTGTCGTGGACCCTCAGCTCTCCATTCCTGCCTAAGGTGAAGAAAGATCCTTGAAAAATGTTAGGCTGGGAGGTACAGACTCCAGACACGTCCCCGCAATGGCCCCTTTGCTTCCCCATCCCACCTTTGAAATCCTTGCCTCTCTCTGACTTGAACACTTTGTTACTGAGATCCAGAGCTCTCTCCTCCTACAGATCCCTTGGCAAGGGTCAGCCCTGAGGAAAAAAGCCCAGCCGCAAGACTACCAAACTCTCACTTTCAGCCTGGATGGGTCTGTTGTGTCTTCCAGGTGAGGATCTATCATGTCTCCCTTCCCAAAGGCACCCAACTGCATGGCAGGAGGGATGCAGAACACACCCAGCTCCAGAAAAGAGAAACTGGGGATGGCCAGGACCCAAGCAGTGAGGAGGGGAGCTGAGTGGGTTCTGCCAAGCCACAGGCACCCAAGCAAACCCAAGAGAGCATCTCCCCATCTCGCAGGGACAGGAAATCATGGCCCATAGAATCTGATAACCAGCATCAGCAACTCGAGGCTACGAGTTCAGCAGGGCTGGGCACTGGCTGCAGGGTTCTCCTGCGGCTGCTCAGGGAGCAGAAGCGAGGCTGGTTGTGCCACTCCCCTGCAGCCAGGGAACAGGTCCTAACCTGCTTTACTTACTGGGAGAGAGGAGCTGCCCGAGACTGAGGCCGCACCAGCTCCTGGGCTGAGAGCGATGATGGGATGAGTGCCCCTGGATTGTGCTTTCCTCCACTGTGAGATAGGGAAACGGGGGCAGGCACCCCAGAACAACATGCGTTGCCTAACCTGTGCTCACCAGCAGGACCCCAGCTTGCAGAGGGAAAGGGGCAGTGAGGTACCAAGCCACAGGTCAAGGCGGGAGAACCTCCAGCTTGCCCCAGGCCCTCGGCTCTCCGATGTATTTTCTCATTAACGTGTAATACGGTTTTATTGTCTCAAACAATGTCTGTTTTCGATCAGTTCCTTTATCCCAGACACTGCTGTGTGGAGAGACCGAGGAGGAGAAGGCCAGATGGTTTGTGTTGCAGGAGTCTTCCCGCTCTTGCTGCCCGCCCCCCCCGCCCCCTAATTCCTTACAAATTCCTGGAATGCCTGCGCCCCCGAAAACTAGCCCTAGGCAGAGGCATCAGAGATGGGGTAGAGGCTGCCCCCCCGGCCTCCCCTCCTCACCACCAGCAGCTTGCACAGGACAGCTCCACGGTGGAGAGCGGCAGCTCCTGGCTGTCATCTCCTCCACAGGGTCACCCGCCAGTGGTTTGCACCCGAAACCGGAGATCCATGGGTCCTCTCCTCCTGTGACCCTCAAACAAGGGAGTTCCCTCCGCTGAGGGAGGGATACACAGACCCCAAAAGCCACCATCCCAGCCCCAAAGGCATGGACAGCACTGGGGATGCAGGCAGCGAGGAGAACGTCTGCCTATAATCCCCACCACGTGCCCAAGGCCACCGGCCCCCACTGCAGCTCAAACTTTCCCCCGCGCCTCCCGGCGTTAATCCCCACACCGGCAGCTGGACGCAGAGGTCTGCCGAATCCTTCCCAAAAATCCGGGGGCTGATCCGAGCCTCAGCCGAATCAAAGGGAAGGCTCCCGCTGACTTCAAGCAGGCTCAGGCTGTCCAGACAGGCAGCTTGGCTGGTGGCTCCAGCCCACCCCGAAACACATGCTGGAGGTCCAGCAAGGCTCAAGCTGCTCCTGCCATCCCACCAGCATCCTCGAGTGCACCTTCCTTGGAGAAGGAGGGAGCCCACTACCCTCCACGGGAAGGAACCATGCTGAGCACAACCCAGCAGCAGGGGGGAAAAATAAGGGATGCCAAAAACAATCGTTCGGCCTGGAAGAAGGCCAGAAGACTAGTGTTCACACCCTTAAACTTGGGAAAAGTGCCACGAGAGCACAGATAATCCCCCATCTGGGAAAAAACTGAGGCTGGTAGAAAAGATGGCATCTTCTCCAAGGTGCTCCAGCACCACAAAGCATAACTGTGCTGTGGGCCGCCCTAACTGGGCCGTGGGGTCTAACAGTCGGTCTCATCTTACAGACCTTGTGCTGGGTCCGAGGAGCTACATGTTTTCCCTCCATTCCTGCTCTGCTGCAGCCACTGCCCAAGACAAGTCTCCATCAAGGGAGCGCTGGAGGGGACATCCAGCCTGTGGCACCCCAGGGCCAGCAGCCACTCTCCAGGATTTGGCTGCCAAAACGTCCTGTGGGCTCCTGGAAGACCTGCCGAGCAGACGGGTATCTGCTCCCAATCTGACTTTTCATGAAGATGACACAAAGCATTCCAACTGCCAAGTCTCAACAGCTTTTCCAAAAAGGAGGGGTGCCCAGAGCCTGAGCGGCACCTCCAAACCCTTGCTCACACAGGCTACTTTTTTCTCCACTGAGCCACTCAGCTTTTTTTAGCAAGCCCTGTGCCAGCCATGCCTCCACCTGGAGAAACACCAGGGCACACAGTGGAAGTCCTGCCAAATTCAGAGTGAGGAAGGGAAAGAAAAACAAGAAGGTGGGAGGTTTATGGTGAGAACATTATCCTGTAGGATCATGCTGTCTCTTCCAATACCTTCTCTCCACCTTCGCCCATAAGCGCTGCAATGGAAGAAGCTGCTCTTACTGCGTCAGGATCAGATGCTCAAGAGGGAAACAGCAAAAGCTGAAGGGGTCCAAGACTTCTCATTTCCACCCGTAAAGCTCATGTGGAGAAGAAAAGCTGCCACAGGCCAGAACTGAGAGCTCTAAGGAAACAGCCAAGAATGGAGACAAGTAGGGGATATGTCCTTGGTAGAGTGGGACGAGAGGGCTGGAATGAAACGACAGTGAGGGGCACCCAACCATTTTGGGTTGGGTTTTGCACCAAAAATTTTTTTTTTTGCTCTTTGAGGCAGAGAAAACATCACCTGTCACCTTTTGGGATTCCAACTTTGTCTCCATCCAGCAAGAAAAGAGAGAGCAGGAAAGGGTGAGCGAGCTGAAACCTGATCTCTTGAAAGGCCGGACTCTGTGTCTGGCTTTTCTTACCGGCTCAGCCGACCTGTACGTGCCAGCCTGGGAAGGCGTAATGGTTCCACCGACAGAACTTCATTAACTTTTTATACACTGGGCTGCTAATTTATAATCATTAGCGGACAAACAGCCAACAATTACACAAGCAGCACGTTAAGAAGAGAGGGAGAGAGCTTCAAGGAGCAGTGATGGGAACGTGCTTGCAGTCAGGAGGGAGTGGGAATGGTGTGTCCCTCGTCCTGGGGCTGGCATGCAGCAGGGACAACCCTCCTCAGGTTTACTGGCACAACGTTCTGGACAGCAAAAAGGCAAAAGGCGCAGATGAACCTGGGGAGAGGAGAAATCTCACAAGCCTTCACAAAAATTAGAACAGAAGGAGGAATGTGACTATTCCACGTTCCAACTGCCAGGGCAGGCTGAGGAATGGGAACCTGCATACACAAACAGCACAGAATTCATCCTAGTTTAATGAAATCTTCAGGTGTCGGTCCCATAATGCCAGTGCCTTCCCACACACCAGCTCTTCTACTGGAGTCAGCTCTGTGCAGGAGGTAGGAGACGGTGTTGCAATGCATAGTCCTGGCACCCCAGGCAGGCAATACCTGAAAATACCCAGATCCTGAGGACACACGTGCCTTGAGAATGGAGATGTGAAAGTGGGGAAAGGTCTCAAACACCTTGGAGATGCGCCATCTCTGAGAACACAACTAACTTTGCCAGTGCTCCTCTCTCACCAGTACTTCCAGTGAAGGTGTGTGGTTCCCCTTGCCCTGCCAGACCCCCTGTGAGGCCACAGGCAGAGGAAAACAAGCCAGCTCACTTCTCTGCAACAACCTGAGCTGCTTTAATCAATCAAAGAGCCATAAGATTTCCAGATACAGATGTCCCTGCGGTGCAGGCAGGCTAGCAAAGAGGCAGAGTGACCTGACCGGCATCACCCAGCAGTGCATTGTGCCTAGAAACCAAACCTACACCTCTTGGCAGCTGCAAGAGCCAAGCCTGCTCCCGTGCCCCACACCAGCCAGTCCTTTTCTGAAACAAAAGGTTCCTGCTAAACAGGTCTAAAGAACGCTGCATGCGCCTTGCACAGCCTCTACTCAACTCAGCTTAGCACCCACTGCCTCTGAGCAGGACAGAGGAAAACTCCTCTCTAAACCTCCATGCTGCAGGGGGTAAAGCGCAGCTCTGGGCTTTGCACACTGTGAAGAAAGGCAAAGGAAGACAGTGCCTGGCCATGACCCACCTCCAGAACAGGAGGTGGAGGCTGGAGGCTGCAGCCAGAACGTATGCAAGGACCCACCGTGCCCTGCAAGCATGTGCAAGGACCCGCTGTGCCCTGCAAGCCATGGCTTGCCAAGCATGCAGAGGGCAGGTAGACAGAGCCCCACGCTCAGAGCACACAGTCCTGGGCACGCTCGCAGCTGGAAAAAGCCACGGCAGCCCTTCAGCTCCAGCCGCTCCCTGTCCCACTCCCTGCGGCAGAGGCGTGCGGAGAGGCCCACCAGCCGCTCTGGCTTGCAGAGGGGCCCTTCCCCTTCCACCCTTGCAAAAAGAAAATCACAGATCTAACACACACTGACTCCTATTGCACTGAGAGGCCAAACTCGTCAGGGCAGAGGGATGATGCTGCTGAATCGCTCAGGACTAAACCCAAATTCCTTGTGTGACAAGATCCCTTCCCCCTACAGCAGCTTAATAACAATGCAGCAGCCATATACTAAAAAAAAAAATAAAATTAAATCTCTCCACCCAGAAGTGCAGCTCTCAGGGTAATTCGGGGGATCAAGCAGTAAAAGCTAATTTAGATGCAAATTCAGAGCACTCACCCTGCCTTGGATAACCCCACAACTCCACCCACCTGGATACAGCTGCAAGATCCTGGTGCCCACCTACACTGGGGCAAGATTTTCAGAAAGCCTGTGCCTGATCAGCTAAAAATACAGAGCATGTTGTTCAGATTATTTCCCTGCAGCTGTTCAATATCCACAGGGCCACGAAGCCTTCAGCGTGGGCATCTAAGACAAATGGGGGGGGAAACTACATAAGATATCACAACACCCATAACGGGTCAGAACATCAGAGCAAACACTGGAATATGCAGAGGGAGAAGCAGAGGTTGTTTGGTTGCTTTCCTGTCTCTGAGCAACTTTCTAATGGAATTGTCCAAATGCCTGTTCTTTTTAAACAGCGTCATGCGAGAGCTGGGTTCGTCATTAAGGTATCTGCAATATAAAACTGGCAGTTTTACATTCAGAGAAATGCTTCTAATACAAAAAAAAAGGCAGAGGCTTAATTTCAACAAATGTAAATATGAGATGTTTCGATCTTTCTATGCTTTTCAAAAGCAACATGACGGTCTTTTTTTTTTTACCAAAACGTGTTCAGAAATTGACCTGCACAAATGTGGACAACCCAAATACAGGTTGTTGTTATTTCTTTTCCTCCTCAAGACCTTTTACTTTGGAGGGGGGGGGGGTAAAAAAGCCTTCTTTTGCTACAGACATGAAGATGCCCATGCCTCTCAAACCCATAACCAACTGCTCTGTACCACATCCCACAAGGATATGTTGTGGCATCCACAGCGGGTGGAGAGGGTCCCACCAGACCCAGGCCAGCATGCAGTCAGGAGGCTGGGGGCTTCCCCACCACATTTGGGAATGTTCCTCTCCAGCTTTTGGAGCTCCATTGTCCAAGACTCCCGCAAAAGAGACAAGACCAGCAGTGGCACAACTCGATGCCTCCATGGAAAGGGGCCAGCCCATCAACTTCTACCTTCTCAGTGAACCACAGGATGGGGAAGGGGGGGGGGCTGGTAGAGAGCACCCCTGTGTGCAACCCCCCTCCCCATTGCCCCCTTCCCCTTTTCCTCCCCCTAAACTCGCTCTCAGGCCCCGTCTTCCCGAACAATCTCGCCGCGGGCTGCTTTTGTAAGTCTCCAGCCCCAAAAGAAAAATGATGGGTTTGAACTCTTAACCCCGCCCCAGAAAAAGGCTGGAATTAAAAGGGGTTTATGACTAAGTATGCAGATGGGAATACTGTAATAACAACAGGCGAAATGTTTGCCCAGCAGTTCTGGGCTGGTTTTGGAGGGAGGGAGGAAGGGAGGGAAAGTGGGGACGGGGCAGCTTCTGGCCGGAGGATGACGGCACGGAGAAAGAATTTGGCGGCTGGGAGGAAAGGGAGGTTGCTGATAAATGCTGGGGCAGAGGCGGGGAGGGGGGCCAGGACACAAGCGCTGCATGGCTGGCACTTGGGGGAGGTTGGCTGTGGGTTCTGGCTTGCTCACAAAGGCAGGGCAGCAGAGGAGGGATTGGGGAAGATGGCAGGAGAGCTCAGCTCTGACCATGCATCTAGTGGGACTCTGTTGCATTCAATGAGGCTGGGACAGACAGCAGGGTCTGTATGGAGGCAAAGCCCCACACCCCAAAACCATTCTGATGGTGGGGACCCACGCACACGGACTCTTGCCCAGTAGGGACCCCACAGCCACAAACGAGGGATTAATTTTTACCAGCCCTGTGACTCCAGCCCCACTGAAGAGGTGATAAAACATCAGGGCCTAAGTCACCTGTGAGGGCATTTGCAGGACATCACCTTCCCCTTTTAGCAACAGCTGCACTGAGGGCCCACCAAGTGCGAGGCTTAGGCTAGGGAAAACTCAAGCCTCAGACACACTCCCAGAAAGGTTACCCTATCAGCACCTTCAGCATTCTGCAAGAGGGGAGAGAACTGCTTCTCCAGCCCACAGTCTTGCACAAGACCGAGCCCACTCCTCAGGTATCCAGGGGCACTGAGGATTTCCCTTTCTGTGGGGGACAAGCCAGGTGAGGCTCAACAACTCCCTACCACATGAGGAGCCACCCTGATACCAGCAGAGCCCAAAACCATCTCCTTGCCAGTGTACCAAGCCAGGCTGTCCATAGGCACCCAGTCTACAAGAAAGGTCACTGGAAAGGGGAGTCTCCAATCATCCCAAACCAGCATCTTCGTGCTCTCTTGAGGTACCTACAAACATAACACAAGACACAAACCATTTGCACCTCACACATGGCTCGGCGGCCACAGGCCATAAAGCCACCAAACACCCAAAGCTTGCAGGACACCAGGACCCACAGGATGGGAATTCACATGTAGCACGCAACAACAAGGCACAAACCCACAGACCTCCACAGCCCCCAGAGAAGACATATTATGGACCTATTTCTGAGTGATGCTCAAGCTGCAAGGACTTGCTGGGTGCAGCCTGGCCTGATGCAACAGCAGCCCTTTGCCAAACCAAACCAAGCACCTCACGGGGGTACAAGGTTCCCCAGGAACACGCCCCAGCCGCCTCCCTGCACAGCCGGGGAGGTAAATCTGCGAGCAAAAGATCTTTCAGCACAACTGGCAAGGCAGAAAAACCAGGACACTTCCCAGCTTGCAACACAGGGGATTTCCAAGGGTGCTTCACATCCACCTTCACTCAACAGGGTTCTCAGAACTTGCAGCATCAGCACATGGAGCGAGTACTGCTGCACAAGTGCACACACACACAGCTCCCTTGCTTCACAGCTGCTGCTCCACCACAGCTCAGTTGTGAGAGCCAACACACCGGGATCAGGTAATGGAGGGTGTAGGAGACTTGGGAGATGATTCCTGTGAGTCAGACAAGCTGGCCAGGGCCCAGATTAGAAAAATCTGCAAAATCAGCACACAAAAGAAGGTAAAACCCAGGGCTCCCCCAGCCCCTCCCTGCCACCTCCCAGATGACCCCACAAGCAGCTCCAGCTCTTGGCATACACAAGGAATGCTCACACCCCACTGACAATGGGATGGCCCTGAGCAGGCAAAGCCCCCAAGCCCTGCCTCACACCACATCCCTGGAACCTGTTCCAGAGGTTTCAACAGGTAACATGTTATAGGAGGCTGCAGCGATTGGCCTGCACCAAGAAGATCCCCTTAGGAGATCAAAAGGAGGCTTTCTGCTTTCCAGAGACTGGCATGAGATGTTTGGTCATGAGAAGATGCAGCACAGCCCCAAGCAAAGGCTCACTATACATTTCCTGGAGACCTGAGAACATAACCCTCCACCTGCTGCCATACTCAGTGCTGCAGCCAACCTCTGTTCCCTAGAAGACCCCACAAAATCTCCACCATGAGGTGCTGCCATCCTTTCCTCATCTGGGACTTCTAGATGTCATTATTTTTCATTTAGAAAAAGGGAAAGAAGGTGAATGGTAGGGAGGACATCTGGAAGAGGGATAAATACCCATCAGGAGTCATCCCAGTTCTGACAGATGAATGAGCTAGACAAGTGCTAATGAACAAACAGGCTAAATTGCTCCTTTCCCTTCCTGAGAGGCTGAACCAAGTCTCCAAAGCACCTTGAATGCCAGCTCGGCAAATGGTCCCTTCCCAGCTTTTGGTAGAGCAGGAAGACCAACTCGGGCAGCTGCCCAGCTAAACCAGCCTGCACGTACTGCCCACAGGCACAGGCAAGCCTCAGACACGAAACCCCAGTGGTGCACCACCCACCACCTCAACAGGGGCCCTGAAGGTGGGGGAGATAGAAAACAAAGCCAAGATCAGACCAAGCCACCTTTCCTCAGGGAGATGGAAGACTAAGCCAGGCCAGTGCAGCCTTTAGAAACAGATGGGGACTCCAGAAGCCTTCTATGAGGACCCTAAAGCCTGCTGTTCCTGGAGCAACCTCCATCCCTCCAATTCACAGCAGCCCTTAGCCCCTTCCTTCCCCTGCTCCGACGGGAGGCACACCCAGTGCTAAACACTGAGGCTCACTCCATCCGGTCCTTCCTCCCGACATCTATTGTCGCTAAAAATTTATCCGGGTTCTGAAAAAAAAAAATAATGTTGCTGCACCTCCCTTCTGCCCTTCAAAGGAAAAGCAGCTCTGCTCTTTCCCGGGGGGGGGGGGGAATTTACAAGACCCCCATCTACCCAGCACCACTCCTCTCCTCATCGGACTTTCACACAGCCCTGTCCCGTCAGCCTGTCTGTGGCATTTGATTCCTGTCTGTCACTAAGTGATGAGGACAAAGGGTGAGGAGTCAGGAAAAGGTCTGAGCTACTTTGTTCATCGTCTGGATACGAACTTTGGATGAACTCCATGGGGAAAGAGAAAAGCCGCATGGAGCGGGACGCATCGTGCAGAGCGCTCTCTCTCCTCCAAAGAGGGGGAAAAAAAAAGGGGATTAAAAAAAAAAAGAGGGAGGCTTGAACAAGGGGAAGGGGTGGGAGGGGAAGGGAGAGGAGAGCGTTCCCCATCCCCACGGCGGCGGCAGGCAGTCCCGAGAGCTCCCTTCTCCGAGGAGACAGAAGGATATTCAAAGCGCCTTCCCAGGAGGCATGTTCAATAAAGCAGGATGCCAGCGCAGCCTTTTCTCAAACAAATCTGTTAGCGGCGGGCCAGGGGCCAGCCACAAGGACTTGCTTTTTTAAGCAACCAAATGGGAATTTCCTAATAAAACACAATTTAAAAACCAAAAATAAAAAGCAGCCCCCACCGTGGCAGGATTAAAGGGAAGCTCACTGGCAACAACAAGTATCTTATGTACAGAGCTCTCGGAAACCATGGGAAGATGAAATACCCCAGAGGAGGACAGGAGGGCACCAAAGCTCTCGTGTGCTCCTCTGGCACCCATCTGAGCTGGGAAGACAAGCACCCACGATGTGGTTCCACACTAGGGTGTGAAGGTTTACCGTTAGCATTTCTGCTGTGCAAAACAAGGGAGGAGGCTCACCCTGTGCTGCCATGGAAAGCACTTCACCTCAGACCAACCTCAGGAACCTGGAAAAGTCACCACAGGGCATACTCTGCACCTTTGCCCTGAGAAGTGAAGTAAAACAAAGACAAACCAGTTTGCACCTTGGATAGCCCTGGGGTAGTCTCTCAAATGTTAGTCAAATCAGCCACTCCAGGGCACCACAAACTTTTCTCCTGGCTGGCTCCTGCCAAGCAGCTGAGATGCCACACTGGGATGGGACAGGGCCTCCACCAAGGGCTATCAGCAAAGCCTAGGCAGAACATGTGCCAAAGCACAGAGGGGAAATGATTGGCACTGTGTGGGAGATCTGCTTGGCACTGGAGGCAAAGGGTGCCCCAGACAAACCACCACAACACACCACACCAGCATCTCCCAGTGAACTCAGTGATTAGACTCATGGGCCAGCTTGGAACACAGTTCTGGCTCTACAATCTTCAAAGTCTCTCAGGCACAAGCAGATGAAAATCCAAGGGTCATACTGAAGGCTGTTCAACACCAGCCCACCTACCACATGCCAGCAGAGTCAGTGAACTTATTCTCAAAGATGCAGAATCTTGCATAAAACAGATTAAGCAGATTATAAAATCCAGGAGGCACCTGAAAGGAACCCACCAGAACACGCTAGAGGTTACCCCGAGTCCCTGGTCTCTCTACGAGCCATCAGCAGATAGAAAAACAACTCTGTATGAGAACTACAAGAGCCCTGCATGCTGCAGCTGCTTGGCCACAGAAAGCCCTTGTGAGATTTCTCCAACTTCTTTACTAATGTGATGCTCAGCATAGGAGACTGAGACCTGCAGTGATAGTCACGAGAAGCTGCAGTCTGGCCTCTGCTTTGGGACACTGCTACTCACCACCAGGACCCTTGGAAGTAGAAGGGATCAAAGGCCCAGCTTCACTGACCCACTGATCTCCCTAGACCTACCTCCCATGCAATAAGACGATGACCAGGGGAATAGGGAGGGGGAAGAGGAAGGAAGGACGTTTCTGCAGGGAAACAGTCCATCCATGGAGCCTGGAAAGGCGGGATCCTTCCTTACAGCAACCAGCCAGGTCCCAGAGGAGCATGCCAGGAGATAACCCAAATGTCTTGGAGGCACTACACAAGACCTTGATGGAAAAACTCTGACCTCATCTAAGCATGGCAAGTTCCTGCACCTGCCTCTGAAGAACACAGCAGAGCATACCAGGACAAACTGACTCCACAGAAGGGGCTCCTTATCCCTTTTAGAGGGGTTTGTTCCACCACTCGCTCCAGAAAGTCAAAAAAGCTTCTCTTCTGATGAGAGGAACCAGCACCCAGCAGCCTAGCTGAGACAACTCACCAAAGACAGGAGAAGCAGACTGAAGGGAAAACAGAAAAAAACATCAGCTGGATTGACCAGTAATTGCAGAGAGTAGGAGCTCCAGGAGGAGATGCTGGTGCTTGCTGCATCCAGAGCTGTTTCAAGAACAAGTAAGAACAGAGAGAATGAGAGGGGGCTGGGAAAAGAGAAGGTAAAAGAACACAAATCTGCTTTATTATTGCCTGAAACCCAAGGAGACTGATTAAAGCAAACAGCCCCCCTGCCCCTTCCAAAAGGTTGTCTCGTCTGCTTCCTAAATCTGATTCCCATTTGTCTCTATATGGTTCTCATTTGTTCTTCATTTAGGTCTCCTCCACACTCCTCACCAAGCCCTCCAGAGAGCCACAGGAACAGGACTCCTCCCTGGAGCGTGTGAGGGCAATTGCTGACCAGCGTTAGACTCTGTGTCTGTGCAGAGGGAGGAGGTGTAGCAGCAGAAGCTGCTGACCACATGCAGTGGACAGAAGGCTGAGGAGAGTCTTGAAGGCGGCTGCCCAAGGGAGAAGAGCACCAGTACCTGCTGATGGGAGCCTGGCCACCTCTCAAGCAACAGACCTAGCATACCTGAAGGTATAGCAATAAAAAAATCAAAAGTAAGTGGGTTGAGGGGATGTGGCATGAGCAAAGGAGACCCATCATACAAGCAGTTTCCCCTTTTCATCAGCCTTCTGATTAAACAGGAGCTTGAAAATTATCCTAATGGAGCTCTTTCAATCATGAACTGTGCAGGGACCTCTCCTAATTGTATAGCTCCTTTCTTTCTCAATTACAGCCTATGTAGGGTGAAGCAGCTCCGTCCGCTGCCCTTGCCCACTGCTATGTGCTGAGACACATGGGACCAATCTGCTCCACCCATTGTGCCCACTGTGGCCCAGTGAAAGCGGAATAAAAATCCATGGCATGGACTCTGCCACCTGCCTTGGGAGCATTTAAACACCAGGGACAACTTCTACAACCACCTTCACAGTCTTCTCTTCTTCCACTGCTTGTGGTTTTCCCAGAATAACTAATCCCCATTTGCCCTTGGGATAGTCTCCCTAAACCTCCAGCCCTGCCATGGTGGTGCTGCACACATTGTCCTGTCCAGAAGAGCTACAGAACAAGACCCCACATCTTTCTAGACCTGGATGCAGAGTAGCCATTTCTAAGGAGAAATCCCACTCCACACTGTGCACCTCCAGGGCAAACCCATCTGAATAGAAACAGAGCACCCTTTGCCACAGTAAAACCCAAAGGGGTGTCTGCTGCCAAACTGACCCAGCCACCAGACAGAAAAACCAAGCAGAGTCTGAGCCAGGACCCAGCACCAGAGATGGTACCTGTGCAATAGGTACCATCTGGTCATTTTGCCCCTCCTGTTTGCTGTCAAGGCAGGGCACTCACATTATACTCAACGGCTGCTCTCCCTGTTCCCTCATGCCCACAAAGAAAGGTCCTCGCAGTCCCCTGACCTTCTCCGCCGCATCCCCACAGCCCCTCCGCAGCTTAAGCAGCCCAGGTGCGCAAATGTTACCCAATGCCCTCGCCAGGCAGAAAGTAAATTCCACCGAACAGGGGAAATGCCAGACACTGTCAGAGCTGGGGATGTGCAAATAGCAGCCGAAGACCTTCGGGAGAGGAGCAGCCCTGGCCCAGGCACTCCAACTGATAATCCTCCTCAGGACAACTCCCCTAGAAGCTCTTGTAGCAGCAGAATCATGCAAATTTGACTATTTGAAGGAGTGCAAAAAAAAATTACTAAATTAACCATTAGCTATTGCATTAAATGACCTTTCCAACCACTTGGGGACAGAATTGCACTGAGGCTTTGGCACAAACTACAGCAGGCAATGCGTGCTCCCTGCTCCCACGGTGGAGGCTTTATGTGCCCAGGTGCATTTCAGGGGTCTGTGTTCCCCTTTAGCCACCTCTGCTAAGACAAGGCCTCTATGGGAAAATCTGCACGGAGCAGCGAGGAAGACGAGTGCATAAGAGCTTGCTGAGCAAAGCTCTTCAGGTAGCTTCCTTTCACATTGCTGAAAGTGTAAATCAGGGAACTGTTCCTTGGGTTTTTCTCCATTAGCAGAGGATATTGCAACTCCCCTTCCCACTACCGATACCGATCGACGCTTCACATCTGCTGACCAGACCTAACAGTCAGGATTTTCCCGGGGAATAATACATTTGCCAAAAACACCATTCCCTGCCACCTGCTCCCCCTTACACACAACTGCGCTGGGAGCAGGATGCAGCAGGCTCCTTGCTCTCCGCAGGCACATGGCGCTGCACAGCAGCCAGAAGCTTCACAAATCCATCTCAGAAATAAGCAGGTGAGAGTCATAAACCCTTCAAAACTCAAACCAGCACCTCCAGCAGGCTGGTAGAGCATGTCCCACTGCCTGCAACTTTCCTACACCTGGGCAAATGGCAAAGCTCAAGCTTCTCATAAAACACACCAAGGAGGCTGCAAAGTCAGGACTGATGGCTGCTACCCTTTCCAACTCATTCCTTTTACCCTGTGAACTGCCTGTTGTCTAGAGGTTTGCAATAATCACAATATTGCAGTATTTGCAATAGTATTACTGCAACAATGATTTTGCATATAAACATCTCCCTGCCAACGACGACGACAAAAAAGACTAAAACACTTGCAATTTTTTGAAATCAGAGACTTGAAATTAAAAGCCAAATGCAAGGCTTAAAGCTGGAGGCTGATGCATGCAGAGGGTCCAGGTAATGCTTCACCAGAGAATCACTGCATGGGGGGGAAAAGGAAAGAAAAAAAGCTATGCGTGTGAACAAGTGGACGCTCAGCCGCCAGCAGCAGCCTGGGTTTGGAAACACTGACATTGAAATTAGCAAGGCACATTTCAGAGAGTTATGGGCAGATTCAGTTTCATTTTGGCTCCAGCCTTGAAAATATCAAGTGTCAAAGGAAAACAGTCATGCTGAATTAAGAGAGGAAAAAGTACCCGCGCTGAGGAGATGTGTCCTGGATCGAGACTGCTGGACTTGGGAACAGAGTAGTGACCAGCAGCAAACACCTTGCAACTGGAAGGGGATTTTTGCCAGTTAACCTGCTACTGCTAATCCTGCTCATCGACATCACTGTGGAATTTGAAAATGTTATCCAACCAGGAAAGAAACTCGATTTTCCTCTTGTGGTAACGAGGACATGCAGGCCAGGCAGGCTGGGCCAAGCGCGGTGTTACAAAACACCGCCTGCGAAACCGAAAATGGGACAGGGAAATGGCGAACCCAGTTCCTGGGACTGCACTCGGGCGAGAAACAAAAACCCAGACACCAGCACTTCAACAAGCTGATTCCACTTGCAGAGGCGGTTCTGCTCGTTTTTCACCAAGGCTGAAGTAAAATGGCAAAGTTATCATTTCAGATTAGAGTGGCTCCTCACAGCACTGGCTGTTCCGATGGTTTTCAATTTATCAGTGTATTTAAAAAAAAACTACAGAAAAAGGGGGTGGGAAACAGTCCATCAGCTTAGGGCAAGCAAAAAAGCTATTTTGGGTAAGGCTTCTCCTATAAATACATGGCTGGGCAGGGAGAGGACGGTGACAACGCGCTGCTCGCTCAAGGTGTCAGAGGGGATTTCTATTATCTGTGCCAGCAACCTCCCTAAAACACTGAGAAACACTGACGGCCCACGGCTCCTTGCCATCCCTCGGCACCAGCCCCTCCATCAGGCTCCTGGTTCTCCTGGTGTCTCACCTTTGCCACCAGGAAAAGAAGCCAGTAAAGGTGTTCTCTCCTTTCGATTTTAAAAAGCAAATATATATATATATATACACACGGGCAGGGCTCACAAACACAAGCCCAGGAGATTTAATTCTTCAGCACGCTTTTAAAGTGTTAATAGACACTGTTGCAAACCAGTAATTCCAGCCCAGCCAATTCCCCAGCGCCAGGAGAAAGCATCGCCTGAGTCCCTCCCTGGCCTTGCTGCTGGCCTGACAACACCAGGCTGTAATGTATTCAGCCCACAGCCTCCCCAGGCCACGGCTTTCTGTAATTTATCCCCACACCGTCCGCCACCTTCTATTATTTAAGTCACCAGGGAACGCTGCACCTCTGACAGTTTTCAGCAGAAGCTGCCGACTGACTGCTTGACCTGCAAAAACCATCATTTCTGGTTTCAAACAAACCATCAGTTTTGGTTTCAAACGAGGTTCCCAGCAGATGCTTCCCAAAGGCAACATGGTGAGAGGAGGGGCTTCACGGAGAAGCCCTGATGTCGGTGCCAGTGGGGCATACTGGGGTGGTGATGGTCTGAAAAGCACCATGCAGCACCTACAAGCGTTCAGGGCAAACAGGCGAAGCCCAGGATCTGGGGAGGGAACAGCCCTGGTGCTCAGTACCCACTGGCAGCACTGAAGTGCCACGTGTGACCCAGGCTGGCAGCCCAGGGCCAGGCACTGTTCACAAACAGCTTCTCCCAACACGAGCTACACTTACCAGTCGGAGCAGATCGGGATCATCTCTGTCTGAATGTTTGGGGAAAGCAAAGGATGCAGATTGAGGCTGATTAGATTACGGACAGCCCCATGCAAATAGGGCCATATTGATCCGGTCTGCAAACACCTGGCTGGGAATATGAGCAGCCCCTGAGTGTACAGAAGCTGCTGGAGATTATTAACCAGATCCATTGCTGTAAATCACATTACCTCCTCCCAAACCCCAATACAGCACTGAGTACCCCTGTGCTCGGCACTGTACATCACACATCCTTGCAGCACGAGGGAGCACTGCCTCTCCCTACCCAGCACCCAGAAGCCTAAAGACTCAACCAAAAAACCTTGAGCCAAACAGGGGCATTCTGCTCTGGGGTCTGTACAGCCCATCTCCCACACAGCAACTCCCAAAACAAAGCAAAGCACATGGTAGCAGCAGAGTTAAACTCCCTGTACACGGAAACTGCCACAGGAATACAAGGAAGGAATTAAAAAAAAACCTAAGAAAAATCAGAAAGGTGTAAAATATCACCTTTTCAAATGAAAATTCACTCCCTGCTCCCACTGGGTATCTAGTATTTTGCACCAGCTGCAAACCACCCCTCTAGTGCACAGAGCAGATAGGACAGGCTCTCCTGCCTCCCCAAAAGCCCCAACTCCAAGGGCAGGGAGGAAAACAAAATAGTAGCAAAACACTTCACAGCAGATTTCCAAGAGATCCTGAAACCCACCACAGAGCTTCCTCAGCAAAGAAAGCAGCAGCTGCCTGATTAAAGGAGGAACAAGGCAACAAGGTGCAGCACCAAAGGCAGAGGAAGAATCCTGTTATTCCTCCCTTCTCCCCCCACACCAAAATCCCCAACTCTGATTCAGCAGAAGCAACGCAGCCGAGTATCTCACTGCAAACAAAATCATTTACGTTTAAACAACCACCACCCTACCAACCCCGCCAAAGAATTGCTGCATGCAGTAATTTCCTTGTGATGGAAAAAAAAAGCCATGATGAAATTGTCTCAGAGTTTCTCTGCGTTTTGTTTACCATCGCTGCCCTCGAGCCCAGAGCCAGCATGGAGACCGCACGAGCCTGCTAACAGGAATAAACCCTGCATTTGAGATCGTTTAGAAAAGCTCTGCTCCCGGACAGTCCGCACTCCAGTGGGGGAAACACCTTTGCAGGTCTCAAATAAGGAAACTTGAACTGTTTTTCCCTGGACAAATTTACGTCTGAAAGATCTGAGTTTTTCCTTCAAAGCTACGAGGCCAAATACAAAGACCTTGCCCCAGACTCACCCACAACACCCTGACTGCTGCCAAGACCAAGCAGTGATAAGTGGAGAGACTCATGGAGCAGCAAAGACATATCCACATCACAGGATGCTGCGGTTAGCGGTTACTTGTGCACACACCTGGGTAATTTGGATATTTTTCCAGCATACTTTAGTTGAACAGAAAGATTCCTTCTCCTCTGCGCAGTGCTGTCAGTAGGCAGCACAACACCTTGCCAGCACCCTTCTGTGGACACAAGCATCTGACAGCCACTGCTACCCAAAACCGTGGGAGGCTGGTGCAAGCAAAAGCTAGGAGATTTGGGAATAGAGCCTCAGGGGCAGGTGGACGAGTCCCCCAGGAGCAAAGAGATGCAGCAGGGAGCAATGGAGCCCAGCAGACCCTCCAAGGAAATCCTCCCAGTTCACTGTAACCACAGCGAAGTTTACTCAACATCAGGCACTCACAAAATAATAAGCCTTGACACAGAATCAAACAGGCTCACTCCTGTACTCCCCAAATTGTGGGGTGGCCCTCAGGAGTGGTAACACTGTGCCAGAGCCGGGCCTGGATTCTCCATTTTCCTGGTAGGGCTGGGGGGGGAATGGGAGGAAGAGCCCACTGACAGCCCCATGCTTCCCACCTCCTTCCCTGGAGGATTGCAGGAGGCCAATTTTGATTAAACTAATTAAGCCTGCTCCGTTCAAAGAGCTCCAACCACATGCTACCAAGGGAGAAAATTAAAAAAAAAATATAAAATTAAAAAGAAGAGAGAAATCTCCCTGCAAACACACTCCTCCATCCCTGAGGCAGAGCTGTGATGGACACTACCACACTGAAAAAACTTACAGAAAGGGCTGACTGCAGTGATGCGGTTCCAACCCTGAACACTCCGCTTCTTTTAGCCACCAACACCTAATGGGGCATGTTCCCCTTCCCATCAGGGTAACTGGTTTCCATCCCCTCCCAACCAGGAAACCAGGGGTGGCCACTCTTTTTGTGGTAATGCAGCTCTCCAACAAGACAAGGTATCCCAGACACTGCCTTCACTCCAGTCCCCATCTCCCAGCCCCTTGCATGTTCTCTCCTTTTCCTTGGGAGGCATCAGGTTTCTGGAAGCAATTTAACCGTGAGCTGCAAACAGGCTTCCCTGGGCAGTGCTGGCTGCCTGGAGGCCCTGCTCTCCCAAAATGTTTTGCTTTCCTCCAGGGCAGCCACACCAGGGACCCCACAGACCTTGCCCAGCTGGAAGAGAGAAGCATCACTTTTGCCTTCAAAGCCTTTCAACCAGGGCAGGAGGGAGTGGGGGGAATAATAAATATCAAAGCAAAAGCTTCCTCCCCTTTGAAGGGCAGGAGGGAGAGCAGCTGAGCAAGGGGTGAACATGCAGAGAGCAGAGCAGGGACCCCCACCATCCTCCACCAGCACCTTCATAACAAGCTTTTGCAGAAGCAGGATGAAGCTTTCGGTACAAGAACCACAATGAAACTGAAATCAGGGTGTCTCACTCTCTCCTGCGACTCAGAAAACATGAGTGGAAATGCAGGGTGAGGAGGACACTGTATGAAACCCCAGAGAGGGCTTGGCCAGGGGTGGGGGGTAGGAAAACAAGCTGCCCCATTTTGCTCGCCAAAGAACTTCATCCCGGGGGCCTTGTGCTTGCTAGTGTATCCTGCTCACAGCTCTGCCCAGCACCCCAAAAACACTGGCACTTACTCACCCCAGCTGGCCCTCTTCAACCTGTGTTGCTCCTAGTGGGGCTTTAGTTATGGGAAGTGGGGAAAAGCCAGGAGGGAGAAGAAAGAAAGAAAGAAACCCCATAATGTAATTGCTGTATTAAAGAGCAATAGCAGGCAAGAACAGTAAGAGAGGTGTCACAAGTGAAATACAGTAACAGACATTAAAAAAAAACTACAGTTCTGTGATGGGGGTGTTAATTGAACACAGAGCTAGAGAGAACAAAGGGGTGTTAAAGAAGAAAAGAAGGGGGGAAAAAACCCCCTACCTCCTCCAAAGATCTGATTTGAGTTAAGTTTGGTGGAGATAATGCATAGGGAAAGGTAGCTAAGAGGCACCTTAAATAGCTATTATGTTCTAAAATTGAAAAAAATGAACACAAACCCATTATTCAACAACAATTGCACAGCTAATCAGTGCTGTCTATAAATATTCCACTTTGTAAATTCCCCCCCCCATCAGTGGCATGTACTTTTTTTTTCCTTTTAAATCTGAATTCCTTTAACACAGAAGGGGTAAGAAAATCAAGACTAGGGGATTTCAAATACAAAGTCAAGCTCTTCTTAACAAGTACAATTTGCCCGATGGCCTCACCTCCCCCTAAAAGAGCAGAGAAAGTGAAACGATGGGAAAAGCTCTTAAGGAGGAGGAATCAGATTAAATGGTCATATATCCTGTGCTCAGCCTCTCCCCGCCGGTCCCTGCCGAACGAGATGGGAGTTGGGAAAGGCTCACAGCTGAAATAGATGCTGCTGCATTTTGACAGCAGATATTTTCCAGTTTGCCATCCAAGGACCCCATGTCTGTGTACGCCTTGCCTGATTCTTCTGCTTAGCTATTCTGCTCATGCAGAGAACAGCTTAAAAAAAAACCAACAACACAACATACCAGGAGAGAGAGAGAAGGAAAAAAAAGCAACATGGGGGGAAAAAAAGGCCATCAAGACACAGCCCCTTCCCCTGCTTCAAACTTTTTATAAATCAGCTATGCAATTTCCGATTTCAATCCCTACTGATGCAGGAATCAATTGTATTTAGGACAACAATGCCTCCCATTTCCATAATTATTATTCCAAAAAGCCAGCCAGCCATTTGAAGGCAGCCCTGCCCCTTTCCTTGCAACAAAGCGACCAACAGCAAGTGAAAACACACCAAATGAACGCCCGTACTTGTTCGTGTATTTAAGTAGCAAATTTCCCCCACACATATGCTCCCCCTCGGAGCAAACCCCTCAACTTTTGAGACTTTGAAACAGGCATCACCCCAAAAGCAGCACTCTCCAGGTTGCAGACGAAAAACAACCTGCCGAGCTTTTATTATTATTTTAAAAATTAAATATTTGATAAGTGTCTATAAAGGCGTTAAAATAACTGAAGAGCCCAAGTGCAAATGGGAACTCTCTAGCCAATCCAGAGAACCTCTTTTTTTCCGCCCCCCCAAGAACTTTATGGACAGTTTGGGTTTGCTGAAGACGATGTTAACACTATGAAATATTAGCCATAATGTTGCGAGAGACGGTGGTAAAGTCTCTGCAAGGCTCTGGAGTCACTTAAATCAGGCAGCGGGGTAACGGAACGCACACTTCTGCACACCAGAGCGCCCGGGGGGGAAGATGTACACACGCACTCTGTGACCACAAACCATCACCAGGATTTCAAACACGGCACATGCAAAAATCGGGGAAGCAAAACGGAAAGTGGGAAGAGAGAGGAGTTGGCTCAACTTTCACGTCGCTGCCTACAAGGAAGCTATAAGCAACCAGGAGTGTTCAGTACACTCAGCCCCACGAAAAACGATGTTAGCTTCCTCATAGCATTGGGTTCACAAAGCAATAAATAAAAATAAATAAATTAGTAAATACATATAAATAAAACAAAACTACCTGGCCATTTGTTTCGTTACAAAGCGTGACTTTCGGGTACGCAAACGAAGGGAATGGGGAGGAGGGTCCTTCAATTTGCAAAGTAAAACAATTCACTGTAAACATATCTGAGAGGAGATAAACAAGCATGCCAAAAGCCACCTCAACCCAGCCTCTTTGGAGACCTTGGTGCAGCAGCCCCACGGCCAAGTAACCCAGGGAAAACAACAACAAATAAGATTTTTAATGCGTAAGACAGCCCCCGCTCATAGATTAATATCCTTTATTTTGAGCAGCACGCTTCGCCTTATACCAGCTCTCTCAACTTTTCCTTAGCGGACAGAGATTAATCTCACCCAGCCACTACGGAGCTTCCCATCCCTGTGGGACCCCACAGCATCTCAGGAGTCACCTGCATTTCCCATCAGGTTAGCTTGTAGTACATTTCCCCATCCCCTAACTTTGCAGCTGCACTGAGAGCAAAACTGAGCTGGGAAAAACAGCAAACATGAAATAAAAGGAAAGAGAACGAAGAGGGAAAGGAACATGCGGCTCCTTTTTGGTTTTGGGGTGCCACACAAGAAAACACTACAAAACCCATAAAATTCATCTCTAGGCAGACTCCCCAACATTGTATGATATGAACTGCACGGAGGGCTCCCACAGTCAATCCACTGCTTGATGTTACGGAAACTCCGTAAGGAAGGACTCCTCAGGAAGGTCAGACCCAGCCACACAGCCATGAGGACTTCAGAGACCCAAATGCCATCGGTCGGTGCTTTGTCTGGGCTACACGCCGTGCAAACGTACGTTTAACAAAGGGCCCCCTTAGTCTTTTTATATATATTGCAAGAGTCAAGTAATTGTATTTCCAATCAGCTGCTCACACTAGGAGGGTTTTTTATTTTATATAGATATATACTTAAGGAAAAAAAATGAATAAGACCCAGATTCCGGTTTCTGAAAGCTGTTCCCCTTTTATGTGTAACTATCAATGTATATCAACTGGGTGTACAATCATATTTATTGTCACTTTCATTCATGTCATGCCCTTGCTTATATGGTTTAGATATGAATTATTGACTGGTATGGTCCTTGTTGTAAAAGGGGAGGGGGTAGCGGGGGGAGAAGTCAAGTACTTTGCAGCGGTGCTGGAACAAGGCAGCTACATCGGCATGGAAAAAAACCGATGCTCAACTCTAGTCAGCTCGGAAAGTCAAGAGCAGAGATGAACACACACACATCCCCCCAATCAAATTTCCATAATTTCCCCCATTTTCTTCTAATACATTTTTTTTAATATAAAAAAAATAGAGATTCCAACAAATCCATAAGTGGTGCACGTTGCTAAATGTCCTTCCCTGAGCATCTGTTGTTTAAGATCACCCTTGATTGATGACTGCTATTTTTTAATTGTTGCTTTTAAAATTTAAATGCCCCCCTGGGATGTGTTATAAGTGTGTTAGTACATGGTAGGAGGTCTGGAAAGTGGGAAATGGCAGAACCAACGCTCTCATGCCATTAGCTTCTTTAGAAGCCTGAGAACACCCCATGCCATAAAACAACAGTACCCTAAAGTAACTAACAATCTAATATATTGCTTTCACTAAAGGCAGCTGACAACTCACTCTTACATGAGCCAGACTGGATGATTGGCAGACAAGAGCATCTTAACCCTTTCTTTTTTTTTAAAAAAAAGAAACCTTTATGTTTACCTGAACAGTAACAGCAGTAAAACGGCACAAGTTCATTTTGTTGGGATTTCAACGGTCCCCCTACTCTGTACTCAGATTTATCATTTTTTTAAACAGTGCTATGGCTTAAAGAAGAAACTAAAGCAAGAAAGAAATTGCAAGGATTTTTTTTTTTTTACTTCTGCTCAGAAAAAGCAATAAATAAAACCAGGCTACACAATAGAAATTAAACCACGATATTTTCCCTTCCAGACACAAACCACATCATGCAAGTCCACTGCCAGAAGCACTAAATACCAGCAAGTTATTTCTCCCCACTTGAATAGTGCTACATGTGGAGCGGGGGGGGGGACCACAGACTTGGTGGAAATTAAATCCTCAAAGAGCATTAAAAAATAAAAAAAGAAAAATAATCCAGAACCGCCAGCATTGATTTTTTTCCTACCTGTTTTTTCTTTGATTTCACACAAGACATTAAAAAGGGCTGGTTTCATCCTGTGGCAGTTTAAAGCATGTTTCCTGGAGAGAAAAGAGGGGAGAGGGGGAGGTTAGGATGTCACCACAAGCAACAACTTTCCAAATTCAAGCCAGAGGCTGAGGTGGAGGATACACATCTCTGAGTCCCCGCTGCAACGCCTGCTAGGATTTGGGTGCTTGGTGCTGCAAACAGGCACCTACCAAACACAGATAAGATTAATTGTGTCAGTTTAGGAATGGCTTGAAAATTGCCTTTGCCACTGAGCGGCTCCCAGTGCTGGTGCGAGCCAGGCGATGCACCGAGCCAAAGGCAGCAGCTTTGGGGAGCCAAGCTCGGTTCAACTGTCTAATACAATACAGAGAGAGCACCAGGCTCTCTGTCCTCCACCTCTGATATTAAACCCAGCCACGGGCTTTATTAGGGTCACCCTAGAAGGCAGAGGGGATGTAGCACCACGTCCTGACCTTCTTTGCCCCAGCACAGAAAACAGCCTCTGCTTAGAGCTGTCAGTTCACAGAATTTCAGCACCCAACTTGGAGCATAGACACACACGGATGGATGGAGAAATCCCTTCCTCTGTCTCTACGGTACTTACACCAGGCTCATTTGCTGGCGCTAAATTTTATTTCTTCAACAATTGGGACAGTAAACACATTTAAAAACACAGCCGGCCGCTTCTGGGAAGAGGAGGGCACGCGATTCAACGCTGCCTTTCTCTTCAGCCACTGCTCCTTCAGAGCTGACCGTTCTCCGGTGGGTTTTGAGGAGAGTTTGGTGGGGGGTGGTTTTAATCAGCCGGTTTTAAAGCCCATGGTGTACCTACTGAGGCAAAGAAACAGTCTGGTGTTTTTTTTTTCCCCTTCCTCTCTTAAGCCATATGATCGTTTAGCCGAGGGTTGTTGCTATCAGGCGCCGGTTACGGGATTTCTGTTTACCAACCGAAATTACACGCAAAAGACGCTGTGGAACATCTGGCGAACATTCACACTACTTACCCCACCACCCACAACATGTTAAAGAGATTTATATATCTGATGAAGTCTCTCAAAGGTGTATACCCTTGCAGAACCACAGCATCCCCTTATCAGCACACCCAGACGGGCAGAAACGTTTGGGCATACACAAATCACGTACGTACGCTGTAGGGGCCCTCTTACACGTAAGACTGGCACTTTGCATCTTCCAAAAACTTAATTAAAAAAAAGATACAGCAAAACAACCATGCAATTGTAGGATGGATGGAGGAAATGCAAAGCCAAACATCACCAGTGTTTGTCGGCTCAGCATTAAAAATATTTTTAAAAAGTGGTGAGAAAGCAGATGTAAAATAGTCCAGCAAGGCAAACCCCTAAAGCCTTCTCCCAGCTCTGTTCTGCTCTGATTTTTATTGATTTGATTAACTACACTAAATTATCCAGGCAGGAACACGCACAATTCCTGCAACTTTCCAAAAGAAGATCCTCTCTCGCTGCCCCGGGTCTGGCCGGGGAGAAAGTGCATGATTTCCTTCTCCTCCTCCTAAAAGCTACTCTGCCCCTGCAAGAACATAAGAAAATTAATAAGATCAGCTTTGCCCCGAGCCTTTTTGGTGAGTGGGAGCTTTAAACAAGCAGGGGAGGCAGGGAGGATAGAAGCTGAGCTTTGGGGGTGACTTTAACCCATCTGCAAGTTCTCACTAAGTAAGTGAGTTTAGGGGCTGTGCTGTGCCTTTTTCCAGGAACAATGTATTCCAGCAGTCCGCTCTAGCTTGGGGTTTGAGTGCCGGAGGGTGTTGGGGTGCACACACACACCACACCTAGCAGAAAAAAATTCTAGTGTACCCCAGGCAATTCAGGTCAACTTTTTTTCTTTAAAATTATCATTTTTATTCCTTCAACCGTGCCTTCAACCTGCGGATTATTTGTTTCCCATCCCTTAACTTTCTCCTGCGCCTTTGAAGATGTGTATTAGGTTTGCACTTCTCCAAGCCGGGGGCAATTCAGTTACCGGCTTTTACAGCTTTTTTGTGTGTGTTTTTTTCCTTTTTAAATCTCTCTGCAATTAAAAACAAACAAAAAGAGAAAAAGGATTCCATGTGCATCTTCCAAGGGCAACACGGTCTCTTAAGAACAACACCACAAGGCCCTAGAAAAGAACATTATTAAACACCCCTAAAAACACACGATAATGGAGCTGCACTTTGGGGCTCTTCCGGAGGAGCCTAAAGCAAATCCCCAGACCTCCCCTCTCACACTTCCACGCTGCTCCAACAACCAGGGAAAAGGGGAAAGCCAGGCCGAGCCCGAGTTTGGGACCGCGGCTGGGGAAGAGGATGGGGGGTGCAAGATGGGGCGGG
>VXBP01002733.1:502493-533186 GCA_013400115.1 Rhinopomastus cyanomelas | reverse complement strand
GAGGGCGGGAGGGAGAGAAGGAGGGAGAAGGGAAGGGGCTGTTGCGGCTCCCCGGCCCTATTGGCGGTGGCGGGGGGAAGCGCCGCCCCCTCGGGCCGCACCGCCCCCTCCGCGCTCGCCCGTCAATCTCCGGGTTCAGAGGTGGGACGGGGCCGCGCCCCGCCCGCGCCTTAAAGCGGCCGAGGCTGCCGCGGCCGGGGGAGGGGGCGGCCTGGGGGCCCCTCACTAGGGCCTCCCCGCGGTCGTGTGTGTGTGTATCCGTGTTCCCTGCTGACCACCTCTGCCAGCGGCCCTGCTCGCCCTGGGCTGTCGTGGAATCATTGAGGCTGGAAAGGACCTCTGAGATCATCAGCCCAACAGCCCTGTGCCCACTGAACCGGGTCCCCAAGTGTCCACACGTTTTCTAAACACGTCTAGGGATGGCGATTCAGCCCTCCCCGGGCAGCCTGTTCCAAGGCCTCATGGGCCTTTCATGAAGAAGTTTCTCCTCCTGTCCAACCTAAACTTCCCCTGCTGCAACTTGAGGTCGTTATCCTCTGGTCCTATCGCTAGTGACTTGTGAGAGGAGACCAACACCCATCTCTCTACACCCTCCTTTCAGGTCGTTGTAGACAGCAATAAGGCCTCTATTGAGTTTCCTCCTCTACAGACTAAATGATCCCACTTCACTGATGTCCTCACAAGAGATCCATCATAGCTCAGAGAGGGGTCTCTCCTCCACTGTACCCACCGAAGGGAGATTGATCCGGCTCAGCTCAGCCACTGGCATATCCTCACAGAGCCATTTCTCTCCTTCCTTGACCCACATGTCCCACAGGCAGGGCCTCCTCAAGCATATTCTGCAGGCTAGTGGTGTCACATCCCACACGTGATAGTCCCTTACCTGCCAGAATAAGTCTCAGGTCCCAGGGCCACCACGATGGCCATTTAGACCTATGTGTCTCTGGATGTGCTCTTGAAGAGGACTTCTCAGCTCTAATTTGGACTTGGCAGTGCTGCATTAGTAGCTGGACTTGATGATCTTAAAGGTCTCTACCAAGAGAATAAATTCAAGGATTCTGTGATTCATTTCATCAGCCCCTCTCTGCCTTCCCTGGGATCTGACATTGTCCTGTGGCCAGAAAGACCTCTGCAGGCATCAGCTGGTGAGCAGGGATGGCCTCAGGACCAGGCTTGCCTGCAAGTTTGTATTTTAGAAAGAAAAAGTAAAAGGTAGTTCATGGTTAATATCAGGATTTCTTGTGTAGTGATACCATGGGATTGTCCCTTTCTCAGATCCAGGGATGGTGGCCAGCTCCAGGCCCCCTGCAATGCAAGAGAAGACCTGGTCCGTGACCTCAGCAGAGGTTGGGGAAAACGCCATGAGACTGCTTGGAAAGAGGTAAAAAAATGACAGGACAATTGTTTTACTTCCACACTTGCTTTTTAACGAAACACTTTCCAGTGTTTTAAGCAAAACGTGACTTTTCATTTTGAAATTTCCTCTCGACCTGTTAAAATGTTTTAAGGTGCTCGAAGGCACGGTGAGATGTTTTGATTTTTGTTGCTATGAAATGTTTCGCTCGACGCATCCTTTCTCTTTCTTGGGTTGCCAAAATTTTTCAGAGGTTTCCGCTTTCTCACCCAAGACGCATCTACACAGTCTTTACTTCTGTGAAAAGATAGGCGAAAGAAGCAGAGAAAAACATCCTTTATCTCCACAGTTCCACAGGAAGTGGAACGTTATCCAAGAAACAAGGAGCCAAGAGACTCCTCTCCAAAGGTCCAAACTTTCAGACACTTAGTCATCCCTTCATGCACTCACTCACACACCAAGTCTAGACAGGGGCTGTCTCGAACTCTGGCAGGGACCCTCCCATCCCCAGGGGTCAGCCCAGGGTCTTTCTGGTTTGATACTGAGCGGCTCCAAGGAGAGACACTGCAGCAGAACCGAACGTGCAGCAGAAAAGGGAATGATGGGGACAGACAGGGGCACTGAGGACATGGTGGCCTGCTGACCTTGCAGACTCTGATATTATACATCCTTCTCTGTTTCTTAGACCATAAACACGATGCCTCAGCACATCAGGTAGACGCAACAGAGAGAGAATCAGAAGACCCTTTTGGGGAGCCTGTGTAGGAATGGTCACATGAGGGGTCAGTGAGCCCCAGGAGCCCCAGCAACCTCACTGCATCTCACAGGGAGAGAGGCAGAGTGGTCTGAGCTCCTCCAAGAGAGGCATCATGGCACGGGGTCTTGGAGGAGCCACCAGCCAACACGGAAATGGCCAGGACTCTGCCTCTGCTGGAGTCTGTAAAAACCTGCCTGTCAGAGATAACTAATCCTGGGGCCTTTACGGTACCTCTCCTGAAAAACCACATTTCATTCCTCCATCTCCCTCAGCCTTCCAAGTGCAAGAGACTGCAATAGGTATTACCGAAAATACTCCCCATGGGAGCTGACACTGGACTCCCTTAAAATTCAAACGCCATCACCCTTCTTCCCCAAGACACAAGTGAGCGTTCTGCTCTATTATCTCTACACCCACTAAATCTTTCTGAAATAAAGAATAAACATTTCCACCACACATAGTGTAAGTGTGCGTGCCAAGCTGCATCGCTTCCTCTCCTCTGTGGTTGTTATAAAGTGGTTTTGTTTCAATGGCGAAGCAGATGGACAGATTCCAAGCCTGGTGTCCCTGCTCCCTCCGCGTACGCCTTGCGCTATCTTGGGTTTATCACAGATTCCTGAAGAAAATGTTTACGGGAGCCTCTTGTTTAAAACCTTGGCTCCGTCGCAGCATAACTCCTATTATTTATTAAATGAAGATCAAGCTGCTGGTAATGCACCATCACTGTGGCAAAGCAGCACCCTCAAAGACAAGGGCCGAAAGCACTGTTTCTCCGAGCGCAAGGGAAGCATCTCCTCGTTGTCATCCCTCAACGCTCAAGACAAACCATCTCCCACCCTGCAACTCCTTAAACATTTTGTTTTTACTGGGGACAGGCACAGACTCTTGTTCTCCTGTCTTGGAGATGTCCCTGACATCCCTAAGTCAGCGTACAGATTGTATGTAACTCCAGTGGAGGGGCTTTACCAGAGACCCCTCTGTGGCAGTGCCCTTCCCAGACACCACGGCCGTTCATCTTCCTCTCTCTTCCACAATTTTCCTCTAGCATAATCCATGGAAAAAACCAAGTCTTTCCTATTGCCCACCAGCTGCACCCCTGGAACACACGAAGCTCCATACCACAGTCTCTCTTGGCTTGAAGCACGACAGAGTTTCCATTCCTACCCAGCTTTCAGAGGACATCCTTAAATTTTCCCGGAAATGTTGTGTTGCTGCTTTGAACTGATTGTTTATTTGTCAATTTAGTCATTAACCTTCTTCCTCGCTCCTTTGGCTTTCGATAAGACAGAAAATGTCAAAGGGAAGGGAAAGAGGCTCGGAATGATTTCCCCTGGCGAAGGATCTGAGTCCCCAGAAGCGAAGGGAGTTTTCTCATCTATTTGAGCAGAGACGTGGCTTCACTCATGGTGCCAGGTTAAATCAGCATTCCGGCTTTTTGCGGGGTTTGTGTGTTAGACTTTAGCAGAGCATCTGGCTCTTCTAGAGTGACTCAATCTGTAGATCTCAAAGCCCTTTCAAAAGTCGCTAAATGGCACTGATCCCAGTTAAGGTAGAAAGAGCTGGCCAGGCAGTGAGAGAGCCAGAAATGGATTCCCACTCATCCCACTCCCAGCCTTGTGCTCAGTCCTCTGCATCACACTGACTTTACTGTGCCCATGGTGAACTCTTACGAAACACATGCCTTAATTAACACATGTTGATTAATTAATATTTCAAATTCACAAAATCGTTACAAACAACCCAAGCACAGGGAATATACAGCCGCAGGAGAGGGGACTGGCGTGTGCTCATGAAAACATTTGTTGCATCTAAACTTGGCGTTATTTGCATTCGAATAAGCAACAGACAGAATTTGTACCATCAGAAGTTCAAACAAACAGGAAAACGGCTTTTCCCGATAGCTGAACATAAACAAGTAAGTGCTACCCAACGTATTTACATGTTTGAAATGGATGGTGTAATTACAATGAGTTATAGTCAGGCTCTCCCGGGTTTAAATGGTACCTTCAGACACAGCACAGCGCATCCTTTAATTGTGATCACGTGCTTTTTCTTAGAGACTGCTGCAATTTTTATCTGTTCCCCCCCCAAAACCAACTGTAATTGAAAAGAAAGCGGCATTGTTTAAAAAAAAAATTAAAATCACTCTCTGCCCTCCTGCAAATAAATACAACGTTCTATTTCTGGGACTTCTGCATCCGTAGCAAGCCATCTGCAAAATCGTTCTGGACATTTTTCCAGACCTCGAGAACTTGGATTTCAGCAAGGAAATGCAGGTTTTGAAGACTGAAAAAGGAAAAAATGCAGCAAGCATTTTGAAAACAAGTCAGGTAAAAGCTATCAGAGGAAATATCAACACAAGCAGTCATAGAGTCCTTCAATAAAAGCAGATCCATCCCGGACTCAACAAAAAGGGTCTTTTTCCCCGCTTTCAGCCAATACTGATGTTCCTCAAAGGATGCCAAATAGCCGTTAAATTCACTTTTATCTGGTGTGTCTCACATTCTGCTCAGCACTTTTAAAAAGCAAAAGCCACATTAGAGGGACAAACACATGACTCTGTTCCGCATCTTCTCCATGAGATCTCACGAGTCAAGTCTCTAAATGAAACCTCCTTTTCTCCACCAGCAGTTCAAGCTCTAGTAGGCTCATTCTCAGCTGATTTACCCTTTTACACTTCTTCTCACCCTTCTTTTACAGAGGAGACAAGAAGAAAGTGGCCTTTACTGCTGGAAACCCTAGCAGGAGCCAAGGTTAGTTATCACCCAAAAGTGATCATGTGATGGTCATGGTGAAATAAATCCTTGCTGCCTTATGTGGACTACAGGCATCTAGAATTACTTTCTTTGCATTTCAGATGCAGACTTGTGGTTTTGGGATCTTTTCCACTGCATCATCTACCTTTGAGTCATCTTTATAGAATTCATTGGCAGGTAAAAGCTGGATTTCCTCACTTGAGTTTTCCATGGTTTTCCAAGGCAGCGAAGAAAGAGGCTCAGCTAGAGGTTTCTGATTTCACCTTCATAAAAGAGGGGTTTAAGGCTATCCCCAAGATAGCTCTCCCCAGCCCTTAATCAAGTGCTCAAGAAAATGCCCTCTGTCACTTTGCAACAGTAAAACAGGTGGGAAGTGTCCCCTCATGCAAGGGTCTGCCACGGAGACCCTTGCTGCTAGGATAGAGCCCCTGCACCTCTCAAGGCAACCATCACCACAAAGCAGTTAGCAAAGAGGACAGAGTGAGGGACTTACATCTTTGGGGTGGCAAGCAAGCCAACAGCTCCAGTTTGCTGACTTGCTTTTCAATAAAATCCTCCTCCTGGCTTGTCCACAGATTCCTCCCGCCTCTCTTACGAGGGTTTTGACCCAGTGTTCTTGCAGGCTTTTCTATTATCAGCTGTCCCATCCTTTCTGCACGACTGCTAAAGTTGGACCTTAGCCTTTCATTTCATTTTCATTTGGCTTCTTCCCCAACTTCCCATATTTGAGCACTTTACTTATATCAGTCTGATCCCTCCTGCACTTTACTCAGCTCCATTCTACTAATTGGTTCGAGCATGGGCCCAGCGTTCCCTAAAGGAGAGTGACTTCTCCTCACGCACGGCCACTGCTGCACACTCACCAGTCTCCCCAGGAGCAGGAGCTCGCGCTCCAAAAGGTGCTGGTGCCCTTGACTGAATGGGTCTGAGACAGTGATCAATATAATCACTGATATATGATTGTGTCCCATATTGGTTCTTCACAGCCCAGGGAACACATCCCCTGGCAGGCCCTGAAGGTTGTTGGACAGATAGGCTTCACAGGCAGACATCCATTTTCACTACTGCTGTTATCAACAGCTTTGCCAGTGATGCCCCTGTGGTGCACAACACCTGGGCAAGCACCTAGTTCCAAACAGGTAGAAGCATAAAACTAGGATGCTGACTTTTAATTCCTATGAATTGGAATGATTTGGATTCTAGGATGGTCAGCCAAAGCAAAGATGCTGGCAACACCCTTGTCAATGACCTTCTGTCTCGGGAACACAAGTCACTGCCACTTCCTTGTGGCTCCCAGGTCATAAAGAGGTGTCAAAACCACTTCCTTTCACTTGTAAGGAGGCCATGCAGCAGAGAGAACAACCACAAATCACAGCAGCAGCTCTCCTGCCCCGGACCCAACCCAAGTTCACCAAGGACTTACTTTCCTTGGTTGGCTGGGCAGAAAACCCACAAAGCTTAATTTCTTGCCATGCTTCCCCAGGAGGAGAAATCTCACCTAGAATTGCTGTCAAGTCACATATCATGTCTCATCCAAAGAAAATTCAGGCAGGTTAAGCCTGGAAGAAAGAGAAACTATCAGAGGATGCTCGCTTGATAAGGGCACCTCTGTACTCCAGTGGCACACACACAACCATGGGACACAGAGCTGAAGGCTGGGCTGGAGAAGCAGGTTGTCCTCCCTCAGTGCTGTTCTCCAGAGGGGAAGCTGGCAAGGACAGTTTGTGACTAGCTGTGAACAACAGCAAGGCCTGCGGAGCAACAACCATTCTCATCTTGCAGTGAGCTCCAAGCCACCCCACACTCACAATCAGTGGGTGGCTGGCCCCTGGGCTCAGCACCCACTAGGGAGGGAAAGCCACAACCCTCACAATGGAATGTCAAGTTCACTGGGATTGTGGCTTTGGAAGAAGGTCCTGTTGAGCCAGAGGTGATGCAGACCTCAGACACTGCTCTGGAACTAGCCCACAGCCTCCCGCTTTGGTCTATTTAGCAGCAGCTCCAACCTTTGCAGCTGCTGTTTCCTAAGTGCAAAAGTCAAGGTGTCCAAGGGATGGAGGTCTGTGGGAGAGGGCCAGAATATATTGGATAGAGGGCTGGGAAAAGGGCTGGGATTCCATGGTTATGGCAATGAGGAAGACAAAAAGACACGCAAAGCTGGAACGCACTGCTTTGCCGCCAGTCTCGTACTGGGAAACGTTCCCCGAAGATATAAAGTAAAAAACCTCATTTGAAGCAGCACTGATTTACTCTCAGGAGCAACTTGAGTTTCAGATCATAGTGACTCCAATTGGGTGCTGCATGGGAGCCTAAACTTCAAGATCTACACTGGGCAGACATCATTCAGCTCACTTTGTCCTGGCCTCAAATAAAAGAACCGAAACACCCGTGTCAGAGGCTGCTCAGCCCTTTCCTCCAACTAACTGTTCTTTCCCCACTGGGAAGTCTACTTTTGGAGCACTACAAGAATTATGACAGAAAAACAGTGTCAGAGCCTAAGGAGGAGTGGAGAAGAGAAGAGTCATCCCAAGCTCCCACTGTCACCATGGAACAGGCAGTCTTGCCTCCCAGCAGCCGGATGGGGATTGGATGGACGGAGATAAATGTGAGCAGTGCTCTGGGAGATACAAGCCATCACGACCAGAGGGGAAGGGGAGGGAAAGGGAGGAGAGGTAAAGGAAGCCACAGTCTGGTTTTGTAGAGAAAGGAAAGTGGATATTTTACAGTCCCAGTTAACCCTCTCTCACGGCCTGCTTTCTGTTGGGAGCTAGGAATGCACACTGTCCCATGAAGACATACCCTCAGCATCCAGCCCTTTCTAATTCCACTTCTTCCTCTTGCTGAGCTGAGTCACACTCACCACAGGAACCCCAGGACTCAACATAAACCAGGGAGAGAAGTTCCTGGTGCCTGGGCTGAAGAGCAGGGAAATGACAGGCATGTCTGAAACCTCAGCAGCTTGCTAAGTCTTGTGATGTGAAGTCAAGGTTGTCAGGGACTGTGCAGAGCTAATTGTAGTTGTTTGCATCTGAGCGATGGTGCTGGCTTGGAAGCTGTTCCTGGCGACAAGAACGAAGTCTTCTTGTGTGCACACTCCAGCCAGCTGTTGCTCCTGGGCACTGCTATCAGTTGAAGTTAAAGGCACAAGTCTGGAGGGGATGCAAAGGCACTGTGTGAAACAGCATCATCCATTCCTGTCACAACGGCACCTCTGAGCCTGCTGAGAAAAGAGAGATGGAAGATGAGGGGGTCTGGAGCAGAAGGCAGACCACTGCAGGTAGCAACTTGCTTTACTCCTTGACCAGAGAGCTATTATTTACCAAAGCATGTTCAGCCTATTTTCAGAGTCTATGCAGAAGAACATTGTCCAAGTCAACACTTGGCAGATGGTTGCACGTGGACTAGAGACCACAGTGCTACTATCAGCCCTGGAATGACATCCCAGAAGAAAACATCTCCTATGACACTCCACCATCACAACCTGTTCTGGAAGAAGACAGCCTCTGCCAGATCTTCACCACAGGCAGCACAGTGCACTGTTCATCTGCAAATGGATGGACAGAAGCAACAGCAGGAGACATCTTCACTAGGATCAAAGTTTGAGGGGGGTGTGGGGTATGGAATCATAGAATCATTATGGATTGGAAGGGACCTCAAAAGATCATCCAGTACAATCCTCCTGTAGCAGCAGGATCACCCAGACCAAGTCACGCAGGAACACATTCAGGTGGGTCCTAAATATCTCCAGAGAAGGAGACTCCACAACCTCCCTGGGCAGCCTGTTCCAGTGCTCTGTCACCCTCACTGGGAAGAAGTTCCTCCTCAGATTAATGTGGAGATGCCGTAGCTGTGTCGATGTCTCCGGTCACTAATTCCATTTCCAGTGTGCAGCTAGCTGCTGAAGGTAGAATAGTACAGAGGGAGGAAGCACCAACTTGTGGGTTAACTGTTGCTTCTGGGAGGTTGGGGGTCTGGGCAGCGTTTGGGATTAAAGAGTATTTAATTTTTTGCCAGTGGTTATTTCTGATCTTGCTGAGGGGTGACTTCATTAATGTCTATAAATATGTGAGGGTGGGTGTCAGAAGGATGAAGCCAGGCTCTGCTCAGTGTCATCTAATGATAGGACAGGGGGCAATGGGTGTGAGCTGGAACAGAGGAGGTTCCACATCAATACGAGAAGGACCTTCTTCACGGTGAGGGTGACAGAGCACTGGTACAGGCTGCCCACGGGGTTGTGGAGTCTCCTTCACTGGAGTAGTTTTAAACCCACATGGATATGTTCCTGTGTGACTTGGTCTAGGTGATCCTGCTGTGGCAGGGGGGATTGGACTAGATGATCTTTCGAGGTCCCTCCCAATCCCTAATGTTTTGTGATTCTGTGACCTACCTGCATCAACAACACAGTAAGCTAGAGCAAGCACCAGAGGCAGGTCTTTCTCTTTCTCAACACCAGAAATCCAGGAGATAGGAGAATGGCACGGCACTAGATTTACTCCATGGAGCTGAGAGCAGACTCCAACCCTGGCTTTTACACAGCTTTTTTATCATCTCCCCTCACCACCACTTAACTCCAACCCCAAGCACTGGAATAGCCAAATACCATCAATTAAATTGCCTCAGAGGAAACCAAATGTACGTTTTTACAGTCCTGAGCCAAAGCCCTGCTGTCATGCTTCATGATGAAAGCAGTTCTCTGGGCTGCACAAAACACTTGCACTAAAAGGCAAATATTGTTTGCTGCTCTTTTTCTTTAGAACCCTGAGCAGATGAGAGAGAATTCGCAGTGTGTAACCAGAGGCGCCCCTTAAACAAGAAATCGAAGTATCTAGTCCTCAGCCAGCGTAGGGCCAGATGGGCAGCAGAATGGTCTTGGCTTAATGCTGGAACTGCCGCGGGAAAAATCTATGGTGAGACACAACAAGCCCTTCACAGTGGGCTAAAGGAATAAAACAAATCACATTTCTGAATCTTCCCACTCGGCAAGTGTCTGTGCCACGAGCGTCTCTTCCTGCTCGCTCCAACGCCCTTCCCCTGGCTCAGGAGGTGTCATGGTGCTCGTTGCATACACTTGCACATGCAAATCCCACACTTGCTCTTCTCACCCTTTCTGAGGCTTCCCAGGCTTCAGCAAGTGCAAAGTGAAATCACCTGAAGAGTGTCGCTTTAAAAGCCACGGAAGTGCAGAGAGCAGCACCAGCAGCAGTCAATAGCAATTTCCACCGCCAGGTCGATACCATCTGATGGCTGTGTAGCTGTAAAGATTGTTTCACACACATATCAGGAGGTGGGCAGGGGCAGGAAAAGTGGAATTGGTTTTAATGATTGCAGGATTCAAAGTACTCCTGGCTCCTTCTCCCCCTTCCCTTCGTTCACAAGAAACACACGCACAAAGAGTCAGAAATCAAATTTCCAGCCCTGTCAGTTCCTATCACACCAGCTCCCCAGCTTGGACTCCTTCCCAGTTTGCCAGGGAAGCTTCTCCTAATCCACTGAGAAGTGCATTACCGGGAGATGGAGTTGAAGCCTGTGTCCAAACTTCCCCACAGTTTCAGGTCATTAGCTCCGCCAGTTTGGACACAGCGCTACAGCAGAAGCCCAGCGCTCGTATTCAGACCCAAAGGGCTTCCAGAGGAGAGTGATTTGCACTATTTTACCTCCCCAGACCAGAGTCTCATTTGGTTGGATGAGCAGGGAATAGTCAGCAAGTACAAGCAGCTAAACACGAGAAGAGAGAGGATACCCATTTTGCAGAGATGTGTGAACGCCTATAGCCTAAAAACTAATAGCACATCCTGGTTCTGTCACTGCATAAAGTGCTTTTCAGCCAGCGACTCCAGGAGCAAGCATGTCTTAGTCAGTGTTAAGAGCTTTGCTGTGAGATCAAGGAGGCCAGTTCTGTGGCCCCAGGTTCCTGGGGCTGGTCCTGTGCTCCCAGCTCTGCTCTTTGGCTCCTGTAAACGTGCTGAAACACCAGTCGCTGCTTCTGTTTCCCTTGCACTATCTGTCCATCTGCCTCCTGCCTGAGGCGTGGGCTCTTTCTTACAGGGTTTCACTAGCTCTGATCTCTGCTAAGAAAACCTCTCAATTGCTTCTGCAGAAAATGAAAGCCAAGGCTGTGTCTGCTGCTCAGAAAATAAAGAACATCAGTTTGAGTCTTTGTCTTCTCATTCACTCACTGACATCTAAACACAGTCTTTTTCTCACATAAATAAGATTATTTTCTGAGGAGCTGAGCACCCAGCAGTCTCTCTCCTGATCCTTAATGCCTGGGTACCACGGTGGGAGCAGAGCTGGGCATCTTCAAGCATCTCCTGCTGTGGCAGGGGCATTGGACTAGATGATCTTTCGAGGTCCCTCCCAATCCCTAATGTTTCTATGAATCTATGATTCTATCTCTGAAAAATGTTCCTCAGGTCATTTCACAAAACACAAGTCACCACTGTCATGTGGGCCCATCACAGAGTATCTTATGGACAACATCATTTAGGCTTCCTACCATGAGAAACAAACAATAGCCAGAGCTGAGTGCTCAGGTCTTGCTTTCACCTTGCAGGATGCCCTTGAACCTGTGCACATAACAGACACATCAGAGAACCACAGAATCGGTTAAATCAGAAAAGATCTTTAAGATCATCAAGTCCAACCATTAACCCAGCTATCTCAAGGGCACTGCTAAACCTTGTCCCTAAGCTCCAGATCTCCACGATTGAAACACGTCCCGGGACAGTGATTCAACCTCCTCTCTGGGCAGCCTGTTCCGAGGCCTGATGACCCTTTCCGGGAAGACGTTTCACCTCAAGTCCAACCTAAACTTCACTGGTGCAACTTGAGGCCATTTCCTCTTGTCCTATCACTTGTTCTTTTTAAGAAGACACCAACCCCAACCTCTTTACGCTCTTATTTCATGTAGTCTGCAAGACAAAGATGAGGTCTCTCTTCAGCTCTTCCCTCTTTTCCTCTGAGCTCCAAAGACATCAACCTGTTTGCTGCAGTTTTTTAGTCTCTTTTTAAAGTAACCCCACAAGTGCTACAGGGGCTGGCTACCAGCTTGTTTTCTTCATGGAAGGGAGAACATACTTGTTCCACAGCAGTTAGAAGCTGGGTCCCAAATGCCCAGCCTCTGGAGTCCGCTTAGAAGCAGAACAGGCAGGTGCAGTTGTACCCCAGTGGTGAACGAGGTAGAGCTTTACTACAAGGGGTGGAGAAACTTAAAGAGAAGCAGGCTGCTGTTATTGGGGCTTGCTGAAATTTTGAATCAACAAGAGGGATCAGCCACCAAAGCTACTCCTACTCTGGATCTAACTTCACGAACTTCCCCCAGGAAGAAATACAAAGCAAGGAATGTAGAAAAGGGAAGCCCATAGTTTCAATACTTCTGTCTGTTTCCATCTGAAAAGCTCCTGGGTTAGTTTTTCACTTACCCCTTTCAGAGGACCTGCCAGGTTTCCCAGGGGTTACTGTAACCACCAACCCCAACCCCTAGAGCCAGAGGTGGCTTCATCCAGCAGTGCTGAAGACATGAGGAGAGGGACAAATATGATGGAAGCCAAAGAAAGCCCAACACGTGGGGTTCTACTGAAGTGTGCTGGCGTCCAAACAACACAGGTGATCTCTGACCCCTGAAGAAAGCCAGAAACCAAACTCCTCCTCTCTCACCCTGATGGTGAGGCCACTTATGCCCTTCAGCCTGGCCAGCAGTGCAAAAGAAGCTGCAGGTTATGAAGACTCGAAATCCAGAGCTGTCAAGGCCAGCTGGGAACAGAACCTACTCTGGTAGGTGGGAATTTCAGGTCAATGTCTAGCCTGCCTGCAGGAACACATATGGATGCAAGGAGAGACCCCCTGAGCCCCACAGTGTCTTCTTAGTGACTTGGCAACTTTGCTAACTAGTCACCAAGCCAACACCCACCATCACATCTGTTCACAATAAACCAAAAGCATCACAAAACTCCCAATGTGCTACAGAAAAATAATTCCCATAATTACAATCATTTTGGTTTGTCTTTGGGGGTCACATCTTCAGCCTTCTACAGGATTTGGGTCACGCTTTTGGGTTTCTACAGAAATCAAGTGTAAGGTCCTTGTAACAGTGTGAATCTAGAGGCTGGAACTTTAAATAAACCCCCACACAGTGGGAGATGCTCAAGGCAGTGGCGAGCACAGCTTCTGCTCTGCCTGTGCTCAACCCTGCAAAAGACTGAAAGGGCTCTGTCTGCTCAGCAGTCAAAGAAAATCTTCGTCGTGACTTGATCCCAGATACCCACCGCGTGAAAAGAGCTGAGATTGGCACGTTCGTTAGGCTCACAGGTAAAAGGCACAGTAAGCAGCAAAGCCCTAAATAAATAGTGAGAGTTGACAACACTGAGTGAGGGAACCTTGAATAGGAAAGAAAAGACAATTTTGAGCAGTGAGGGCAGTTAATCACCAGGTCTGGCTACCAAGGGAAATGGCAAATTCATCATCAGTCAGAGGTCGTGTGTGGAGACTGGATGTCTTCCAAAAAGCAACACTCCAGTTCAGGATCGAGTTTTGGGTTCAAGAGCATCTCTCAGAGGGGAATAACACCCTCCCATCACAGCCTCTATGGGTGATGGTGACAGATGGGTGAGGGTCACGGTGCTCCAGAACCCCCACCAAGCAGCCCAGCCTCTCCCCCAAGCCAGTGGCACCAAGGCTGGCTCATGGGGCCCAGCCAAGTGCTGAAACCCTGCACTGACCGTGGCCCTTCTCCAGACACCCTGCCTGAGCTGGGCTCTGAGTCTCAGCCTTCATCATGCTCCACCCTAGCGTGGCGCTTCTGGCCACCACGGCAAGCTGTGCCACCACGCTCCCTGCATCACAGCTCTGACTGCCCAGTACAGCCAGGGAGGCAGAGTAATGATCATTTTCCTTTACTCCTTTTAGTCTCTGCATCTGCTCCATTCTTCCTTTAGCTGCCACATAAAACCAAGCCCAAAATACACACTCTGGCTTCTGTTTACCCTTTCAGGCAGTTTCTTTGACGGCCAAGATGCTGATTTGAACTGACCTCTCTCTCAACACCACCTTACCACCAATTCTGCTCTCCATCCCTCCTTGGAAGCAGAAACAAAAGCCCAAGGGCAAAGCAAAGTGGCTTTGGCATCCCTGATGCACTCCAGCACCTTGATCTCCCAACCATCACGTGGGAGAAAAGCAAAATGGATCAGAGCCTGGCTTGCAGCTTGGGCTGCAGACACAGAGAGCAAAATGCCAGTCACGGCAGCGCAGTCCCTGCATGGAATTGACTCCCCGGATCCCAAAGGGCAGAGCTGTGCTCTCTACCCTCCTTCTGCACCAGTCAATACAGCCAATTTAAACAGGTTTCAGAAGAAAGCAGGTGCCTGCAGCTCATGCTGCTTCCCTGACCCTTGTAAATCCAGTCTCTTGAGTAAATGGCTTGTTTGGAGAGAGCCCTCCGTTTGTTTGTCTGGGCTCTAGTGATAATAGCTCTAATTTATCTCTGAGCTGGGCAGGCATGTCTAATGTGTTTGAGTATTTAGAGGCATTATGGAGGTTTCATTTGGTCAATTGTTTCTTGAAATCCTTTCCCACACACAGAACAGCCATGCAAAGGTGGAACCACTCCACCGCAGGCAGCGCTGGGAGCTGCAGCCTGGGAAGGGCACACACAGAGCTGCTGGATTCACCAGAGAGGAGGTACAGAGATCCCAAAGCTCTTTTAGTTAGTATCCAGTCTCAGAAATTAAAGACCAAGCAGGTGGCCTTTGAAGGGAACAACGACAAGATGCTGTGGAACGTGCCCCCGCACTTCCTCTTGCTGAGACCTTCCAACCCTGTTTGTTTTATCATCTATCTCCTCCACGTAGACACACTCTGTCTCAGCTCAAACTCGATTAGACAGGGTTAGCTTGGCATCTGCACTGGGAAATGCAGCACGGTTGGCCAACACATTGCACCTAATCTTAAATTAACCTTTCTGCACATCGAGACCTGTCCCAGCCATAACGAGGCGCTGCCTGAAAACCCTTTAAGCCATGTCCCAGCAGAAGGGGTTAACCCGCGTGAGCGCCGGGGAACAGATAGGCCAGGTCATGAGTAGAGCGTGCGGTGCAACTACCGACTGACTTAGAGCTCAGGCCACCACTGCTTAACACGCTCCCGCGCGTTACCTGCGCTCTGCTCGCGGGGCTGCGCGTGCTGCGGCCCGTGACAAATGCGAGGTCACGTGCCTCAGCTTAAATCACTTTCGAGGAGGTTTCAGCAATTCTCTTCATGCCATTTCAGCTAATTTTAGCTGCGAGCTGAGAGGCTGTTACCGAGGTTCAGCTGACTGGTGGCAATTTATCAGGTCACCCTGGTGGGGCAGGGAGCCTCATCTGACTCCAGTTTTCCTTTACCAAACATGGGATCAAGGAGAACCGAACCTGTTCTGTAGTACCTGTAGCCCCAGAAGGATTTAGCAGAGCAAGTCTCCGTTGCTCCTCATGTCTGTCCTCCACCCCACCCCACACAGCAAGCTGTAAGCAGTGCTGGGGTGAAGTGCATCGGGCATCGCACCCCACGGTGCGGCTGGGAGGAAATGACGCTGTGGCTCCCCAGCTGCCATCACAGGGCTAGTTTAGAGGGGCCAAACGTGATTACTTACTCTGGCACACAACCAAGGCACCAAGGCTAGCGCTCTCACTCTCCAAAAAGTGCCGGGGGAGTGCTGGGGGGATGCTGCCAAGTTGTTTTATGATGCCTTGACCTCAGGTGCTGCAAGCAGCAAGTTTTAGCAACGGCCGGTCGGGAAGATAAGGGTTGGTCATGGAATTTTTTAAAAGGGAACATGAAAGAGTTTGCTTTCTGCTTCATCGTTTAGGTTTATTAGCCGAAACTTTACCTGACCCTGCAAAGGACTCAAGTGCAACAGCTCTGCACAAAAGCAAGGGCTGGCAGGTGCTTCCTTTGGTTGCTCTGGAAAGTTTTGAGATTCTCTTGGCTTTGCTAAAGAAATCTTGTGAGGCCTTGAAAGCACATTTCTTCATCTCTGTCCCTGAGCTCCCTATCCCTACGATGGCCTTGGCAGCGTCTGAGCCGTCATCTCACAGACGAGCAGGGGCTGGCACAGACATTGTGTCTGTTCTCTGCCGACCAGAGCAAGGGCTCGGCTTGACAGACTCCTGCGGCGCCGGCAAAAGTTTCTCATGGCTCTAAATTTCTTTCACATGAGTTTAAAAGAGATTGAAATAGCCTTCGTTAAAAATAAAAGCCATCAAATTTAGCCTTCCTTCCCTCTTCCCCTCTGCCCGCCTCCCGTTTCCTGCGGTGTTTGCAATGGGTAGCTGGTTGGGAGGTTTTTCCCCAGGGCTTTTGTCTGTTATTTGTAAAGCTTTGATGAAAAATGCAAAAGAAAGGGAAAGAAAAAGAATAATCACCTTCCAGGTGACCCCTTTCCTTCTGCAGTAGCAATGCAACCTGCAGCAACCAGGCATCACAGCAGCCACAGCTTCGAGGACCACATCCGACATTCTTTGGGGTCAATGCAGACCTACCCTCTGCCTTTCCTGGAGTTCCTCTTCAACCAACCCTGACCCTGGGGGAGGTAGCAATGAGGGATCCAGTTCCCCCCATGTAGAGTTTATTAATTCAGCAAAAACCACCTCAAACTTGCACCTCCTAGCAGAGCCATCATACTGGCAGGTGTCCCTGGAGCTTACGGGTCTGGAGGGCTTCCCAGAAACTGTTAGCGCGGGACCTTGGTAGAGCTGAGCTGCTGTCCCTCCGCATTCTTAGGGCAAAGCAGAGGAAAAATACAGCATCACAAGTACAACTGCCCCACTGCTGGGATGGGAGCAAGACACAGCTCATGTGGGCATCTCATGTCTGCTGATTAACCTAAAACCCAAGGAAGATGCTTTACCACCAGCCTCCACCTTCACCTATAAATACACAGAGAGGAGGGCAGGGAGGAATGCCCATTCCCATCCCCTCTGTGGGTTCCCCCTTCCAGTAGAAGATGAAGGACAGGCATAGCAATAACAGCAGCCCCTTGCTCAGCCCAATGCCAGGCTGGAGGTGATGCCCAATGCAGGAGCGTCACCCCATGCTCCCACCTCCTGTGGCCCCATGTAGGCAGACATGTCTCTCTCCAGAGCAGTGCCCGCGCATACGATGCACACTGAGATGGAGAACACTTTGAGAACAAACATTTCATTTTTAAAAGTCGTCGTGTGACAACAAGTTAATTATCTCTCGTCATGTCTCAAACCCAAACATTTTGAAAGCTAGGAAATAACTAATTAAGATCATCATAAATCTTACTCTGTCTCCCGAGCTCATTTTCCTAAGAAATAGGAAGAAATACGTGCTCCACCACAATACAACATCCGCAGCGCTGACCTGTGAGATATTAATGACTAGTTCACGTGGTTTCTCTATCTAAACGCTTTCTTGCAAAGGTTGCTCTAAGGTGTCACAGGGTAATTATTTAGTAGCGCTGTCCTGGCGACCTAACTTCTGGTAAAGCTGTACAAGGAGGTCGTTAGGAGGAAAAGAGACTGAACAGAAAAAGACGACATTGGGGATCCTCTCACCTCACACAAGCCTTGAGGTTTCTTCAGATTTGTCTTGCTTTGAAGCAGTGCAAGTCTTTTAAGGGAACATAATGAGCTGCTCCCAGGTAAAGCTTTGCTCCTTCTTCTTCGAATCATTCAGATTGGAAAAGACCCTTGGGGTCACCCAGTCCAACCATCAACCCTCCTCTACAAGTTCACCCCTAAACCAGATCCCTCAACTAAGTGACTTCTAAATACATCCAGGGATGGTGACTCAACCACCATCCTAGGCAGCCCAGTCCAGTGCCTGGCCACTCTCTCAGTGAAGAATTTCTTCCTGATGTCTAATCTAAATCTACCTCATTGAAGCTTGAAGCACTTCCTTCAGGTTCTGGCACTAATGAACTGTGAGAAGAGACCAGCACCAACATCTCTACAATGTCCTTTCAAATAGAGAGCAATGAGGTCTCTCCTCAGCCTCCTCCTCTTCAAACTAAATTGCCACAGCTCCTTCAATCTCTCCTGATAAGGTTTATTCTCCAGGCCCTTCACCAGCTTCATTGCCCTCCTTAGCACTCGCTCCAGCACCTTGATGTCTCTTGTACTGAGGTGCCCAAAACTGGACCCAGTACTCAAGGTGCAGTCTCCCCATTGCTGAGTACAGGGGGAAAATCACCTCCCTACTCCTGCTGGACACACAGTTTCTAATACAAGCCAGGATGCCACTGACTTTCTTGGCCACCTGCTGGCTCATATTCAGCCGCCTGTCAATTAGAACCCCCCAGGTCCTTTACTGCCAGACTGCTGTCCAGCCACCCTGCCCCAAGCCTGCAGCTGCAGGGGGTTGTGACCAAACTGCAGGACCCAACACTTGGCTCTGCTGAAATGCACACAATTCTTCTTCCACACACCTGCTGCCTCCAACAGGCTCCTTGTGCTGAAGCCTCTACCCGCTCCTGGGACTTTCCTCCGATGCCTGTTGAGCCCCAGCTGTGGCGAACAGGTGGCCATTCCTAGAGTAGGACCTGGAGTGGGTAGGTAAGGCCACTCCACTAGAGAAGAGGCACAAAACTGGCCAGAACTACAGCGCTGCTAATGCGTGTGACACTGCTGAAGACCTCAAAGACTTGAACATGGAGGAAAATTCAGTTGTTTTAAAAACCAGAGTGTGAAATACAGGTGGGACAAGCACTGAAGCAAGGCTGCAAGCCTGGAACCAAGTTTAGTGGGAAAAGGGTGTTTGCAGTGTCAGGGCTACAAATGAACAAAGATGAGGCTGGGGAGAATTCAGCAAGGGAAGACACATCTGGAAATCAAGAAATACAGGAGCAAAATACAACTTGGCAGGGCTCGGGCAGAGTCAGACCTTGAGCAGGAGACAGGAACAAAGCACAAAGGACCTTGATCGCACAGGACAGCAAAAGCCTGTGTCAGAGTGTGGACGTGGCTCCAAGAACAAATCAAGGTTTGGTGCGTGATGAGGGCAAAGGCACGTCTGCAAATGGCAATAGAACTCACAGTTGTGATGGTCCAGAGCAGAGGGAGGCAGATACTGGTCTGAGGCCATCAGGTGGAGAGCCAGCATTCAGTAGCCAACCTCTGTGACTACAGAGCACGAGATGCAGCAGCTCCACTCAGCTCTGCAAAGCCAGCGGGTCAATCTCAAGAGTCTGCAAGGCCTCAAAACAAGTTCTGAAGCTGGGATCACCTGGGACTCAGAGAAGTGAGGTGGGAAAGGAGCCAAAACACAATATAACTCTTGCATAGTTGGGTTTTAGTGGGCAAGTCCCCAAGAGAGCTTCCTAGGTGAAACAGAAGTTCAGCTGAGGGAGACTTCACTGAAGGGTGTCCCATGAGACACATCTCACTGGGAAGATGTGGATCATGTGAAAAGGGACCAGGAAGCAGAAAGGGCAGAGCAGAGTTAGCCTGGAGACTGAAGGAGACAGTGAGCATGAAAAGCCACCTCCAACCCAGCAGCTGCCAAACACAGATCTACCTGCAGGTCCAGGAGCTGGGGCCACAGCAGGAACAGAAACCCCTGGCCTCAGGCAGTGTAGGGTGGGAATGCTGCTCCAGACACACTGCTCCAGACAAGGAGGCTCTTACACTGATGACGCCTGCCCTGGCTTCATGAAGGGCATTTACAAGGGAATTCAAGCTAAAAGGAAGAAAAGGCCCTTTTCATGCTGGAATTAAAACGTCTAGACAGAGCCTTCCTGGTGTAACTGGACCTGCATCTACTGATCGCGATACACCTGATAAAACTTCTCATGCGGACAGGGACTCAGAAATGCTTTGGCAAAAGTTCCAGCAGGAGGCTTTTTAAAGTCTTTAATCTGAAGAATTCCTCGGGCTACGTAATGAAGCCTGCATGATGGCTCTTCATTACACGAGCCCTGAGCACCACCAAGCAAAAGGATTTTCTTTGGCATCAGGACAGGAATCCACAGCGTAGGCAAGGCTGGCCCTCAGCGTGAGGTCACATCTCCCTCTAGCTGCTGGTCCTGGGGACTCTGCAGCCTTTGACCACCCAACACCTGCACAAATTCCCCTCTGAGCTGTCCTAGATGCCAGCACACATAGTGCTGCAGGTTTTCGGGTCATTTCTTGCTCCAAGCAGTGCAAAATGCCTCGACTTTTGGCAAGGACATGGTTCAAAAGGCAGGTAGAGAGGCCATGAGTAAAAGGCACAAGGTTGATGGCTTCTTCAAAATCAGACAACATAGACCATAGAATCATTAGGGATTGGAAGGGACCTTGAAAGATCATCTAGTCCAATCCCTCTGCCACAGCAGGATCACCTAAACCAAGTCACACAGGAACACAGATGAGTCAAGGTGGCCTGCAGGGACCCCAGGACCCTCTGCACAGAAGGCATTCTAGAGCCAAGATACCAGTGGCTTATGTCTTCTCTCAGCCCAGCTAAATCCATAAAAGACCCTCAAGTCCTTTTTCTCCCTGCAGCACACAGCAGGACTCAAGCTGTGCTTAGCATCACACTGGTCTTCCCAGAGATGTGCTCCCCAAACAAGTGGCCCCGGGTCTCCAGTCTGCATCATTCACATCTTCAGGGCTAATGCTAGGGCTTACTATCAAAGCCACCATCACCAACATGTTCTGGCAACAACAATTACAAGGAGGAGCTCAGAGGGTGGCAGAAGGTGTTTTGCTGGGAGGCTGCAAAGCCTTTTGAGTGTTTTGAAGAACTGGATGGGAACCTTGATTTAAGAGGGCTGAATTCTGATGGCTGAAAGATGTCTTCTGTCACAGGGGTTAGATCTGGCCTGGCTGGTCCTGCTGGCTTTTTCAAGTCAGCTTCTTCGTAGTATGAGAGTGACAGAGCACTGGAACAAGAACACCATGGTGAAGAGCTTCCCCCGTATATCTGACCTAAACCTACCCTCTTTCAGTCTGAAGCCACTTCATGTTACTTCTCCAGGATCTGAAAGCAAAGTGTGTCCATATGGCCCCAGCTCTGCTGCTCCCCTTAAATAAATCCTTCCTCTCCAGAGCCTCTCTGCAAGATCTGTAGAGAGCTAGGACAGACTATTAACATCAGCTGATGGTCCCTCTACATGGCCAGAGTAATCCAGAGGGGTTCCAGGCTGAAGGCCACCTCAGAGCACATCTGCGACAGAGCCCAGCAGGACCCGTGTGCCTGAACAGCCACGTGCGCCAACGCGCGCAGTGTCCATCTTGCAAAGTTTCCCCTGAATTTTTGTTACCATGTCATCTATTAATTACCTAATTACATCTTCTAATTATGGGATTCCTCCAGTATTTATACTCATTACATAAATGGCGGCAATTACACTAATTAGGTTAATGATACAGGATAACAGTCTACAAATTGCTTTAAGGGGACACTCTCAAGGCGCAGAGGCCAAGGATGCTCCCTGGCAGGTCAGCTGGTGAGTGACACTCAGGCACAGTCCCTCACCTGGCACTGCTGTGGATGTCACCTCACAGGGTCTCTACCCAAGTACCACTGCAGGGTCTCACCCTGCCTCAGCAAACAGCAGCTGCACAGGGACATCAGGAAGCAACACTCCACTGCTTTGCTGCTAAATTGCTTCTGCTGCAAACTGTGGTCAGCTCTTCAGGTCTGACCCGCTCCAAGCTGCAGAGCTGGAGGGAAGGTGGTGTGTAGCACTTTGCTGGCTCCATGGAATGCTGAGAGGAGGAGGAAGGCAGAGCACCTGCATCCTGCCATGCTCCCCAGCACCACTTCTGAAGGCATCTCGAGCCCTTGAGTCCTGCCCAGCTGGAAACGGTCCAGTCCCTTGCCTCTAGACCTCTCCAAAATGGCAGGTTGACAGAGAGGAAACCCAGCTCCTGTGCTCCAGTGAGATCCCCTGGAGCTCCAACAGCTCTCTGCAAAGCCAAGCGTGTCCTTGGGGCAGAAGGCAAGCCACGGGAGGCTGCAAGGAGCCTGTTTGCATGAGAGCTCTACTTACCCACGTTTGCTGGACTCTGAGTAGCCACAACAAGGTGCTTGCTCCTGTACTTCAGCCACAAGGATCCCAAAGCAGCGCCAAGCTCCATTACTCTCTGGAGTGGCCTCGAATACGGGAAGAAAACTTCCTCGCTTGGATTCAGACGCAGGCACTTCTCCGGTGGAACACGGGAGCCCTTTGCAGCGCTTTGGAGTGTGATGAATGGCCCTTTGTCCTGCAGCCTCTACAGAAAGAGAATGTAATTACCCAAACTGGAATCGGGCCAGGACACAATTTTAAGCTTTGAATGAATTTTATTATTTCTCCCCCACCCCACCTTAGTGTTTGCAAATCCCCCTTTAAAGATAAAGGGGGGATTTTTTTTGCTTCAGAATTGGCCCAGTTCCAAGGGAACTAGTCCATTCTGCACCTTGAAGGCCATGGAGCCCCCTGTTGCGCAAGGTTGGGGGATGCAGATTTCTGCAACTGGACTGCTGTTTAGTCCTGAACTACAACCCCGTGTCAGCTACCCAAAGACTTGTGTAACCAGGTCTGCTTTCCAAAAGATATACAGCCGTGGCCACCTTTATAGCCTGTTCCAGCAGGACATGGCTGGCACTCCAGTGGAGCAGGCTGGCCAGTCTCCACTCTAACAGGCAGGGTCTATGGCTCCACCGGGAGTCTTGCAGGAGCACATATCGATTGTAAATAATGTCTCAATATCCTATAGTAGGTCATAAATCAAAAAGGGGTTGAAATATCTTTTCTCTGAGGGACTTTTTTTTAAAGGAGTCTATTTCTTGTTTAGCAGTTTTCTTTTTAGAGTTACTGCATCGACCTTTTGCCCCAAGTGCCAGGTTTGAATGGTGGCCAGCAAGCCCAGCTTGACCTTCCTCAGGGACATGTAGGAGCTCTGTGATGAGTCCAGGTCTCAGGCATCCCATGGGAGATTAGTCACAGCTCCCACCCAGGTTGAACCCCTCACTCCAGGTGATGTCTCTTGCCTTGCTGAGCAAGCCAAGCCCCACAGCAGCCATGTCTCTTCTGGGATGGCCTTGGGAAGGTTCTCCCACCTCACTGCATCAGAGACACTCACCATGAAGATGGGCACCTCATAAAAGGTGTGGGAAGCAGAGGTCTTACCCACTGGGTGTGGAGCAACACCATCTTCACCTTCTCTGCAGGTTACTTGACTGATACAGACACAAAAAATCAAAACAGGTTTTGAGCCAAAGAAGAAATGAGCCATGATAGATCCCTCCAAAAGCCTAACTGCCAACCCCTCTCTGGAAAAAAACCCAAACGTATATCACCAGACCACGTGTGCTGGCAAAAAGAATGGGCTCAGTGTTTGTCATGCTGGAGCTGCCACTGGCCCAGGGCTTGTACACCCTCATTTACTGATGTAGGACAGAGGCTGCCTCCAACCCACCAACTCAGCCCTGCTGCACCAGTCACCTCCTCAGCAGCCACAAGCTGCTGTGGGTCAAGGCAGAGACCACTGGTTTTGCCCACATCTCTTTAGGGTCCTACCACAAGAGGCCTTTTGTCTTGCAAAGTACTAGTCTCTGGAATGTTTATCGTGGAAAAAAAAAAGAAGCCTACTTTGGGCCATCTGTACAGGTATTGAGAAGAGGGAACTCAATACCTGGCAGGAGGACAGCAAAAAAACAAGAGTTTGTTGTCTAGAAAGTCTTCTAACGTGATCCAAGCTGGACTTCCCCATTACATGTTGCTATGCAGCACCTGGGGACACCTCCAGTCCCTCTCCCAACACGGGATAGGAACAGGCCACTGGCAACAGGATACGATCCTCCTGCTCCCCCTTGGTAGGACCAGGGCAAACCAGGTTCCTCCAAGGCCAAGTACTTGAGCTTGACTGGCAATAGGAAAGGTGCGGGGAGATCTCTTGGGACCGAAACGAGTGCTACGATCTCTAAAGAAGCCAAGAGGGAATAAGGAAGGGTGGGAGGGGAACAGCATTTACCTTCACAAAAGCACCAGTGTTGGCAACAACCCAGCTCAGCTCCGGCTTGCACGGGAGGCTTTGGAGAAGGGGGTGGGAGGCAAGCTGGGAAATTAGCACGAGCTTAAGAAAATATATATGTAGAAATTAAAAAACTAAAATAAAACTGTATCAGCATTGACTAATAATTTCCGGGCTCGGCGCAGATGTCATTAATGACCCTTTTTATTCATGCAGGAGTTTCCAAAGAGGAGCATAATGTTCCATTAGTAATAATTGAGAAAGTCTCCTGTCGGGATTATGTCAAAACCTAGAGATGCTGCTGCTGCCAAAACATTTTGGTGACAAACGTGTGAAGCGTTTGACAGAAGGTGCCGCAGCAGGTTGAGGCACATTCAGGAGGGGAATCCGAGGAGGAGAGAAGAGGTGGGAGACAGCAGCAGGGTGAGAGCTGAGCACCAATTTACGCGGAGAAGGTGGCTCAAGGGATGAGCTCACCTACTGCAACAGCTTTGGGGTCACGATGACACCTCAGAGACGCTGCTGGAGACTGCCCAGGGTTTCAGCTGAGCCATCTCCTTCCCCACTGCCAAGATTTCACAGCACATCTGCACTCTACACTCTGCCACGGCTCTGCGCCTCTGGAGCCAGGCACCTAGGGATGACTGCAGCCTCGCCTCTCAAAAAGGCTTTGAAGATCATCAAGTCCAACCATGAACTCAACAACCTACACCACAGCTGGGCAAAGCCTTTGGGCTATGAAACACCAGTGAAATTCAGATGACTAAAAAAATAATTCCTTTCACCAAATCTTTCCCATTTACAAGGGGAGCGTCTCTTTTAAGAACCTACCAGACCACGGCTGTACCAGCATCACTAGGGGATCCTGCTGTGTCAAGGGGATTGGACTGGATGATCTTTCGAGGTCCCTTCCAGTCCCTAATGTTCTGTGATCACACTGCTGCTGCCAGATACTACCAGAAAACACAGAAAGACTAGAAGGTTTTCCAGGCTTGGTCCTTTTCTGAGAGCCTCTGTGCCCCACCACAGACAAAACACAATGGTCAGTTCTCTGTCCTCATCCCCCTTCACCCAGCCACTGCCCAGCACTACTTACCCTACACTCAGCTCTTCTGCCACCTTGACTCCCCACCCTGGTCGCAAGGAAGGCTTCACCACCACCACCCCGAGCCCAGCTCCTCCTGTAACACAGCCTGGCACGTGGAAGTACCTATGAGGTGAAGACCACGAGCCACTTGTCCCCAGCGTCGCTCTGCCAAGTCAGCACCCGCTGGCAGAGGGCTGAGAAAACGGGACTGAAAGCCAAGCGCTGGCCTGGCTGCAGCGATGCAGCTGGGGAAGCCCGAGCCTGAGCACCTCGAAGTCAACATTATACAGAGCCATGAACAGACACAAAAGGTTGTCACCACCACATTATTTGCCTTTTTAGAGCGGGGAGGTATTTGGAGCCAAGACATCGGTTCGGGCAGCATGTAAAGCCATGAAATTTGGATTTGGATCCAGAGCTGGAGCCTAAAATCCATCCCAGTTTGCAGGGGCTGGTTCAGGCTCATTTCTAGTCCCCAGACCACAGCAGAAGGGCCTCTCTTCCCTGGGGCAGGAGCAGAGCAGCTGGTACTCTTCAGCCCAGTTAACAGACGAGGTCTGGCCACAGCAGCCAAGGGCTGCTCCAGATTTGTTTTCTAGTGGTTTATTCATTGAGAGGCTGCCAGTGTGTTAGCAAAGAGAAATGCACACTGGCCTGATCCTCCCTGCCCCAGCCCTGCCTCACACCACAGCTAATCTGCTGCAAGCCGAAGCAAAGACCCTGCTGAAGGAGAGCATGAGCTCTGCTCCCTGCACAACCACCTCATGTAGAGCACAGAGCCAGAGGACAACCTAAATGACTCCCCAGGAGACAAGCCCACAGCCCCCATACTCCACTCCTTAAGCCCACCCCATAAAATCCTGCCCTTGGGTCCAGTGTAGCTGAATTAGCGGTGGCACGTCCTCCGACACCAGCAGGAGAGCTGCTGCTTGTGGCCCCACCACAGTAGCCCTCCAGAGTCAGAGGCAGCCGTGCCATTGAAAAGAGCGTGAAGGCTGATTGCTGTAATTGAGCCTACCAGGGGAATTTTGGTCTGTGGGAACGCAGAGTACATCCCAGCCCGCAGGAACGGGGGTGGAGAAGAGCCGAGCTGTTCCTTTCGAGGACTAATGATGATGGGTTTTTGCTAGGACTCGAGCTGGCATGGATGAGAGCTCCTGCAGAGCACAGTCAGCCAAATTAAGTGCTGGTCCTCCCTTGGAGAAAACCAGTCTAGAAGAGTGAGTCACAGGATGCTGCCAGCCTGGGAGTGGGCTACTCACAGAAGGAGCCAAAGGGCAGGGAGCAACATGCCCTTGCTGGATCCATGCTGAGAATTCAGCTAACTTCAGTCTTACAGCTGTTTTGGTGGCTGGACTCTGAGTGGTGACATCGAGGTGATCCAAGAGATGCGGACAAGACAACACTCAGGTACCTCCTCTTGCCACCTGGACACACAGGGAAGAGTTAAGGGGGCAACAGGAGAAATACCTAACAGTGTGCAGTGCAAACCTTGGTGAGTGTTCAGGGGCACGGAAAAACTGTGCCCCACTCCGCCCTCAATGCCCCCTTTTTACCAGTTCCCCCCCTTTTTTTGAGCTGACAAAATCCATCTCCCCTGTGCCTATGGATAAGCAGACTCCAACATATGGTCAGATACCTGCTAATCATTTACTAACCATCTCTAACGGGCTGAGTGCAAGAGATTTAAGTTCTGACCAAATGTGCAACGCGGGTCTCATCTCAGAGGTCCGCGAGGTGAACATGGCAGCTGCGTCGCATCCCGGCTGAGCCACTGGAAAATGATTCCTAAAAGATTTAGTGTGACTGTAAATAAGTTTGTACCAAACTAGCTCTTCCCACTGAACCCAGAGAGAAGCAGCACAAGGACTGGTACTTGTGGTTAATTGCTGCCTTTTCTTCTGGGTCTACTTGGTATGAAATATGAAATGCAGAAGAAACCATCTATTTTTCCTCCACAGCCTGTCAGTAGAGGAAGTAAAATACAGGGGGGTTTTTTAACTCTTTTTTTATAAACAAGGAGTATAAACTGTTTTATAGTAACTAGATAAAATTACACAGTATTTTACTCAGTGGGGAAAAATATGGATCTCTGCGTGGCGGTATTTCTCCTGTCTTTCTCGCTGACTCTACGGTACCATGACGACTCCACATAACTCAGCTTGGCAGAGCCGTCATGGACATCTCTGGGCTCAGACACGGTCTGGTCTGCCTCGCCACCGACACCTCAGGGGCCACGGCCCCACGGTGGGTGACGTGCATTTTAAAGAGCTCTGGGTTTTGATGTCCCTCACTTAACACCTCAATAATTTGGGAAGCATTTGGGCTAGCAGGTACACGGCTGAGCGTGTATTTCTCACCCAGCCATTTACACAGAATCATTAGGGATTGGAAGGGACTTCAAAAGATCACCTAGGCCAGGTCACACAGGAACACATCCAGGTGGGTCTTAAACATCTCCAGAGAAGGAGACTCCATAACCTCCCTGGGCAGCCTGTTCCAGTGCTCTGTCACCCTCACTGGGAAGAAGTTCCTTCTCATATTTATATGGAACCTCCTATGTTCCAGCTCACATCCATCACCCCCCATCCTATCACTAGATGATATTGAGAAGAGCCTGGCTCCATCCTCCTGACACACACCCTTCAAATATTTATAGATGTTAATGAGGTCACCCCTCAGTCTTCTCCAAGCTCAAGAGACCCAGCTCTCTCAGCCTCATAAGGGTGTCCAGCTCTGAGGAGCTGCTGGAGAGTGTCCAGCATAGAACAACAAGGATGATGAAGGAAGTGGGGCACCTCCCTTAAGAGGAGAGGCTGAGGGAGCTGGGTCTCTTTAAAGGGGATTGGACTAGATGATCTTTCGATGTCCCTTCCAAACCCTAATGATTCTATGATTCACAGCCACGTTTCTCCCTTTGACCCTCAACTCACTGGAAGGATGTTCATGACCAAATTCTCTCTCTATGACACTTTCTGCCCATTCTGATGATGACTCTGAAATCCTGACTTTTGCAGTGCTGAGAAGCACTTCCCAATCAAACAAGCTGGCTCACAGCTTTTAGCTGTAAAGACATGAGATCAGATTTTTCACCTGAAGCTGAGCACGTCCACCCCTTCGCACTCCTCGCACAGCCCCTCGTGCCACACGCCGATAGCATCTCTAGCGCTCCCAGAGCAGACTACCACTTCGGCTAGAGATGGAAGACTTCTGCGGTTGTTTCTGAATCCCTACTGTTCCGAGGGAGGAAGAACAAGAACAAGAGAGAGGATTTAATAAAAGTTTCACAGCAAGCAAGCCTCAGCTGCTCCTGCAGCGCCAGTGCCCACCGTGCAGGGTCGACCCGTGGGATTCGGGCTTGGAGCCGGAGCAACGCTGCCGCAGCATCGCCCGTAGAGGGAGCTTCCACGGGGAGCCGGGCAGGGTCGGCATCTTCTCACCAAAAGCGTTTTGAAGTTGGGGTTTTTTAAAAAAACCACCCTATTTTTTTCCTCCAGGACAATATAAAGTATTGATTTTAAAGTTCTTGCGGGCTTGTTATGTTCTCCCTGCTCCTCATCGCAAAACGGGCAGCTCCAGGTTAAACCTGTTGGAAATGGATGTTCAGTGAGAGCAAAGGGGAAGAGTGACACAAGAGAGATGTTTTGCCCAGCACTGTCAGTTTTTCATTGGCCTGAATAAAGCAAATTGTAAAAGGCCACTTTTCCATTTAATTTTGTTGTAACGAAGGGCAGAGGGAGGGAGTGAATATTTTAGTGACAACGAGACACTGCAGTCTGCAGGGCTCGAGTGTTAAACAGCATTTCATACCTACTGGATACCACTCTGCATCTGCACCCTGAAGCCCGACGGCTGTTTTTCTACACATTTTTAGTTTCATTTCCTTGCAAACAGGCTCCCCAGCTCCAGCTACTTCTCCATGAGATCCCCCTACCCTTTGGGCACAGCCACAGGATTCCCACAGCTCTCAAGCCCGGTGAAGGAACGTCCTTTTAATTCACTCTGTGGACAGCCCAATTAGCATCCCAGTAAATTATCACCTCGGGGAAAACTCTGGTCTCAGGACTCAGCAGCCAGCTGCGAAGGCAGCCGGCGTGCGCCCCGCTTCCCCGAGCGGCACGGGGAGAGCCGAGAAGATGGAGGGCATTTTCTGTGTGAGGCGATGGCAGTCAGGTGGCCGGGCAGCACGATTAGACAGGGAGAACTGTAGATTATCTCTGGTTTATGGTTCCCTCATAGAAGGGAGGGGTTAAGCCCAATCAAAACACGAGCAAATCATTTGTTCTGCTGTTCCAAACTTCTGGGTGAGGAATGAGGAAAGATGCAGCTCCACCGCCTAGCTGCATCTGATCCATCAGGCTTTGAAATCAAATGTTCTCCAGCAACAGGCATCATTGTGTCCTGGGGAAAACTGCTTCTCCAGGTTCTCCCCTAAGGCAGGGTTTGGGGCTCTCTCCACTCAGCACATTAAACACAAAAGGCTGCAGAAGTGGCTGAGATCCCTCTGGTTCAGGTGCACCACAATCAAGGGATGGTCTTCACATCAGGTCCTTTCCTACCTACAGGGCAGAAGCAAGAGCGTGTGTCTGCTTGGGCAAGAAAAACACCCAAGATCAGGCCAAGGATTTTCCATCCTCTCACAGCCCAGACACTGGCACAATCTACCATGCAGCTGTTCTTGCACTTCAGTTACCTGTTGCCTTCTCCTCCATCTTCTGAAGACCCCTGTCTCCCTTCTCTCCCTCCAAAATGCCTTCAGAGTTCACCCCACCAGGTGCAGGCAAACAAGCCCCACCAAGACTGAGCCCAGGCTGCAAACAAAAGCTGAGCTCCCATTGCATCCTCTGTGAGAAGCAGGAGGGGTGAGGGCAGATAAACTAGGCAGTTAGTGGCTGAACCAAAAAACCCCCTCCCTTTGCCTGGATCAGTTTGGCTCAAGTATGACCTGGGGGTGTTTCAGCTTCACAAGGGCCAGGCACAATTTTCTCTCCTGGATTCAGCAGCCCAAAGTTACCTCCAAAGGTTTCCCAGCTCGATACTGGAACAAACAGCTATTTTCGAGCAATTCTCTCCAACCTGCTTTCAGCAGAGACAGGCCCAAGATACTGACACCATTACCAGGGTGTCAGGGTTGTTTTTGCCTCCTGAAATCCCTACAAGCATCAGAGGATGCTGTTGCAGTTATGAAGTGCAGCTTTTTTAATAACTTGGCAACTTGGGACACATCTCCGAGGCTCTTGATGTTTCTCAGTGCTGGCTGTCAGTGCTTCTGCAATAGGACATCCACTCTCCTTTTACCAGCTCTGGATTTATACAGCAATATCCCCATCAGTTTTGATGGACCTATTCCTGACAAGGTCACAACGGGAAAGGGGAGAACTCCATCCCTTAATCACGTACCGTTTTCCCAAGTAACCACCAGAGCATCCCCTGCCCCAAGTTTTTGCAGCCTCGAGATGCTGTTCTCCCACATGACCTTGTGGTGGGTTCTCATAGCTCAAGAGGGCAAAACATTGAGAACATTAAAACATATTTACTTACACAAGCTGCAAATCTTTCACCTTTTCACCACAGCCCTTCCCAAAAGAGGAGGGAGCAGGTGGGTTCCTGAGTCACCTTCCTTGTCCTGTTTGCTAACTGGTCTTTTCACTTGCTCCTCTCTCCACACAGAGTCCCCTTTCTCTCCAGTGTGGGAGCCCTTTACTTATTGTCATCTCATTCAGCTCAACCTAGGTGAAGTGGCAGCTATTCACTGGCACTTGTCAGCCCAAACCATTCTCTAAGCCAATTTTTAA